>BSBM01000131.1:847500-1272500 GCA_027924585.1 Larix kaempferi
TGCGTTTTTGCGACACCTATCGGTATATTGCTAGGCCATGTAGTATGCAAGAAGGGAATAAAGGTCAACTATGCCAAGCTAAAAATTATTCTCGACCTAAAGCCTCCAGTCAATCCGAAGCAAGTGTGGATCCTGTTAGGTCATATAGGGTATTACAGGAAGTTCATCAGACTTTACTCTGACACGACCTATCCTCTTGAAGATTTGTTAAAAGAAGATCAAGATTACAGGTGGACGGAGGAATGCGATGCTTCATTCAATATTTTGAAGAGAAAAATGATTGAAGCACCTATCCTGTAATTTCCAAACTCGTCGATAAAATTTCATGTGCATATTGACGCGTCTGGAATAGCAGTTGGCTCTATTTTAACACAACCAGGAGAAGATGGAATGGATTACCCTAATTCATTCAGCAGTCGGAAGTTGAACAAGGTTGAAAGAAATTATTCCACAATAGAAAGAGAAGCATTAGGTATGGTATTTGCACTGTAGAAATACCGTCATTATTTATTGGCTAATCCTTTCGTATTTTATACAGA
Source organism: Larix kaempferi (assembly GCA_027924585.1). Lineage (NCBI taxonomy): Eukaryota > Viridiplantae > Streptophyta > Pinopsida > Pinales > Pinaceae > Larix > Larix kaempferi. The sequence goes on from BSBM01000131.1 coordinate 848,040, forward strand.
TCATCAAGCTTTAAAATAATTAGTCAATAAACCATTGCACCATGGGAGGTTGTGTCGATGGATTCTACTATTTTAGGAATTTGAATTCGAAGTAATTATCTTGCCTAGAAAGGCTAATGTTGGGCCATACAACATATCGAGAGTCGACACGGGAGAGGAGCCGACAGGAATCGATGATGATTTTCCAGATGCACATTTGTTTCATATTGAAGTAGTCCCTTCAGAACTTGCAGAAATTGCACAATTTCTCAAGGATGGACAAGCTCCTGAAGGAATGACTGAGAAAAAGAGGAAGATCCTTGCTATGAAAGTAGCACCTTACACTTTGATCAATGGATTCCTCTATAAACTTAGCTTAGACGATATATTACGTTGATATGCACTCGAGTATGAACAACAGAATATACTCTCAGAAGCTCATTTTGGACCGGCAGGAGGACACTATCATGCAGACATAACAACAAGGAAGATTCCGCAAGCTGGACTTTGGTGGCTGACAGTCCATAAAGACTATCGAGATTTTGTATCTAAGTGTGATAGATGTCAACGTATGGGTCGACTGCTGCCCAGAACAGAAATGCCTTTGGTCCCAATTAATCCCAGCCGAACATTTGAAATTTGGGCAATTGTTTTTATTGGGCCATTTCCAATAATTGGTAGATGGACAGGTGCATGATATCTTATCACTACTATGGAATACGCCACCAAGTGGGAAGAAGCAGAACCAGTCAAAACATGTTTGAGCGAAATCGCTGCCAAGTTTATCTATGAAAATATCATAACACGTTTCAGATGCCCCTTAACATTGATAAGCGACCAAGGTATGCATTTTGTTTGTAAAACCATTGAAGCATTAACTAAGGAATTTGCAGTTGATCACAGAATAAGCACAACATACCATCCTCAATCTAATGGCACCGTGGATTCGTTCAATAAAACACTCACAAAAGGACTGACAAAAGTATGCAATATGGAGAAAGACAACTGGGATGACAAAGTACCTACTGTTCTTTGGGCATACAGAACAGCGTACAAAAGAATGACTGGACAAACACCTTTTTCACTTGTCTATGGGCTTGAAGCAGTCGTCCCGTTGCATATTCATTGACAAGCACCGACTATTGCAGTAGTCTTGCACATTGATGTTGAAGATGCACGACAATAACGGCTATTACAAATGTCGAAACTGGATGAAACTAGACAGATGGAAATGGAACATCAACAAGTCCAAAAACAACAACAGAAAGCATGGCACGACAGAAATATGAAACAGAAGAATCTATTAGTTGGAGACTTGGCACTACTCTATAATAGCCGTGTAAAAGGGAAACCAAAGAAGTTGCATACAGCATGGATGGGGCCCTATATTGTCGAAACGATAAATCCTAATGGATCAGTCCGACTGAAAACATTACAAGGTAGTGTTTTCAAGAAAATAGTAAATGGGGCCCGACTTAAATGGTACAAGTCGTGAATATTCTCTAAAAAAAAAGGGTTAGAAATAACCGAATGAGAGAAAGTACTATAAGCAATCAAGAAAACAACAAGGCATGAAAAAAGAAGAATGATGAGCGATTGGCAGGATAAGGATGGAAAAATCAAAGAGAAAAGCCCGATGCATAACCGTTGGTATTATAGGCATCGACAAGACCGTCAACGAGTGGCTGAGGAAAATCAGACACGACAGAAACAATGAAGCACCGACCAACATAACTCACCTAGAGTAGTCCACTGACATGACACATCAAGCGAGGTGTCACGGCTTCATGATGGCAAAGAAGTAACGGATAAAAGTAGTCGCGACGCCAGAAGTAATGCACCTGATAGGGCGTCGATAGCCTGTCAACTCAATTTAATACCTCCATCAAATCAACCACCAATACAAGCTTCTATGTCCCGCTCAACCATGTCAAGCAGCTCTATTATAAATCCTGAGCTCGAGGATTCTTGGGCACTCTTTTTCCAAGAACTTGAACTCCAAGATACAGAGCTCCCTGACCCTATTGAAGCAAATTTCACATTTTTTACTCCTGAATCCACTATGGCTCCAAGGAAAACCCTAACGGCAACCAGGGTCGCTGTCACAACGGTGAGAGAGCTGGAAAAAGAGCAATAACCTTTGGAAACAAGATTACAGATGATTCAGAATGCAAAGGCTTTAGAAACAAGTTGGAAGAGAGCATGGAAAGATATTGAAGATTGGGGGAAGGAATCAGACAGTCGATGGAAGGAGGAAGCACATTGGCTGTAGACTGCTACAATTCTACTTTACATGAAGGAACCTCTTTTGGATAGTTTCATAGGACTTAAAGATATTATTGCACAATTTATTGTTAGCCACTATCACAATGGGAAATTTTATTTTGACGTTCCAGTCGAAATTAATGGCGCGCGCTGATCCATAAAATTACCGGCCTATCACATAAAGGAGATGCGGTACCGACAAGTTCAAATGAAGACTTGATCGATGAATTTGTAACTACTTCTACTGGAAAGAACTCACGAGGCATAGCCTTGAGCCAGATCATATATGGTAATTACAAAACTAATACTAAAATTGTGTCGCATGCACTATCACGAATAGGAAGAGGATCATACTTGAAAGCCGACATGCTGGAAGCTATTAAAAATATGGCTATACATGGAAAACATTTACAAGTGGGAAGACTTCTTGGTAGACATAATAAAACACACATGCTATAAGTGCCAAGAGGAAGGGACCAACATCCGATATCCATCTGTAATTATATGGATTGCCATGACCCACATCTGGTCGCGAGGGAACAATGATTTTGCTCAAGAACAAAATGTCTTTATGGATAATTTCCCCTGTTTTGCACCATGAGCAAGTGGAGATGGTCTAACGATAGTTAAACTCTAGTTGGAAGCATGGTTTATATATCTCAAAAAAACAACAACAGGATGGAGAGTACCTCAGAACATTCGACGGAGTTTACCTCCAACAGCACATATCCAACTTTCTTTGGATGATACAACGGTTTGGTATCTCCAAGGAGTAGTAGGTCAAGCAAAGCGCCTTGACTACTATCCATCAGTAGATGAAATCTTCATAGAGTGAGGTTGAAAATCAAATGAAATATTGGTCATTCCATCCCAAGCAAGAAAAGTCGACTTCACTAGTGTCAAGCTGTTGGCAGACGCAGAAGAAGAAGAAGCATATGAAAGTCGGATATATATGAACACTTTTATTTATCGGCCTGAACCGGCACCTAACCCCAATGTATTGACGCTTACACTTACTCCACACAGCGATTCAGCAAAATCCGCGGAGCAGTCAAACAACAGTACAGAGTCCGACAATCCAGAGCATCTTTTGATGGATGAAAATATCCAAAGGGTAGCAGGTGAACTGCTTACAGCTCGATAGAACAAGGTGGTACCGGTACAAGGGAAAGGAAAAAGAAAAGTAACTTTTCAAGAGACTACGAAGGAAAATGAAATCGAGTTGTACGATAGTGACACGCATATTCTGGAAGACACAGCCAAGAATAAGTTACTAGTGGAGGAGCAGTTCAAGAAATTCGTAGAAACAGATAAGTGCAATACACCTAGAATTCATGCCAAGAAATCAAATATTTTGGTCGAACCTCATGACGACCTGACCATTACTACTCCCCCTTCTTCCCCGACCATATTAGTAGAAGAAAATACCCCTTTAGCATTACCTACCCTCATAAACCTAGCAGATGCTATTCTGAGTCAGTTCATCGCCAACCTTCTAGTGCTATGTCCCAACTGGCGTGAAATGGTCACTCAACAACCAATCTTTGCAACCATACCAACCATTCCACATAACCTAGCTCCCCCGGACACTATTGGACCCAACACTTTACCTTTACCATCTATAGTAGCAGAATTTGTCGGTCACAAAAAGACCCATTGTATCAAAAACCCTGACCCATTAGGTCTAATCTATTCACAAGAAACATATGTTTATACCCCTCTTCCAGTCACACCACTCCAACAACGATTGATTCCACCTCAACTTGCAGTCGACCATAGTGAAAATTCTCCACAAGTCATCACTTCCCAAGTCGAGTCTAAAGTTCAAAAAACTGAGTCAAGTCTAGTCAGTCCGGGTATGTCTAGCAGTATCATTCCATCGAGTCTAATTATGACAGAAGTTGACCCTCCATCTATCCTGACAATTCAATCGAGTCTCCCTGCCAACGGATCTAATTCCAGTCTAGTACTACAACAACAAAACAAAGAAGCAATAGCAACAAAAGCAATTGAAGCCACTACAGTTCAAGCCAATGAAACAACCACAATTCAAGACATTGAAGCTGACATGATAGAATCACTTGAACAAACCATCATATAGGACACTAGTACAGTCAATGCCGACACATATAGCATACCAACAGATATTCGAGTAAGTGCCGCAACTATTGAACATGAAGTTCCAGTAACCTTAGAAGCAGAGCAGAGCATACACGTCCAGACAGAACAATCTCTTCCTAGCACACAATCAACTGTAGAAACTCATCCAGCAACAGCTGACAAAGAAAAGGGGCCCAAGCAACCTATCATAAATAAAGAAAAGGAAAAAGAGAGAAGTAGCTGGAAGAAACAAAAAGATAAGAAGCACAAAGAAAGAGAACTTCAACAGAAGCAACAACAGCAAGCACAGCAACTCCAATCAGAAAACACCCTCTCAATTTACTTGGATCAATTTGGAGCTACTTCCAGTTATCAGCCATAGTTGGAGTCTCAAGAAGAGCTTGATTTAATTTAAGATGTAGTCTTCAGAGAACAGAGACATCACCGATAGGAGACACAAGTCCAGTTACACCAGCTATAGGAAGAAAGGAATGCATTTCTTTCTAAGTGTGAAGACTTAGCTCAGCAAGTCATTCCACTTCCCTCAAGTCCCGACATGACATCACCTCTCGACAGAGCATATCAGTTATTCGAGTCTGTTGTGTCGACTCTACAATATGAGCTTCTAAAGAAACAATAGGACCAGGCTATCAAAGTATCCTCCTTATTGACAAATCAGTATACAGCCTTCACAGAAGCTCTCAATTTACTCAAGCAATATGATACTCGAGCAGTCCAACTTGCTGAAGTTTTGAATAATTGGTATGTACATTATGGCGAAGTGTACAAGGAACTTCAAAAGACATGCACACTTCTGAGTACACTTCATCATCAACGTCTAACCATCGAAGAAGCACTTACCGAAATTCTCGACAATCAAATCATCATGGAAAATAGGAAGCTGGACAAATTAGAAAAATAGGATGTACAGTGGATCTCACAAGCACACCTTGGCCTCTCTAAAATTGAATAAATCCATACTTGGATCCAACACTTACTTGCTGCTTCCAAAGAAACAGTCACAGTCCTTGGCCCCGACATGATCAGTTTACAAAATACTTACACTCACGACAAGATTCAACACTTGCCGAAGCTCACGACATTGACTATGGATATCCAAGCTTTGTTGCGTACATGGGAATACTTCCAATACCATCTCTTTGTCTCTACCGAAGCTATTGTCGAGGTCTACTTACAACTACCTGATGTTACCAGCTCCAGCCTGCCATCGTCATAACTGTCTAAGTAATTCTTTTGTTGTTGTTTTGATCTCTCCATTTCTACGAGATGTAGAAAGATTTTTAGGTGGGGGAGATGTTGGAGGGGCCTAGGTCGGCTTGTCGACTAGGCCCTCTTCCTGACCATTCTGAAGTATATGTCGACAAGTCGCATCGACTAGTATAGGTCGGGCCGGTCGGTTAGACCGACAAACAGTTATGTAACTGTATTGAATGATATATATATAGGTTGTTGAGCCGATGTACTAGTTAGATTGGTTCTATGTTGTATTATGCTCGTGCTGGTTAATACAAAGGCTTGTGTGTCTCTCTACTTGTCTCGTCTCTTGTATATGTATCATTGTGCATGCATGCTTATAATATATAATGTATCTCTAGTAACCATGCGACCCTTGGGACTACAACAGATACCAACAGATAAATAAACCAGAATTTGTTGTAACAAAAAAGAAACCTACTAGCTATAAAAAGAGGAAAGTTACACCAAAAAAGTATTAGCATTTTCTTTGTGCTAAGTGTAAATTCTAAGATGTTTTGTTGGCTCGAGTCTATGAGAAAGTGATATATGGAATTTTGTAATTGGGGCATAGTGGATTCATAATTTTTTATCATTCTACTCTTTTCTCCTTCTTTCTTATGTCTTTATGAATCTTCCATTTCCATGTAATTGCGCCACTAAGATATATAATTAAATCCCATGAGGCATCCTTTTGTCCCACATTTGGATCAAATGTTTTGCTGAATGTTTCCCTTTCATGTTAATTTGTTGTGAAGTATTGATGATATATTACTTGAAATCAAAGATGTTGGTCCTATGAGGATCATGATATCTCTGTAGTTATATATTTCATGTTGAAACACTGAATTATGTTTGCTTTGTATGGTTTCTTTATTGTCGGATTAATATTTACTTGATGAAGTACCTTATTTTTGCTTCACTTATTCATTCATTTTGTAAGTTGTTGTCTATTATGTCAGAAATGATGCCCATCAATGTCCATCTTGTTACATTCCCCATGTCATATCGATTAGTAATTCAAGCAAGTTTTAAAGATACAAAAATACAATATCTCTGCTCCTTGGGTAGAAAAATACAAATAAAAGCACAAGTTTACTGATGCACTGCAATAGTTCCAAAGCATCCTTAGAACATCACAGGGACTAAGATGTCCCAATAGTATCCCTTATGCATCACTAGTGGTCATGGTTGCAAAAAAAGAAAGGCATGTGGTGTATGAGTTCAGAGTTTTATGCTCTCAATAAGATGAAAACAAAGGGAAAAGTCACAATTTCAATAATCAATGAACTCCTTAATGAGATTCATGGTTATATGTTCTTCATCAAGATTGACCTTCAATCTAGATTACACCATTTAAAAATTAAGGAAGTTATTATCCTCAGAACTTCTTTTTGCACACATGAAGGCTATTATCAATGTTTGTTGATGGACATTTGACTTTGCAATTCCATATCCACCTTCCATATGTTGATGTATTTGTAACTTCAGAAGATATTCACTTGTATATTGTATTTGTACTTTATTGTATCCCCAACGAAGATGTATTATTCCTCCAATTGGAAGTGTCGTAACTTATACTTGATGGGCTATTAGACCACCTTGATGGGGTCGGACCTGTATGAGTCATGTGGGTCAAAGGGTTATTATACCACCCTAGTGGGGGTTGGCCCAGTCAGCATTATGTTAAGTGGCTAAGTTGAGGCTGACCTAGTTGAGTAAAGGTCAAGTCAAGTTAGTGTATAAATAGAGAGTGTGTCTCTCTCATTTTACACATTCTATTGTTCACTCACCTCGTATTAGTGAGAGAGAGGAGGAGTGCGTACAAGTGGAGGAGGAGAATGCTGCTAAATATCTCTATCTCTTGGGTTTGATCATTGTGATCCTTGTATTGATTCTTATTCTATCTTTGAGGAAGTTGCGAGGTTTTTCACCTTCTTGGTTTTCCCCGGTGAAATGTTTTGTGTCTCTTGTCTCTTGTCTCTTATGCTTGATATGCTATACATGTTGTTCTTTCAGTTAAGATCCTAGATCAGAATGTATTAAATTCTTAAAAAATAACATGGTATCAGAGCTAGCCTGAAGGAAGGCATGATATGGCATTTATGAGACTTGTTGCACTTGCGACAAATCGGAAGCTAGGGATTGAAATAGAAAAAACCCATCATCGTAGCACTTTCGATATAAATACATTTTGGCGAAGGTTCAGGATCTGAAACCTTTACAGGTCGTATATAACATCCCCATGTACCTTGTGTCTGAAGAAAAACTTATAATTCGCTGTACTTTGTGAGTTATGATCAGTACAATATAGGGTTTCTGCCTGTTCCAGATCTCAGTCACAAACAGTTGACCTAGAAAAAAAGGTCACAACTTGGGATAGGAAGCTCCAAATGAAATTTTGTAAAATGTGACAGGTAGGGCACGGACTGTACTTGTTCAGGTAAGTTTTTTAGAGGCCAAAACTGAACCAATGACATGTGGAATGTTGTACAATTTCACTCTCCTATTTTATCCCATAAACAGGTCATGTTGTGACACTTGGCATAACTCTCTCTCAGAGAATCCAATTGAGGTTATACCTATGGGGTTGGAAATATGACAGGTCAGGCTATCACAGGCCAATGTTTTAGACCCTTTGGATTTTTAATTTTTGAGTTACACCAGAAACAATCAGGTGCATATTTCTGTCAAAACATATTTGGATTTTGAGCACCTTCATTCTTGAATCGTCACTGTTGTGGGAAAATAGGGTTTCAGAGAAAGTTGAAATTCTTGGAATTGGAGACCACGGCTGGGTGCTACTCATCAAAATCAAAATTTAGAGACTAATATTGAATATTTTGGTTCGGCAGAAGGTTGGGCTTGATCAAACCCTAGTTCAGGATTTTGATCGGAAAGATGGAAAATTAGGGCTTTTGCAAAAGTTGGAATTTTTTAAATCTATGACCATGGCTGGAAGCTCCTCAGAAAAGTCGAAGTTTAGAACAAAAGATTGAACCTTTTGGATGGGCATAAGATCGGGCTTTATCAAACCCTACTTCGGGATCCTGTCGAGTGAATCCAGAAGTTTCAAAGGCAATTTTGAGGGGTCAAATTTTGCAATTTTCAAAATTGAAGTATACCAGCCTGATCAGCTCAGCAAGCCACATCTTTCCATCCATTTAGAATTTTGAAACTCAAAGTTTGAATTTTTAGGGCTTCTTTGACAAACCCTAATCCACTCTAGATCAAGTCTCAGCAAATCAATGTGGATTGGTTTAATCCTAGAAGAAGATGATTTGGTCACCTGCATAAGTGAAGAGATTCCAGTTCCAGAGGGAGATGAGGCTAAGGCCTTACATAAAGAAGACTACAAGCAATCTCAACAAGTATGACTTGAGGAGATATAGGTATGTTTTCAAAATATGTTCATGATTAAGGTTATGATATGTTTGTCTTCATATTATTGAGGTTAGTACAATATTGATTAATTTTAGACTTGTCTTATCACCCTAGTAAAAGGGTGAATGCATGTGAATGATAGAAGACATTCATTGATTAGGGCTATGACACTTATGATTGTACTAATGCACTGTGGTATTGTATGAGGATGATGTTGTTTGCTAACATGAAAGGTACAAATCAAGTTCTAGATCAAGAACATATGACCATGGTGACATGAAGACAAAGACTCATGGATCACATAGAAGCTCTACTTACGATGTATGTATAATATGGTTCTACAATGGTTAACTTATGAGTTATGCAGGTTACTAAGCACAAGTCATTAAAGAGAACAAGAAGACATTGTTTGGGTATGTTAGTCATAACTAGCAAACATGATAACCAGGTATGTTTTTCCTATATCAAGTTAGATACCTACCTTGTGTTAGGATCTTATACATTTGTATGAATGATAATGATTATTCTTGAAAGTTAGAAGTTTTAGTAATCAAGGGTTTATGCATATTATATTTTTTTACTTTGATTGATGATATGACTAACCAGAAGAGTCCTATGGTCAAATAATAATATGCATGAGTAAAATAAGTCTTCCCTGAAACCTTGAAGACTAACGCTTATTACGTATGTATGAAATGATCATGACTATACATGTTTAATATTTATAGTATTGAGATTATACTGATGAATGTATGATTGTGTACGAGATCTTGAGGATGACACAATGATGACACTAGTGCACCCTTAAGCATGCATAGTGATCCAGGATGGATATAAGTTTAAGGATAGGTAATCCAGGTAGCAAAGATCAAGAGGGAGCACACTCCAAAAGTTCTTGCAAAGAAGCAAAGATCAAGAGGGAGCACTTCAGGAAGCAAAGATCAAGAAGGAGTCCACCCTACAACCAAACAAAGATAAGTATTTGAATTTTCAACTCCTGTATACATGATTACTTAAATGATGTTGTCCAGTAATATACATACTTATGTTCCTAGATTTAGGATATGTATCATGCATATTAGAAAAGTTGCATTAATGAACAAGATACTACTAAATATGCAAATAATGGGTAAGTGGCCTATAGTACTATACAACATTCCATTGCTACTTATCTAGAATGAAACCTCTTTGCTAACATGTTGGGAGTTGTGCACACTCTTAACATTGTTCTTGTAGAGATGAAAGGCATCTAGAAAGTTACGGAATATGGATAAATGTTGTATTGAAACATTGGCCAAGATAATTGCATGACTGTATGACATATGTCTTTATGCATAAGAATGTGTTTTCAAAAAACTATGAGAAGTTTCTATTCATGCAATTGGACTTGTCTTGTAGGAAAGACCGTGTACCATCACCTACAAAAACGACTACAACATTTGTTCCAACAATGAATATCAAATAAAAACTATCTATTGAAGATATTGAAGAATCTGAAGTTCCCAGTATCTGGGATGTAGTAATGGAAGAATGCCATGATTAAGGAGTACCATTCGATCATGAAGAATGATGTCTGGGATGTGGTCCCGAGACCAGAAGGGAAGTATGTTGTGACTTCCAAGTGGATCTACAAGATCAAGCTTGCTTCCGAGTTTGAGATGAAGGACTTGTGATGATGCACTACTTTCTAGGCATGGAGGTGTGGCAGAGTGCAGATGGAATCTTCCTTGGACAAGGAAACTATGCAGTAGAGATCCTGAAGAGGTTCGGGATGATGCACTGCAAGGACATGGCCACACCTATGGCATCGAACCTGAAGCTTATGTGTGATGCTTCATCTAATCCGGTTGATGTCACTGTGTATCATCAGATGATTGGGTTCTTGATGTACCTGACGAACACGAGACTAGATATTTTCTTTGCGGTGAACACATTGAGCCAGTTCCTGATGGATCGCAGAGGTGTTCACCTGGTTGTTGTAAAGCACATTCTAAGGTACCTGAAGGGTACAATTGATTATGGGATCAAGTATGATGCGAATCAAAAGTTTAACCTGCAGGGTTATGTTGATTCAGATTGGGTAGGAAGTGTTGCAGATAGGAAGAGCACTTATGGGTGTTGCTTCAGTATGGGATCAGGTGTGATCTCTTGGTTTAGCAGGAAGTAGTCCTACATAGCACTGAGTACAACCAAAGCAGAGTATGTTGCAGCTTGTTCGGCTAGTTGTGAGTAAGTATGGCTCCAGAAGCTACTGTCTGAGTTATTTGATCTCCCGTTGGAGGATACTGGTATCTTTTGTGACAACCAGAGTTGTGTGAAGTTGTCTGAGAACCCAGTGTTCCACGACAGGTCAAAGCACATTGAGATCAAATATCACTATATCAGGGATATGGTGCAGAGAGGAGAAGTGAAGCTCATGTATATTGCGATGGATGAGCAGGTTGAAGATGTGTTGATGAAACCACTAGCCAAAGTGAAGTTTGAGTACTTCAAAGAGAGGCTTGGTGTTCTTCGGATTGAAGATACTTCGAGGAAGAATTGATGGACACATTTGCAGGAGCCATTCCAAGCATGGTGAGAGGAGGATCCTTCCCATGGCTGTGGATGTAAGCGTCGCGTGATGAGCATTAGGACAATGCTCCAGTTACTGCTTTGGATATGCATCAATTGGATGCTTTGTATGATCAGTTGGATCATGTATGATGACATGCATCAGGAAGTTGCAGTGACGATGATCAGGATGATCATGTGTGATGAGTATCAGGATGATGCTCTGGATGATATGCATCATGACGATGCAGTGATGATGATCAGGATGATCATGTGTGATGAGTAGTAAGACGATGCTCTGGATGATATTCATCAGGACGATGCTATGATGATGATCAGGACGATCATATGTGATGATATGTATCAGGTGGATGCATTGCATGATCAGTTGGATCATGTGTGATGAGTTCCGAAGACACAGATGCACATGAGCCATTCTCACATGGTGGTAGGTGTGTCCTCCCATGGTGCAGATATAAGGGTTGGGGCCATTCTGACATGGTTGAAGTGTGTCTTCCCATGGTCGTTGATGTAAGAGTTGTGCCATTCGAGCATGGTTGAAGTGTGTCTTCCCATGGTTGTGATATAAGTGTTGTGCCATTCAAGCATGGTTGAAGTGTGTCTTCCCATGGCTGGGATATAAGTGTTGTGCCATTTCTAGCATGGTTGAAGTGTGTCTTCCCATGGCTATGGATATAAGTGCGATGCCATTATCGCATGGTTGAAGTGTGCCTTCCATGGCATAGATATAAGTGTTGAGCCTTTCACAGATGGTTGAAGTGTGTCTTCCCATGCCGGTGAATGTAAGTGTTGTGTGATGTGCATCTAGGTTGTGCTTTGTGGATGATGAGATGACATGATCAGTATGATCATGAGTATCAGGATGATACTCTATGGCCATGGACAAGTTGTGCAGTTGCATGTAAAATATCCTTGGAGATCCGATAGGTTGATCTATGTGCTCGTAATCAGTCCTGGGATGCTCTTTCGAGGTTTTGTCGTGGTCACATATAATATTGCCCTGGGAAATCTGATAGGTTGAGCAGTAAGCTCGTAATCAGTCTTGGGATGCTCTTTCAAGGTTTTGTGACGCATGTAATAAGTCCTGAGGATTCCATAGTATGACCAGTGACGATGAAGACCTGCAGGTGGTGGGCCTACATACAGCATGAAAAAGGGCTTGCTCCATAGAACTTCCTATGACGAGAAGAATTTAGAGATAGCCCAGTGATCGAGATGATGAGTACAGCAACAGTGATGATGATGATGCTCCGTGATCCAGTGACGATGATCCAGCTCCAGAATTAAAGACTTGTGCCTATATGTATTGATGACTTGTTTCAAGAGAATACCTTCCTAGTTAAGAGGGAGTGTTGATGTATTTGTAACTTCGAAAGATATTCACTTGTATATTGTATTTGTACTTTATTGTATCCCCAACGGAGATGTATTATTCCTCTGATTGGAAGTGTCATCAGTTATATTGTAAGTCTCATAACTTATACTTGATGGGTTATTAGACCACCTTGATGGGGTCGTCCCTATATGAGTCATGTGGGTCAAAGGGTTATTAGACCACCCTAGTGGGGGTTGGTCCAGTCAGCATTATGTTAAGTGGTTAAGTTGAGGCCGACCTAGTTGAGTAAAGGTCAAGTCAAGTTAGTGTATAAATAGAGAGTGTGTCTCTCTCATTTTACACATTCTATTGTTCACTCACTTCGTATTAGTGAGAGAGAGTAGGAGTGCACATAAGTGGAGGAGGAGAATGCTGCTAAATATATCTATCGCTTGGGTTTGATCATGGTGGTCCTTGTATTGATTCTTATTCTATCTTTGAGGAAGTTGCGGGGTTTTTCACCTTCTTGGTTTTCCCCGGTGAAATGTTTTGTGTCTCTTGTCTCTTGTCTCTTATGCTTGATATGCTGTACATGTTGTTCTTTCAGTTAAGATCCTAGATTAGAATGTATTAAATTCTGAAAAACTAACACCATATCCTCATGAACAAGATCTATATGTTGGGTATGTGTTATATTCTTTGCATGTTCGGTCAATTTGTCATTTTCATGTAATGTGACTCAAAAAAATTTCCTCTTCATGGTTCAGTTAGAAGCTAGATGGAAGGTAATTGCAACTACCATAGCCTCCGTACAAGGTCTCTGTAAACAAAAAAATCAAATGGACAAGATTGTGGAAGAATATAGAGATATATTTGCCTCACCTAAACAGGTGCCTCTACACTGCTAGTCTAAACATTTAGTTTATTTGATACCGAGTGCTCCTTTACCTAATTTCCCAGTGTATAGACTCTTTCTTCTAGAGAATGAGAAAATAAAGCACCAAATTCAAGAGCTCCTCCAAAATCATTAAGCTCCTCACCTTGTGGGAGCCTAATTATGTTCATACGAAAGAAGGATGGAACATGTGAATCTGTATTGATTACAGATCCCTGAACAAAATCACTTTCAAGAATCAATACACAATATCCTATATTGATGATACTCTTTATTAGGTCATGGGTTAAAAGTTCTTTAGTAATATTGATATGAAATCAGGTTTCTATTAGGTCCTTATTGAGCATGCCAATATATAGAAGACAAACTTCAAGTCTAAATAAGGCCTTTCTCAGTGGTTAGTCATTCCTTTCGGTTTGAATAATGCCCCATCAACATTTATAACAATGATGGGTGATATATTTTTCCCATTCACAATCTATTTGTGGTTGTATATCTAGATGAAATCCTTATCTTCAATAAAACTTGGGTGGAACACTTGCAGCACATTCCCCAGATCATTAGTACCTTGCACCAACTCATGTTATATTCCAATTTGGGGAAATTCTCATTCATCATGAGAGAATTCAATACCTGAGATACATCATAAATGAAAATGGGGTGTGTTTGAACCCATCATAGATCCAAGTCATTAGAAATTGGCCATTCTTGACAACTCTAATAGAGCTCTGTAGTTTCTTGGATCTCACCAACCTTTATCACAGGTTTGTGCTGGGGTTCTATCATATCGCTTGGCATTTAATCCAAGTGACCAAGGGTGAAGCCAAAGCAATTTTTTCTTGGGTTGCATCACAACATAAATCCACTGAGCATCTAAAATGACACTTATTCTTAGCATCGTTCCTCACTCTATCATACCTACAACAATATTTTATTATTGATACAAATGCCTCCGACTATGCTATCGATGTAGTGCTCACTCAACATGGACATTTGGTGGCCTATCATAGTGAGACACTCTCTAATTCCGTTTGTGGGTATCGCACCTATGAAAAGGAAATGTACTCCATTGTGCATTCCTATCATTAATGAGAACACATCCCAGGGAAGGATACCATGATTCACATTGATGACAATCCCTTACATTTCATGCAGACATAAGAAACTTACAAAACAATCACCATTAGAAGTGGTCCACATACCTACAAATTTTCCACCTGAACAACAAGTATAAGAAGGGTAACACCAATCACATTTTAGACTACCTCAACTAACCTCCAGTTTCTACATTTACTATTGTTCTCAACTCTTGTGGACATGAGACATCTAGGTGGACCAAATTTTATGATAGTAACCTTGACTTCGCTATTTCCTATCAGGCATTAAAAGAAGGAATATCAGTCTCAAATTTTATTTATCCAAGGTGAAATTTTATGCCATATTGACCACCTCTGTGTCCCTTCAATATAAAATAAGAAAATTATTTTGGAGTCACATTATAATTGAGTGGAAGGGCCCTTCATTGTAAGAAAAGATTCATGGTGTTGCAAAAGTATGTCTATTAGTTGAATCTCCAACAACACATTGGTAGGTAGATCTGATCGTGTACTGCCTATGACATTACCAAACCTACCATCGAGAAGCATGGATTGTACACCCCATTTTACTACCCCAAATAGGCCATAGTAGTCTATCTCCATGGCCTACATGTTAGGCTTTCCATCAACCAGGCATGACAATGATTGTGTATTTCTAGTTGTTGACCGGTTCTCTATGATGGCAATTTTTAGTCCTTGTAAGTAAAGCATCACATCAGTGGCCACTCTTAATCTCTTCTTCGAGCCTATTTGGGTTAATTTTGGCCTCCCATGAACCATTATTTCACATCATGAAAACAAGTTGTTGAGTGCCTTCTGGTCCATCCCATGGTGAATGATTGAGAGGAAGCTGACCATATCATTTTCCTTCCACCCCAAAACTAATGGGAAAAAAAGGTGGTCAACAGGATGATTGTGCATATCCTAAGAATATACAACTTCAAAAATTCCCACACTTGGGATGTGAGCCTTCCTTATGTTCAACATAGATACAACATAGTCCTTCACAACTCTATTATCCATATCCCTTTTTAGGTATGCTTGGGGTTCTAGCCATTATCCCTAATTGATGTATCATTTCCGATTACATATGCATAGGAAGAGTCCTCCCATGCTCAAAATAAGTCTGATGAAGAATCCAAATTTGTTGAATAGATACAACACATCCAACATATCCAACACTAGGTTCATGATATCTTGTATAAATCCAACGCAAAGTATATGCAGTAACTTGACTAGCATCAGGATCCACGTAACTTTCAAGTTTGTGATAAGGTCTTGTTACATTCACAGAAAGAGAACCTCATGGGTCCATATAAAAATCTCTTCCCACAACAATATGGGCCTTACACCATCACAAACAATATGGGTGAGAATTATTTTGAGTTAAGTATTCCCTATTTCCTCAGATTTCACCTTGTATTTAATGTGGAGCTGCTTCAACCATATTTTCCACCACTCTTGGACACCTCAAAGGTAGTCGAATACTAGACCCCTATAGAAATAAATCCTCACTACATTGATAAGGACATAGTCAATAGGATAATTGACACTAAGTTGAAGGGAAATCACTAGAAGAACATCCATTTGTATCGGGTTGGCAATGCACGACAACTTCTTGATGAGGGAAAGTGGTTCAACATGAATGAGATTCAAAAAAAAATTCCTCATTTGAGGGAGGATCTTCATGCAATGGGGACCATTTCTTGTTAAGGTGGAAGGATTGATCTAGGTTGATATTGGTGTCCACCCACCTTTTCTAGTAAGTTACAATGGTTCTCCATCTTCTTGGCAATTTTCTACAGTTTTCTAGGTCCTAAATTTTTAGGGTCATTTTGAGGACCTAAACAACGTTTTTTTTTTCTATTGGGGGGGCAAGGGTTTCCATAGAATTCCACGGCCGTAGTCAAATGTTGTAATCTCTGTTAGTTATTTCCAACGAGCTATTGTCTTTCGTAATCAAAGAGAGTATGCAAACGTTGTGCCCTGAGGTAGTTGACATATAAACCATCCACCTGGGGGCCCACAAATCGTTTTGGTACTTCATCTCCTAGGGTTAGGTTTTTGGATGTTGAGGGTTTTTGCCTCTTTAAAATTATGATAAAAATATGCTCTTGGTCTCTTTGCAACGATCTCTTATGAATGAGCATAGACAACATTTCCCTCTTCAAAGATAAGATACCACCATCTAAGCTAGTTTGTATTGATTTAAAGTTTACATTGTTTTTCCATTCCATTCATTAATATAATTTAGGTTTTACCATACCACTATATGGTGGCCTTTAGTAATGTGTGGGATTGAAGAACCAAGATGTATTGGATGCCTCGATTAAATTATCAACCTAGAGGCATAATAATTTTCAAAACACCTGCAATGTATATGCAACCACAGTGATTTCCCAATTCGAATACGATAAGCTTATTAATGGGTGATTTGTTTGTCAATTTTGTGTTGATCCTAATACAATGCAACCATAAAAGCATGTAGAAATTACCAAATTCAATCTATTCAACCAGATGAACAAGTATATAGAATTTCTTCAGTAAATAATGCAAAGTAAATAAAATAAAACTTTAATTACGTAAATAAATCCTAAGCCTATCTCTTCCAATCATCCAACTATATTGCTACGGTTCATGGCATACATACTAGAATCAATAGGTCACATATTAAAGCAATGGAAATCAAAATTCTAATTACTTTAAATAAATATAATCCTATCTCTTCCAAACATCCAATTATATTGCTACAGTTTCAGGCATACAAATTGGAATCAATGGGTCAGAAATTAAAACATAAATCTAAAATATAGGATGGAAATAAAAGCTCATGAAATGTAATCTATCAATATTTTTTTTCAACGAAACCTACATGAAATATAATAAGTTAACAGAGTAAATGAAATCCACCATAAATAGAAACAAATAATATGATGAACACAATCTACAAGAGATATAAATAACTAATCTAATAAACATAAGCTACAGGAAATAAAAAGAGGTAACAAAGTAAAATTAATTCATTCACAAATAATTCTAAAAAAACTATGCAATAGAAAATAACTCATATCTGCCACGTGCTATAGAGAAGGACCTCACATATAGCACATGTAATCTAAACTCAAATCATAGTCACAAAATGTAGATAGCAAAGGAAATTACTAAGCCAATTTATGTTTCCCAAATGACAAGCAAATGCATTGATGTGTTCCTTCCTCAGTTTGGATCTTTATTTATACAAAAAATTATCCTTAATCAATAGGCAGTTTCCTTCTTTCGTGGAAGTACAACATAAAGAGTATCTAGTCAATTTTTAATATTCAGAGTCGAATCCCCTTAAAATAGGGAAATGCGGGAAAATGCATAATCAATCAAATATCACAATCTAGCATATTAATGATTATTGTTGTAGTCATTTTAATTTCCTGATAACATCATGCTGCATATTGTGCTTCATTGGTATTAGCCATCTTGGTTTCGAAACAAATCAATATCCCCTTCCTATATACTAACAGAAAGTTAGTCCGCAAGTGTTGAGAAAAGACTCGTCAGCAATTGTTGGGTCTTGTATTCAAAGGTCTACTACATAATTCTTGCATATTTCGGCTTGGTTGCGAAGACTTACTACTTGACACATTCTCGATGTATAGGCCACTAGGGTATTGTATTTGCAATGCCATATTCAATGGATTTCTTTGGTTATGTAGAATGATTGCTAGAAACATTTGGATGTATATATATGTGGTTCTTGTATTCATGATGAGGTATATTGCACAGTTCTCTTAGCTATCAATTGAGTTATGGTTTTAATGAGTGTTTGATAGCCACATTTTATGTTGTATCACTACAATAAATCCTAGAATTAGCGTCCCATTTAGCATCCCTTTTTAGTGTTAATTTTTTTTTCATTGAGTGGTCAAAGTAGACACTAAATGGGACGTGTCATGGACAAAATGTAAAGAGTCTAAAATAACATATTTTTTTGTGTTGACGCAAGCAGGGTCTATCAACAGGGGTTCACTCTGCATTATCGCCAACAAACTATCGACCTAGCTCCCTTATACATCAGCCCGAAAAGGTGTAATCCTTCCCAGCAAAACTTGTAGAGCAAGTGCAGTCTCACCCGAGGTGGATAAGAGGGCTGCTAGAACCAAGCTTCCGCAGTTGCGAAGAGGATATGTGCACGTTAACTAGATATTACAACATTCATAGCATTCCATTAACCAAACATTCGCATATTACTCATAGTACATACATTCAGGGCATATTCAAACACATATTCGCACTAACCTATATTCGCATTAATCAACAGAAAGCATTCACATGACTCATTATTCATCATCGCATCATTACACAACAACAGAAATCATAACCGAACATCTTTATTCATTCATCAACACCTGAGGAACAAACCTCATAGAAATAGTCAAGTCATCATATCGTGGGTACAACCAAAACCAAAAGATAGGATTAATCTCCAAAACTTCCATGCCCTTAGGCTTACAATATTGCTTTATTTATATGCTTTCATCTTATTACAAAATGGTCCACATGACTAACTCGATTAATCTAACAAATCTTATGCTTCCGCAAAAAGTGGCGAAAGGTCCTTTTTCCGCGGAATGACCCTTTCGCACATGTCGGCTTCTACACTTCTTGCGAATCTATCCCGTGCCAACAGGCCCCCAACACAAACTTGTGGCTCGTCCCGGCAACGGAACCATTTTTTGACGTAGGGTCTGTCGACAGGGGTTCAGTCCGCACTGTCGCCAACAAACTATCAACCTAACTCCCTTATACACTGGCCCAGAAAGGTGTAACCCTTCCTAGCAACACTTGAAGAGCAAGTGCAGTCTCACCTGAGGTGGATAATGTTGATGTATATGTAACTTCGGATTGTATTTCATATATATTTATCATACCCTTATAAGAGATGTGTTATTCCTCTATAAGGAAGTGTCGTCATGTGTATTGACAAGTGTCGCAAGTGTGTGTACTTGCCGATGGGTTATTAGACCACCATGTGTGGGGTTGGCCTTGAAATATATATTATATGGTTTATGTACCTAGCTAGACAAGTCGGCCCCATAAGGTCACTAGGCAAATAGACAAGTATAAATAGAGATCGGGAGATCTTTATTTTGATCACTCGGAAACTCACACTTCTCTCACTCAGAAAGTGGCGCACTAGTGAGGAGGAGGATCATCTACTACTAGGAGACTATCTCAGTGTATTTTGGTTGTACTTTGGTTGAGCCATTGCTCTCTCTATCTCTGAGGAATTTGTGGGGTTTTTCACCTTAGGGTTTTCCCCATGGAAACTTTGTGTCTCTTGTCTCTCATGCTTTTGATTCTTGTGATGCTTGTCATGCTTATTATGATTGTTATGCATTGATATACTGTACATCTTATTCTCTCAGTAAATATCCTAGAGTATTGTGAACTAATGCTCAAAATTTAACATGGTATCAGAGCTAACCTGAGAAGAAGACATTGTGCAGTGACGTAAACTAGGGTTTCTTATTTATTGGGTTTCTCTCCACATATTTTGGAAAAGCAGTATAGTATATTGACTCTACTCATCAAGAAGAATCTATCTATCCAATCAGAATTCAATTCTGAGCATTTTCATATTTGGCCCTAAAAATTAGGGTTTCCTCAAAAATAGAAATTTCTGGAATCTAAAGACATAGCTGGAAGCAAGTTGCAAAAATTGAAGTTTAGAGCTTTGGATCGAAGTTTTTGGTTGGGTAGATCTCCGGGAAACTCAAACCCTAATTCAGGGCTCTCCTCAGTGAATCCGAGAAGACAGAAAGGTAGTTCTGAAGGGTGTAGCTTTGCAGATCTCAAATTCTGAATACACCAGGTTGATCAGTTCATCAAGGCGCATCTTTCTATCCTTTCAGAAAGTTGAAATTCACATTTTGAATTTTTAGGGCTTTTTCGACAAACCCTAATCCGGGACCAGATCCAGTTTTCAGCAATTCAAGTGGTAAGACCTAAAACTTTTCTATTTCCATTTGAAGTACTCTTTAAGATGTCTCAGCACACCAAGCTTGAGGATAAGCTTGAAGGGGCTGATAAATTCCGAGCCTAGAAGTATAGGATTGGGTTAATCCTGGAAGAGAATGAGTTGGACTCATATATAAAAGAAGGCATCCCTATCCCATAGGATGAAGAGGCTAAGATATTGCATAAGAAGAACTTGGTCAAGGCAAAGAGAATCATTGTTGATTCTATCAAAGACCATCTCATTCCCCATGTGTCATCTTTGAAAACACCCAAAGAGATGTTTGACTCCCTGACCAAGTTATTTGAAGGGAAGAACATAAATCGGAAGATGACTCTGCGGAATCAATTGAAAGGGGTCAAGATGTTGAATGGAGAAACCATTCAATCTTACTTCTCCAAGGTATCTCAGATCAAGGAACAACTTGAAGCTATGGATGAAGTAGTGGACAATGGTGAAGTTGTTATGACCACTCTGAATGGCCTACCTAGGTCATGGGACTCCTTTATTCAAGGAATCTGTGCAAGAAATAAATTGATCTCTTTCAGTAAACTGTGGGAGGAATGCTCTCAAGAATAAGCTAGACTTGTAGCTCGTGAAGAAAAGATGGGAGGTGAAGATCAAGCTCTCGCAACTCACACCAAAAGAAGCAAGCCCAAGAAGGAGCACTCTCACTACAAGAATTCCACTCACTATCACCAAAAGAATAAGAAGGATCTAAGGTGCTTCACATGCAATGAGAAGGGTCACTTTGCTTCAGATTGTCCCAAGAAAAAAAGGGATAACAACAACATCTCCAGCAAGAAGAAGAAGGGTAGCAAAAGAAAGCTCCATGCTCATGCTGCCGAAGATGATGAACCTCCAAAGAAGAATGCTAGGGCAGAAAGTGATGATAGTGATGATGACTCATCAAGTGAAGAAGAGTATGTTCTAATCTCTGTTCTCACAGGTACTATCTCCCATGGTTGTAATGATTGGTTAATTGACGGTGGGGCTTCCAAGCACATGACTGGGTTTAAGGAATCTTTTGTAAACTTATCTGAACATGAATCACCCCATAAGGTGAAACTTGGGGATGATTATCAATACCCAATCAAAGGAAGTGGTGAAGCCTCCTACAACCTAGATTCTGGAAAATATTTGAAGATGAAAGAAGTCCTTTATGTACCTGGGCTCAAGAAGAATCTTCTCTCCATCTCTGCATTGGATGCAAAAGGCATGATGGTTGCATTTGTAGATGGCCAAGTCCTAATGTGACCAAAGGGTAAAACAATCGATGATGTAGTAGTGATTGGAGAGCAAGAGGGAGGATTGTCTAAATTAAAGGGACAACTTGAACATGCTATGAAGACAAAGATTCATCCATAGTCATGGATCACATAGAGGTATGTATAATTTGTTTTTGCAAAGGTTAACTAATGAGTTGTGCAGGTCATTAAAGAGAACAAGAACACATTGCTAGACATAACTAGCAAATATGATGACCAAGTATGTTTTTGTTATATATATCGTATACTTTTGTATGATTGATAATGATTACTCTTGAAGTTACAAGTTTGAGTAATCTAGGGCTTATGCATATTATGTTTCTTACCTTAATTGATGATATGACTAACCATAAGAGTCATAGGTCTGAGTAATCAAGGGTTTAGGTATATTATGTTTATGACTAACCATAAGAATGCTCATTATTTCTGTTTGAAATGATCCTGACTATACATGCTTGAGATTATTGTGTTTTGATAGTATCAAGATTATACTAATGAATGTGTGATTATGTATGAGACCTCGAGGATAACAGAATAGTGATACTAATAAGCATGAATAGAGATCAAGGATGAATATAAGTTCAAGGACAGGTAATCCAGGAAGCAAAGATCAAGAGGGAGCACACTCCAGTTGCCCCTGCAAGGAAGCAAAGATCAAGAAAAAGAACACTCCAGTAGTTTCTCCAAGGATGCAGATATTCAGAGGGAGTTAACCATCTTTTTACATTCCACAACAGAAAGGTGTAGAAGAAGCTACTTTAGTAGCTCCTGCAAGGAAACAAAGACTCAGAGGGAGTCCACCCAACAAACAAACAAAGATAAGTATTTTAATTACCATTTCTTACATATTTGTTTGTTTAAATAAAATTGTTCAATGATGTATATGCTTATGTTCCTAGACTTAGGATAGGTATTGTGCATATTAGAATGATTGCATTAATGAACAGTATACTACTAATATGCATGTGATGGGTAAGTGGCCTATGGCACTGTACAACATTCCATTGCTACTTATCTAGAATGAAACCTCTTTGCTGACATGTTGGGAGTAGTGCAAACTCTTAACAATGTTCTGGTAGAGATTGGAAGGCATCTAGAAAGTTACAGGATATGGATGAATGTTGTATTGCAGCATTGGCTAAAATAATTGCATGAATGTATGACATATTTCTTTATGTATAAGAATTTGTTTTGAAAACTATGAGATGTTTCTAATCATGCAATTTAACTTGTCTTGTAGGAAAGATCATATGCCATCACCTACAAAAGAAGAACTACAACATTTGTTCAGCAACAAAATTATCTATTGAAGATATTGAAGTTCCCAGGATATGGGAAGAATGCCATGATCTGTCGATCATGAAGAATGATGTTTGGGATGTAGTCCCAAGACCTGAAGGGAATTTTGTTATGACTTCCATATGGATCTATCAGATCAAGCATGCTACAGATGGCAGCATAGAGAAATATAAAAGTGATGAAATAGAAGACACACCAGATGGATTTCAAGACAGCTTTCTTGAATGGTGTAGTTGAAGAAGAAGGGTATGTGGAGCAGCTACTTGGTTCTGAGACACATGACAGGAAATCATATATGTGCAGAACTTGGTATGGTAGGATAGGCAGCTTTCTATCCAGTTTGGGATTTACCAAGAGTAAAGCGGGTTCCAACCTTTACTACAAGGTTGAGGAAGGAAATCTAGGGATACTCTTAATGAATGTGGATGACCTGTTTGTAACAGGAGATGATAGATTGATTTCCGACACACAGTGGAAGCTTGCAGCCGAGTTCAAGATGAAGTACTTGGGGATGATGCACTATTTCCTAGGTATGGAGGTATGGCAGAGTACAGATGGGATCTTCCTTGGACAAGGGAAGTATACTGTAGATATCCTGAAGAGGTTCGGTATGATGGATTGCAAGGCCATGGCCACACCTATGGCATCGAACTTGAAGCTTCTATGCGATGCTTCATCTGAGCCAGTTGATGTATCTATGTATCGTCAGATGATTGGGTCCTTGATGTACCTGACGAACACGAGACTAGATATTTGCTTTGCGGTGAACACATTGAGCCAGTTCCTGACAGATCCGAGGAGTGTTCACCTAGTTGTTGTAAAGCATATTCTGAGGTACCTGAAGGTTACAGTTGATTATGGGCTCATGTATGATGCGAATCAAAATTTTAACCTGCAGGGTTATGTTGATTTAGATTGGGCAGGCAATGCTGCAGATAGGAAGAGCACATCTGGGTGTTGCTTCAATATGGGATCAGGTGTGATCTCTTGGTTTAGCAGGAAGCAGTCCTGCGTAGCACTGAGTACAGTTGAGGCAGAGTATGTTGTAGCTTGTTCAACTAGTTGTGAGGCAGTATGGCTTTGGAAGCTACTGTCTGAGTTATTTGATCTCCTATTGGATGCTACAAGTATCTTCTGTGATAACCAGAGTTGTGTGAAGCTATCTGAGAACCCAGTGTTTCATGACAGGTCGAAACACATAGAGATCAAATATCACTATATCAGGGATATGGTGCAGAGAGGAGTAGTGAAGCTCCTGTATGTTGCGATGGACGAGCAGATTGCAGATGTATTGACAAAGCCATTAGCCATAGTGATGTTCGAGTACTTCAGAGAGAGGCTTGGTGTTCTTCAGATCGATGACACTTCGAGGAAGAAGTGATGGAGACATTTGCAGGAGCCATTCCAAGCATGTTGGAAGGAGGATCCTTCACATGGCTGTGGATGTAAGCGATGGATGATGAGCATCAGGATGATGTTATAGTTTCTGCTCTGTATGATCAGTTGGATCATTTACATTTGTGTATATATGCATCAGGATGATGCTGGATATGATAAATTGGATCATTTATATGTATATGTATGTACGCATCATGTTGGATGCTGGATATGATCAGTTGGATCATTTGTATGTATTTTGTATATGCATCATGTTGGATGCTTGGACCATGTATCTGTATTTGTATCAGGTGGATACATTGTATGAACAGGTAGATCATGTATGTTGATATGTATCAGGTATGATCAGATGGATCATGTATTTGTTTGTATCAGGTGGATACATTGTATGATTAGGTGGACCATGTATGATGATATGTATCAGGTAGATACTTGGTATGCATCAGGTGGATGTAGTGTATGATTAGGATGATCATAGATGACGAGCTTCAGGATGTTGTTCCAGATGACATGCAGTAGGATGTTGCAGTGATGATGATCAGGATGATCATGTGTACATCAGGATGATGTATGGTGAGTATCAGGATGATACTTTATGGTCGTGGATCAAGTTGTCCATATGAGCATGTCTGGGAGATCCTATAGTTTGGAGTTGTGTACCCATAATAGCCTGGGATGCTCTTTCGAGACATTGCTCTGGGAGGACATGTAATTTGTGCCCTAGGAGATTTCAAGTCAGAGTTGTGTACCCATAACATCCTGAGATGCTCTTGCGAGGTTTTGTCCTATGGCATGTAATTTGTGCCCTGGGATATTTCAGGTCAAAGTTGTGTACCCGTAACATCCTGAGATGCTCTTTCGAGGTTTTTCCATGACCACATGTAATTTGTGCCTTGGGGAGATTTCAGGTCGGATTTGTGTACCCGTAACATCCTGAGATGATCTTGCTAGGTTTTGTGGTGACCACATGTAATTTGTGCCCTGGGGAGATTTCAGGTCGGAGTTGTGTACCGGTAACATCCTGAAATGCACTTGCTAGGTTTTGTGGTGGGGTCACATGTAATAAGTCCTGGAGATCTGGATAGGATGAAAAAGCCCTCAGATGCTCTTTAGGTTTCTTGCTAGGCAAGAGACTCTTTAAAGGTTTTTTGATGCACGTAATAAGTCCTGAGGATTCCACAGTATGGCCAGTGATGAAGACCTACAGGTGGTGGGCCTGCATCCAGTATGAAAAAGGACTGGCTCTGTGGAACTTCCTATGACGAGTAGAGTCAGAGATTGGTTGAGATAGCAGCAGCAGTGACGATGCTGATGATGATGCATCGATGACGATGATCCTGAGAAGAAGACTTGTCTAGCAGATATGTGTCGAGAAATACCTTCCTAGTTAAGGGGGAGTGTTGATGTATATGTAACTTCAAAATGTATTTCATATATATTTATTGTACCCTTATAAGAGATGTGTTATTCCTCTATAAGGAAGTGTCGTCATGTGTATTGACAAGTGTCGCAAGTGTGTGTACTTGCCAATGGGTTATTAGACCACCATGTGTGGGTTCGACCCTGAAATATATATTATATGGTTGATGTACCTAGATAGACAAGTCGGCCCCATAAGGTCACTGGGAAAACAAACAAGTATAAGTAGAGATCGAGAGATCTCTATTTTGATCACTCAGAAACTCACACTTCTCTCACTCAAAAAGTGGTGCACTAGTGAGGAGGAGGATCATATTCTACTAGGAGACTATCTCAGTGTATTTTGGTTGTACTTTGGTTGAGCCATTGCTCTCTCTATCTCTGAGGAAGTTGTGGGGTTTTTCACCTTAGGGTTTTCCCCACGGAAACTCTGTGTCTCTTGTTTCTCATGCTTTTGATTCTTGTGATGCTTGTGATGCTTATTATGATTGTTATGCATTGATATACTGTACATGTTATTCTCTCAGTAAAGATCCTAGAGTATTGTGAATTAATGCTCGAAATTTAACAGATAAGAGGGTTGTTGGAACCAAGCTTCCGCAGTTGTGAAGAGGATATGTGCACATTAACTAGAGATTACAACATTCATAGCATTCTATTGACCAATCATTAACACCTTACTCATAATACATACATTTAGGTCATATTCAACAACATATTCGCAATAACATATATTCGCATTAATCAATAGAAAGAATTCACATGACTCATTATTCATCATCACATTATTACAAAACAACATAAATCATAACCGAACATCTTCATTCATTCATCAACACCTGTGGAACAAACCTCGCAGAAATAGTCAAGTAATCATATCGCGGGTACAACCAAAACCAAAAGATAGGATTAATCTCCAAAAATTCCATGCGCTTAGGCTTACAATATTTATTTATTTATATATATCATTTCATCTTATTACAAAATGGTCCACATGACCGACTCGACTAATCTAACAACTCTTATGCTTCCGCAAAAAGTGGCAAAAGGTCCTTTTCTGCGGAATGACCCTTTCACACCTGTCGGCTTCTGCACTTCCTGTGGATCCATCGCGTGCCAACATTTTGCTTCCTAGATAGCATCCTTTCTAATTTCTATGCCCATTCTTTTGCTTCCAGAATTGCATCCAATTTTTCTTCCTAAACGACATCGAGGTTTGCTTCCTAAATAACATCCTATTTTTCTTCCTAGAGATCGTCCTCTTTTTCTTCCTAAATGATGTCCTCATAAGCGCCATATTTGCATCCTTAATAGCGTCGCGTTAGCATATATGTTTGCATCTACATTCGTGTCATATTTGCATCCAAATTAGCATCCAATTTTGCATCCATATGTGCTACCACTTTATCATCCCATTTTGCACCATGTTTTACTTCCAATATGCACCAATTTTCGCTTCTAATTTTGCACCAATTTTTGCTTCATTTTTTGCATCGTGTTTTGCTACCAAGATGGAGCCAATTGTTTCTTCTATTGTTGCACCATATTTTGCTTCCTATGTAATGCCATGTTTTCCATCCAAAGTAACATCTTATTTTGCTACCATATCAATGCCATGTTTGGATTCCTCATTAGCGTCAAGTGTTTGGCCTCTTTTTAACACCTAGTTTTGCATCTCTATTGATATCAACATTAGCACCATTTTTTTCTACCACTTTAGCACCCAATTTATCATCCATTTTTACTCCCACACTAGAGCCACATTTTGCTTCCCATTTAGCTCCTTGAATTTCTTCTTGTTTTGATTCCTCATGAACGCCCCATTTATCTTCCCATTAAGCATCTAATTTTGTTTCTTTGTTGGCCACTAGTTTAGCTTCTGGTTTGGCGTCTACTTTGGCATCCAAAATAGCATCAGAATTGACTTCCAACTTAGCGCTAAGTATTGCATCCAATGTTGCTTCTAGATCTATGACATAGTGGGCTTCCATTTTAGCTCCTAGTTTTGCTTCCTATTTTGATTCCTTATTAGCACCACATTAGGCTTTCTATTTAACACCTACAACTATATCCAATTGTGTGCTAATATATTTATTAGATCAAATTATTATAATTATTTCATTAATTTCAATAGTTCTCATATATCATTTACTTCAAAGTTCTGAAATAACATAATGAAACATTCAAATTAAGTGTAGATACCATTATTGAAATTAATTGCATAGCATTTATGAAGAAAATTTAACAGAAACAGACAACATTTATCCAAAGTAGTAACATCATCATATATATTAATTTTCCATGAAAAGATCATCAAAAAATTCCAATATAGATAGATTTACAATATAATAACGATAACATCACCATTATCTTTCATCAAAAGAAGTGAATTTATAAAACATCATCACATCAATAACCTATCATACAAATCATCATATTAAGGTTAAAAGAACAAGTGAACGATATATATAGTGAAAATACCAATATCACAAGAAATATATTTCTTAATATCCATATCTAGAAATGTCAAAATGATCAAGGATAATCAAAGTTTATATGTCAACATAAATTCACCATACAAATCAAAATGACCCAGAATTTAATATGAACTTGGATCATCACAAAAATAAGAATACATGTCTAGTAGAATCGAGAAAGTAATAAAAATACACAATCTCAATAGTAGCATCAATGGATACCATCATCATCATCATCACCACCATTATCATCATCATTCTCATCCTCATCTATCCCAACATCGTATTCATCATCATTTTCATTTGATCCATTTGCATCATTATCAACAATATTTTCACTGGTACATTGGTGACAACATAATCTAGATCATCTAATGAGTCATCTTCACCATTTTTCTACAAACAACCAGAAATGATCAATTTAAAACATTAATATTAATTTCATTACATAATGCATATTTTGTGTTATATTGCAAATATTAGTCCTAACCTAGCTACAAGATCATTTTGTCCCTAAAGTGAGGGAACTTAATGTGTTAGATTAGAGGTTACTTTTAAGGCTCCACTTGAAGTCATGAACCAAGTGATGTTGGATTTAGGGTATGAAAAGTGTGTGCACAAGTGGTGTGTACAATAAGTAAATGAAATTACAAAGAAATGTAAATACTTGTAAAGAAATGTAGTGTAGAGAAAGACATAGAAATTTTCAGTACTATAAACTAATATTATTTTCTTGAATTAAAATTTGTACTTTCTCTATAAAGTAAAGGACTACTACCAACAAACAAATGGAAATCTCAAGTACTCATGCAAAATGGATAGCTAACTAATGATGTATTTGCAAAGAAGAGAGAAAAGAGACTCTCAACCAACAATGCAAATTGTTTTAAAAAAATCCAATAAATCTATTAAATCTTGATTAAAAATTAAACTTGTTGAAACAAAAAATGAAAGATGAAAAATAATTCCAAAATAGAACCATGAAAGGAGTATAGATACTTGAACTTGAATGAATAAAATTCAATTCTCAACCAATAAACATTTTCTTGAGAAGTATTTTCCCAAGCACTCTCAATAATCTTATGATAATTAATATAGCGCAACATCCTATCTCAACACCTTTATAGAGAAATTCACTAATGTGAAGATCACAAGGTCATCGTCATCCAACTTTTTCAAATGTCTAAAAGCCATGTAGTGATATAACAATCTGGAAAAAGAGTGTACTTTAGAATCTCTTAAGCAATAATATGCTTAAGAGCCCTACCACAAACATTTATGGTACATACAGGAAAGAGTTCTGAAATAGAAGCGTACTCTATTCAGTGCAACACTATAGTTTAAGACTAGTAATATGGATCAAGTTTGTGCATCGTTTACTTGCAGTGAAAACAAGTACAAGGAATGGAAAAAAGAATGTGGAATGGAAAGCCCAACTTTCCTAAGATACAAAAAATTGTTGTGGTGAAAATTATCTACCCAAGTTAGTAAGAAACATATATTGGTAAATACAAGGAAATGAATATATACTAGTCAAGCACTCTTTCATCTGAAACCAATAGATAAATTACATACATGATCAAATACTGACTTTAAATATTGAACATACAAGTAATACCGGACGACTACACATTAGGCTTTCAAAATATGCTCAGCATTATACTGTCAAACTTACTTGATTGCATTTTACAATTAATTTTTGTTAAGGGATTTTTATGGGAATCACTAAATTACTTGATTTTATTTTACAATTAATTTTTGTTAAGGACTTTTTATTGGAACCACTAAATTTTCTTCTTAGAATGGCATGGAGCTGTATCTGCTCTGGGTACAAACAACAATCAACTGGGAAACATACATACCTTGAATAAATTTGTTCCTAAAATGGATTTGGGATAGGTATGTAGAATGAATATGTTTTTTGTGAACCTCGTAATTTTGCGAAGTATGATGCCTTTTGGATTAAGAAATCATCGTTATAAAGTCTAATGCAAAAGCCAGAAAATTAATACCACTCGCCTGAGGGGTACAAGGGTGAGGTTTTTTTAATTCGCGGAACAACCGGCATGGCATTGATATTTGGCTCTGAGATTTATGTACACTATTACGGTTTTATGCAAGAGTTCATCATACAACTTGGCTTGGGTGGAATTTCATGATTCAATGGGAAGCAGTTGTTATATTCATCTAATCCATGAGACAAAGTGTGTTCTTGTTTGCATATTATGGG
Source organism: Larix kaempferi (assembly GCA_027924585.1). Taxonomy (NCBI): domain Eukaryota; kingdom Viridiplantae; phylum Streptophyta; class Pinopsida; order Pinales; family Pinaceae; genus Larix; species Larix kaempferi. The sequence goes on from BSBM01000131.1 coordinate 879,001, forward strand.
GAATTCTAGAATTTTTCATTAAGGGAGATGTCAATGTAATTCCATCTTCCTCTGTTTGTATTCTTTTTCCTAGTCATCAATATGGGGAATTGTTGGAATATGTAATGATGAATTGTGTAGTATTGTTGGTGTAATATAGATAGAAGTATAGACTAGTAGATTCTTTCTTTGCATGTTAGAAAATGTATTCTTGTATGTTTATGCATATTCTCAATATTCTAACAATATTAATCATAGTTCTTAATCCCAATTCTGCAACTCTAATCAGTTGGTTGCATTATTTATAAACCATTACAAAATATGGTGAATTGATTATAATTGCACCGAGTGAAACGAGGTGCTCTACAACCTAGTATGGGGGAGATGTTGTAACATGATATAACGTTTGTAACAAAATAATTAAAAAAATTCATGTCGGCTCATAAAATAAAAAATTATGGAAAGTATTTAAAAAAAAAAATCCATGTTGGTTCATAAAATAAAATATTATGAAAAGTAATTAAAAAATAGGTGTTCGTTTATAAAATAAAAACTTAAAACTTAAACCCGGATCTATCAATCAAGACATATCAAATTTATTGAGTTTAAATTTAAGAAAAGAAATACACCTCAAGAAATTGGATCCCTCTCGGTGCTTGATAGATACGTGTTTAAGATGGATCTATGCTGGTTTATGATCATCCACTACACAATTTAATTTTGGATTGTGTGATTGCATTCCATATTAATATATTACCTAATTTATCTTACACATAGATTCGTTGGGATTTGAGAATGAATAGTTGTCAAATTAGTGTCAAGTGTTTGAAGGGTGTTTGAAGGCTACCATGAGTTGATTTTAAATATGATAGCTTGTTGAATCACAACCATCGGTGATTTTGATTTACAATTAATGCTTGGCTATAGTGCGTGCCATGCATGATTACTAGTTATAACTGTTAAAGAATCTAATCATAGTGTGTTAGCTTACCTAATTGTTATTACCTAACTGTTATTCAGTTACATGACAGTTATGGTGTTTTTGTAATATATATGTACATCTATGTGCATATGAAAGATAGATTAATAGCTCATTAATTTGAATCATTTTCTTCCATTGTTTGTCTTCATGTCTATTTTTATCTTCTTCACATATTTTCATGATGTGTTGTCTAACAATGGTATCAGAGCGCATGAAGATCCATGAGGCCAGAGCATTGGCTTGGAGAGAAGTCCTAGTTACCAGAGTGTTAGGTGAAGGAATTCTTACATGAAGGAATACGACCTGGTGGCAACATAAACACATAACAAAAGATGAGTGAATGAATTCAAATTCTGGTGCAGGTGTAGAAGTTTGTGCATCATGTTTCCCTTGGAAGAAGATTCAAGGCACATCAATTGAGACCATGAAAGATATAAATTATATTGCAAGGAATCACCTAAAGATTGAAGATTTGTAAAGGAGTGATCAGAGCAATATTCGATCCGTGAGGTGTAAGGATTTGCTAGAGCAACCGCATAATATAATATAAGAAAATTATATTGAGAAAGCCGTGGAAACTAAGGTGTAAGGATTTTGCATATATATTTTTAATTGGTTAAAAGTTAGAGAACTGTTTATTTGATAAGAATAAAAAAAAGATATGAGATCTGGAATTAGAAGTAGATAAGAGATTCATGTGCGCCTGAGTAATAGAAATTTGTTGCAGTGAGTAAAAAAAAATTTACTTTTGGAGAAAGGAAAATATTTAAAATAAAAAATAAGATGGTTTGAAAAGATTTAAAATAAATTATAATCTTGTGCAATGGTAAGAATTTTTTTTGAAAAGATAAATTTATAAAGAAGTTCTTTGCAAGAAGTATATTTTTAGAGAAAATTTTGTAAAAAGGGTTTTTATATAAACAGAATTACGGTTACTTATCGATTTTGTCAAGATTAAAATTTGAAACCATGTAGATTCACTTGCAATTTTTGCATGAAGAAAATTCATGAAAGGGAAGTCGATCCCTGGTTAAGAATGCTACAAGAATGATCTAAGAATGAAAATTCATTATATGTAAGGAGAAATTCCAGTGGAGAGAGAGTAAATGCTCAATATTTGGATGAGCATACACATATTGGGTGGTGAGGGCCGTAGAGCATCTCCTATGATCGAGAATCGAATTTAAATCGTAGAATATTTGGATTGTTTGGAAGTTTATCGATGTGTAAAAAAATTCCATTGGAAAGCTGAAGAAACATGATTATGCCGTCCAAAAAAATTCCAAATTACAGAGATTGTTTTTAACAATTTGTTGTTGCTCATGATGTTTTTGAAGTTTTGGAGATATAGAATTTTCCAGTTTGTGTATCTTGTAATTGACATCAATATTCCATAAATATAGCATTATTCAACTTAGATTGAAGATATTGTAGCCAAATTGAAGATTGCAGCCATAATTCTACTCCTTCATTCTGGACTTGTGCCTATTTAGAATTTTATGACTTGCAAATTGTGATTTTGTAAGATTACGTATTTTGGTACTTACTATTGTTCCTTTAGTGAGTATTATTGTGTTGATTTATTGTAAAATGGTGAAAGAAGACGTGCAAGAAAAGAAAATCCATTATGAACCTATTTATGTTGAGAATTTTTTGAATATTGTGAATGAAGGACTAAGTAATCTGAACTTGTTTATGTTCAGATATTTCAACATCCAAATGAAGTTAATGCAGTTGATAGAACTTATCACTGACAAGGGGAATAATATCTACAGATTGAAGTCATGTTCCAATTTTTTGTTGTGAGTTTGTGAACAAATGGGAAACAAGTATGCAACCTTGTTCCTGAATTTTGAAGACAGAGTGAAATTCAAGCTTCTAGAACCATCATTCGAGTAGAACATATGAGTCCTACTTTTTTTATTGAAAGTTTTTGGTAATCTTTAAACCATATTTTTGTGGTTCTTGGTACAATTTTTGTGATCGACAAAAGTCATTCAAGCTTCTAGTTGATATGGTTTATGGTCATCCTAAAACCACCTCGTTGATACGGTTCATGGTCATCTTAAAACCACCTCGTTGTTGTTGACATGGTTTGTGGTCATCCTAAAACCACCAATCAAGTAGAAGACATAAAGTTCTGCTTGTTTACATTTTCAGAGAACATATACAACTATTTCTTTGCTTGGGGAGTTTATGGTCAACTTGAAACCATGCAACTTAGTAAAAGTCTTCATCTTCTGCTAGATTTTGTTTCAGAGAGATTTTCATCCACTTGTTGCTGACCTTGTTGAGTTTTCTACTCTCTGAATTTGCTTGACACATTGTTGATTGTCAAGTAGTGACATTTTTTCAGGTGCTCAAAAACTTATGATTAAGGGGGGATGTTAAAGAATCTAATCATAGTTGTTAGCTTACCTAATTGTTATTAGGTTACATGATAACTATGGTGTTTTTGCAATATATATGTACATCTATGTGCATATGCAAGATAGCTTAATAACTCATTAATGTGAAGTATTTTCTTCCATTATTCGTCTTCATGTCTATTTTTATCTTTTTCATATATTTTCGTGATGTGTTCTCTAACAATAACTAATCACTTTGTCATAGTTCAAGTTGGAGTGAGCATTGAGTGGCATATTGAATCCAATATTTAATCTCAATTTTAAATATTTTAAAGTTTCATCATCATATTTGAATGTGTTTCAAAATTTGAGGTTATTAAAAATTTTAGGATTTAAAAAAAATGTAGTTGTGAAGAAGAATAAAGATTTGACATATTTAATTTATAATAAAATGATAGTTTTACATTATAAATTTAAAAAAATATATTATAAATTTTAAATATATTAAATTTTACTATAAATTGGATCCATATCACAATTTTTTATATCTAGTAACTCACAAATTTATGGAGTTTTGATCATTACATAAAAAGAAGTTTGCTACCACCCCATTATAGATTAAAGGGATCCCTCTCTTTTGTTCGACAATTTTTTAGTCTCGGTCATAATAGCGCGTGATAAAATAAATGGGCTTTTTCCCATCTGTCCTCAATTATTAAAAAAATTGACAGCGAAAATTGGGAGACAGCTAAAATTGAAGAGTTGAAAAAATAATTTTTTGTCATGGCAAAAGTGGTTTGTAAAATGGATTCTGTTGGAAATATCATAATTAATGAGATGATAGCGTATCAGATTTACGCGGCTCTGTCAGACCCCAGGCGGTCATTCTGTCAGTCACTCAGTCAGTTAGTTTGTGTCAGCATGCAGAGTCTGAGATGTCAGTATGTCAGTAAGTTCTCAGCCAATCCAACGCACGTCATGTTAGGATTTAAGTAGCCGCTCTTGTATTCAGCAAGATCATATTTTCTTAGGTAGAATTTATTACAGTCTTAAATGAAACCTTGTAGCTTCCAAGCGAAGCTCTCTTGAGTCAATGAAGTGAAATTGTATGAATGTAAATCATTCACAGAGATATGTAAGGAGCCCAAGCTCTGTAAGAGATGAAGAGATAGGGATAAGAGTGAAGAAGAAGAAGTGAAAACTGTGAAGTAATTCAAGATCCCAAGCTCTATGTAAATGGTGAAAGATTGAAGTTAATATCATCTCTCTGTAAGTGCGCAAAGTTACTATATTTTATTGAGTAATATATATAAGTCTATAGTTTCGCATATTCATTCTCAAGAATGTTAAATGTTGTGTTGTGCACATCTTCTTCATATTTAGTTGTGTGAATGTTGTTTACATTTACGCGCAGTAAATCAAATCAAGAATTCTCAAGTATTTCGCAGTGGTAAATGCCCTAGTTTAACACGCAGTAAGCTTCTACATATATTTCGGTTCTTATATCTTAAGACAAAGTTTATTTAAGTTTGAGTTGTGTGCACTTAAATAGGTATGCAAAGTTAACTGCGCAGTTAACCTTTGTAAAAGTGAAAAGTGTGTGCAAAAGTGATTTGTATAAAGTGCGCAAAGTCAAGTTCCGCAAAGAGTATCGTGCATTTATGCAAAGTAAAGTATTGCGCAAATTCAAGATTTGTGCATCTGCGCAAATTTGAAGTGCACAATAGAATTTGCGCAGTAACCCTTGCGCAATAAGAAAGTGGAATCACGCAGTAGAAACACGCAGTTAATCTATGCATAGTAAAAGGCTGAATCACGCAGTTAATCTGCGCGTGCTAAAAGGGTAAAGGTGAATAGCGCATGTAAACTCCGCGCGATCATCTTGTGAAGTAAAGTTTTTTTTATAAAGTGGAATAAAATTAAAGTTAAACATTTGCTAGGTCTAGCGCATGTCCTTAGCAAAAGAAAAGAAATACTCATGTATCGCACAGTGAATTTTTAATTGCCTACGCATGCCCTTTTCCCTTCATCTGGTATCAGAGCCTGGTTTATGGAAAGTGGAATTTGTATTTACATAAGGGAAAAGTGATTAAGAATGGCTTCCACTTTGGGTAATATGCAAACCCCAATATTTTCTGGTAAAAATTATGAATATTGGTCTCTAACAATAAAGGCTTTGTTTAGAGGTCAAGATGTATGGGACAGTCTAAAATGGTTATGCAGAACCAACAAATGTAGTAGCATACAAAAATCTCACACAAGCTGAGAAGGATGTTCTGAGGGAACAAAGGAAGCAAGATGGAAAGGCGATGTTCCACATACATCAAGCAACACATGAATCAATACTCCCAACAGTAGCAGCAGCGCAGTCAGCAAAGGAAGCGTGGGCCACGCTGGAAACAACATATCAAGATTTGGATAAGGTAAAGACTGCTAAACTTCAGATTCTGAGAAGAGATTTTGAATGTCTGTCTATGAAAAACACAGAGTCAGTAGACTTATTTTATACTCATGTTATTGGTCTGGTTAATCAAATAAAGTATCATGGAGAAACTCTAACTGATCAAAGAGTTGTTGAAAAGGTTCTTAGAGTTCTGCCAAAGAAATTTGATCTTTGGTTGTAACCCTGGAGGAAAACAAAGATTTGTCCACATTTACCATTGATGAGTTGCAAGCCTCATTGCTCAATCATGAACATAGAATCATCAGTTTAGATACATCGCTGGAAGGTGCATTCGTAGCACAGTCATCCATAAGCTGTGGAAGAGGAAGAGGAAGATCAAACTCTAGAGGTAGAGGACGAAGTTCGTTCAGAGGAGGTCGCAGCAGCAGCCCTGCACATGTCACTGGTAGAGGCCAGAATCAGACTCCCAATCACCCAAGTGGACAAAGGTATGATAAATAAAAAATTCAATGTCATTACTACAAGAAGTATGGTCACTTTGCATATGAATGCAGGAAGAAGCAGTATGACCAAGGAAAGCAAGGTGAAGCGTAGTCAAGCAACAATAGCGCTCTGAACATCTCACTGTTCTTAGCATGCGCATCTCCACTGGAATGCAATGCTGTCCAAGAAAGTCCAAATGACATATGGTATTTAGACTCGGGCTATAGAAATCATATGATTGGTAATTTAAGTTTATTTTCCAGTCTAGATAAATCAGTTCAAATTGATGTAACACTTGGAAACAATATTCAAGTTACTATTTTGGGTAACGGTACTGTTGATATTCTAACAAAAAAGGGGGAGCAGAAATTCATGCCTGATGTATATTATGTTCAAGGTATGAAGCATAATCTGATGAGCATTGGACAACTGATGGAAAAAGGTTACAAAGTTTACATGGTAGGAAAGCATTGTGTGATCAAGGACATATATCTCAGCAATCAGTTAATTGTTGAAGTACATATGACAAGCAATCACTTGTTTCCTTTGAGGATAAGACCCATCATAAAAGGTAAGACAACTCAAGTTGTTCATGCAAGTCAAAATGAGAATTCTGGAACTACGCTTCGTGCAGAGAGCAAAGGAGCAGAAATTCATTGCGTAGCAGAAAAGAAGGACAGTGCAATGCAAGCAACATTTCAGACAGAAGTGAAGGATGAATCCTAGTTATGGCATTTCAAATTTGGACATCTGAATTTTGGTGGGCTGAATCTAGTGCACATGAAGGACATGGTGAAAGGATTGCCATTGAACGAAAGAACACTTATTTCATTAAAATTGGAAAGATTTTATTACAGGAACAATGCCATAATTGAGTTTTTTGGTTATTTTGGAATTCTAAGTCCATTGTTTAATTCCAAATTTAATGAAATATGTGTTAAAGACCAGAGAGGATTTATGAAGGCTGTATCTTTGGAAAGCAGCACAGAGAGACTTTTCCAGTCGGAAAGTCATACAGAGCGCGCACACCACTTGAAATCATTCATTCTGATATTTGTGGACCGATGCAAACACCCTCCATGGGAGGATGCACTTATCTTCTCACTTTCATAGATGATTTCACAAGAAAAACATGGTTTTACTTGTTAAAGCATAAATTTGATGCATTTGATTGTTTTTAGCAATTCAAGGCACTCGTGGAGAAGCAGAGTGGGTATAGCATCAAGATATTGAGAACAGACAGAGGTGGTGAGTATGTTTTAAATGATTTCTTAAAATTTTGCAAGAATCATGGCATACAGAAGCAGTTCACTGTGTGGTATACACCGCAGCAGAATGGTATCGCAGAGAGAAAGAACAGAACCATCATGGAAATGGCACACAGCATGTTGGCAGCCGCGCATCTGTCAAATGAATATTGGGCTAAAGCAATGGCAACTGCAGTATACATCATGAATCAATGTCCAACAAAGAGTGTGAAGAACAAGGTTCCGCAAGAAGCATGGATAGGTATGAAACATAGTGTTTTGCATTTTAAAGTTTTTGGTTGTGTAGCATACGCACATGTTCCAGATGAGTTGAGAAGAAAATTAGACAATAAAGGGAAGAAATGCATCTTTGTTGGATATTGTGAAAACACAAAAGCATACAAGTTGTATGATCCTATTGCAAGGAAATTCATCATCAGTCGCGATGTTCAGTTTGTGGAAAATGAAGCATGGGATGGAACAGTAGAGAAGATGTGAAAATCGTTTCACATGTTGAACATGATGACAGCGCAGAGGATGTGGATGAGACTCCTCATGTAAATCAGAATTGCGCAGCATGCTCCAGCGCAAAGTACTCCAACACAAGGTGCAGCTCAAGCTACTCTGTCAAGCACACCAAGTGCGCAGCAAACTCCATCAAGCAGTTTGCGCAGCTCGCGCAGTTCGACACCAGCAACTCCGCCAAGGACAAGAAGTCTGCGTGAGATATATGATGCTGGTACACCTAATTCATTCTCATGTCTTTATTATTTACTCAAGTTAATGATCCTCTAACTTTTGAAGAAGCAGTTGAAGACAAAGTTTGGGCACAAGCCATGGATGAAGAAATAGAATGCATTGAGAAAAATCAGACATGGGAACTAGTTGATATTCCTAAGGACAAGGATGTTATAAGCGTCAAATGGATTTATAAGACAAAGCAAGATGCTGATCGGAATGTGCAGAAGCACAAGGCAAGATTGGTAGCAAGAGGGTTCACTTAGCAGCCCGGAATTGACTTCAATGAAACTTTTGCACCTGTAGCGCGCATGGACACTATCAGAATAGTGTTGGCTATCGCAACACAAAAGAATTGGCCTCTTTATCAAATGTATGTTAAGTCTGCATTCCTAAATGGTTATTTGGAGGAAGAAGTATACGTAGAGAAACCACAAGGTTATGAAGTTCTAGGACAAGGAAACAGAGTGTATAGACTGAAAAAGGCACTCTATGGTTTGAAGCAAGCTCCCAGAGCTTGGTACAGTCGCATTGACTCATACCTCATTCAGAATGGATTTCATAGAAGTGAATGTGAGCCAATGCTGTACACAAAGATCAACAAGGAAGGTAATAAGCTAATTGTCTGCCTGTATGTAGATGATTTAATATTTACTGGTGATTTTGGCATAGAAGAATTCAAAACAGTCATGGAGAGAGAATTTGAAATGACTAATTTGGGGCTTATGAAGTATTTTCTGGACATTGAAGTCTAGTAGACTAAAAAGGGTATTTTCATATCACAGTCAAAGTATGTAAGTGATGTCTTGAACAGATTCAAGATGTTGAATTGCAAGACAACTCCAACACCAGTGATAACAGGTTTGAAATTAAGCAAGAATGATGATGGATCCAATGTAGATCCTACATTGTTTAAAAGACTCGTTGGAAGCCTTATGTATCTTACAGCAACAAGGCTAGATATCATGTATGGAATCAGCCTAATATCAAGATTCATGGAGTCACCAAAAGAATCGCGTTGGCAAGCAGGTAAAAGAATTCTGATGTATGTGAGTGGAACAAAAGACTTTGGTATTTTGTATTCAACCTCAGAAAATTTCAAACTCATTGGATATACTGACAGTGATAATGGAGGCAACATGGATGACAGGAAAAGCACATCTGAAAATACATTTCATGTAGGAACAGGTGTTGTAACATGGGCTTCAAACAAACAAACTATAGTAACTCTTTCTTCGGTAGAAGCAGAGTATGTTGCAGCTACAAGTGCTGCATGTCAAGTAGTTTGGATGCGCATAATGTTAAGTGATCTGTTACAGATCCAACAAAAACCCATAGTCATTTACTGTGATAACAATTTAGCTATCACATTGTCAAAGAATCATGTGTTTCACAAGAGAACAAAGCACATTGACATAAGGTATCACTTCATCAGAGAATTGATAAACAACAAGGAAATCTGTCTAGAATTTTGCAGATCTGAAGATCAAGTTGCAGACATATTTACAAAACCATTGGCAAAGGTCCCATTCCAATTTCTATGAAGTTGTTTGGGAGTGACAAGTTCTACGCAATGAACTTTGTCATGAACAGAGCATGTTTCAGCTCTGAAATATTTTGTAATATTGTATTTTTGTTTAATGATCCCCATCCGCTCATAATTAAGGGGGAGTGTTGGAAATATCATAATTAATGAGCTGATAGCGTATCAGATTTACGCGGCTCTGTCAGACCCCAGGCGGTCATTTTGTCAGTCACCCTGTCAGTTAGTTTGTGTCAGCGTGCAGAGTCTGAGATGTCATTAAGTTCTCAGCCAATCCGACACACATCATGTTAGTATTTAAGTAGCCGCTCTTGTATTCGGCAAGATCAGATTTTCTTAGGTAGAATTTATTACAGTCTTAAATGAAACCTGTAGCTTCCAAGCGAAGCCATCTTGAGTCGATGAAGTGAAATTCTATAAATGTAAATCATTCATAGAGATGTGTAAGGAGCCCAAGCTCTATAAGAGATAAAGAGATAGGGATAAGAGTGAAGAAGAAGAAGTGAAAACCGTGAAGTAATTCAAGAGCCCAAGATCTATGTAAATGGTGAAAGATTGAAGTTAATATCATCTCTCTGTAAGTGCGCAAAGTTACTCTATTTTATTGAGTAATATATATAAGTCTATAGTTTCACATATTCATTCTCAAGAATGTTAAATGTTGTGTTTCGCACATCTTCTTCATATTTAGTTGTGTGAATGTTGTTTACATTTATGAGCAGTAAATCAAATCAAGAATTCTCAAGTATTTCACGGTGGTAAATGCCCTAGTTTAACACGCAGTAAGCTTCTACATATATTTCGGTTCCTATGTTTTAAGACAAATTTTATTTAAGTTTGAGTTGTGCGCACTTAAATAGGTATGGAAAGTTAACCGCACAGTTAACCTTTGTAAAAGTGAAAAGTGTGTGCAAAAGTGATTTGTATAAAGTGCGCAAAGTCAGGTTCTGCAAAGTTAGAGTATCGCGCATTTATGCAAAGTAAAGTATTGCGCAAAGTCAAGATTTGTGCATTTGCGCAAAGTTCAAGTAACCCTTGCGCAGTAAGAAAGTGGAATCGTGCAGTGGAAACGCGCAGTAAAAGGTTGAATCGCAGTGCACTAAAAGGGTAATGTCACGTCCGCATCTTGACCCTATCACATTAAAATTGTAAATGATGTAATCTTGTTATATGATCGTGGTGAGGAGCTCAAGGCCAAGGCCACGCCATCGATTTATTGATGCATATGGTTCACGTGCTAGCCATGCACAATGGAATTGCGAATATTATATAAATATGCATTTTTAATAAAATACCCACAACTAGCTATGCAATGCAACAAGAGATGGGGGCATGATTTTACAAGGAATTAGGAGGGAAAACATTCAAACCCTTGAGCCAATCAAGTCAAGCCAAGTTTCAATGAGATAACCCATCAAACTCTCAACTACCCATGTTGACTTTTGTACCCAATCATTCATTTCTCCCAAAAGTTGGTTGAGGTAGTTAATGCCTTGGGAGTGGAGAGGTATGGCAGTCAATTTCGAGTATGGGCAAGCCACAAACATGGAAAAACGTGTTTGGCTTCCTTGGCAAGAAAAGAGCCATGACTTTGCCTCCCAAGCCATAACACATCAAGTAGTTTTGTCTCTCTCACGTTTTTGGGTTGCCTGGGCATTTTCTCTCCACGTTTTTATAGTTTCTCCTGATTTTCCTAGCTGGAAACAAGGCGTTTTTGGGTTGCAGAGTGGCAGGGAGTATGGGAGCTTGGTTTGGGGTTTCATTGGAGCCGTTTTGGCCATTTAGATGCCCAAAATACTATGGACAAATCGGGTTGGTTCCCTGTGGGCGATTTCCCCAATCCAAAAGCCGTTTTTGGTGTGCCTACGTTTTGGGAAAACCCTTGGCCATTTTGTTATTGAAATTCCCCAATCCGTGTTTTGTGTGCCCACAATTTGGGAAAGTCCAGGGCCATCTTATTGGTAAATCCCATTGCTGGAAGAGTGTATCCATGCCCAGTTGGAGTTGCTGTGTGTAAAAGAAGGTTGGGGTTGAGATGGGTTTCTATTGCTTTGGCTGTGAATGAGATGGAATGTTCTCTTTTCCTTATAAGAATCATGCCCAGCTCGGGGGTGGCAGTTGTGTTGAGAGATCTATGAACACGACTGAACTATGGTTGGGTGGAACGTTGCAGCAACATAGCTAGTTGTTTGGGGCCATTTCGCCATCAAGATAAGTGTTTATCTTTCTATGCTTTTACTTCTGAAATGTTTAAATTGATGGTTGTTTTTGATATGCTGTATGCATATGAAATGTGTGTGTGTGGATGAGTTTTAATTCCATTGTGCTTCACTTACTTAAATTGTATGTGCACACTATGTTTTTAATTTGTATGTTCAGTTAATGGTTTGGACTGGGATTATGTGAAAGCCCGGAATTTAGCATCATGTTCCCTTCCAGGAATTGGCTAGATGGGAGGGTACGTGACACGTAAAAGTGAATAGCACATGCATCTTGTGAAGTAAAGTTTTTTATAAAGTGGAAGAAAATTAAAGACATTTGCTAGGTCTAGCGCATGTCCTTAGCAAAAGAAAAGAAATACTCATGTATGGTGCAGTGGATTTTTAATTGAGTGTGCGTGCCCTTTTCCCTTCGGATTCTAACAGCAGTGAAGAGCACTCTGCCATCTAACTAACAATTATTCAAAACTATCTTTGATTTTTTGAAAGAAAAAATAAAAATCTTCACGCCTCCAAAAGTCTCGAGGCTCTTTGAAGCTATGGAACATCTTTAAAAATCCTAAAATGACTTGAAATTATGTAGTTTGAATTTTTTTTGGTTTCTTTACTGTTAAACAAACAAAATTTTCCAGCTATTTTATACCCATATAATGCACCTATCCAATTTTCCAAACCATTTCACAGAATCCAAATAATGCACCAGGTTTTTGTAAGAGTGAATAAGCATGGATTGCTCATTATATTCCGAGAGCTCATGAAAAATCATACATCTTTGCACGACTCGAAGCCCGTTTGGTTCTCCGGATGCTTATGTAGATTGGCAATGAATAAGGGTTACCCTATCGCATCTATTATTTGCATTCATCCACTTCTTGTGTCCTTTCGAATCAATTCTCATTCGCCACGTCGAAATATGGGTTTAAGTGAAAAGAAAAGCAAATATGCTCACTTTAATAAAATTTATTCAGCACTATGTATAAGGTTGCTTACTTTTTTGCAAAATGAAGTAAATATGCCCACTTTAATAAAATTTATTGTGCTCATACATGCATGCGGTACCCGTTTGAGAAAAAGAAGGTTATTCCTTTGGACACGCGGAATATTATTAAGAAAAAGCAAGACAAATTCCTGATTGCCCACCTAGGAAGAAATCCACTATGTTTAAGAAAAGCAGATACTTTAGAAATTGATAGAGGCTGGGAATCGTAGAGATATCAGAAATCTACAAATTCAACCGAAGCAAGCGATCAATTCTCATATTGATGTCATATACGCTTCACTTGCGTTGCTCTGAATGATGGTAGCTAAGGACGGGCTAACTGTCACGGTGGCGTTACTCAGCAGGAGTGATTATCTTCAATACTCTCTTCGGGGGGGATCATGGCAAATATTGAGAAGGCACATTGGATTCCTGGAGATGCTCTCGTCCCCCCTGCTGTCACCATACAGGTTATGAACTTCCTTAATGGCCAGGCTGCAGTACTTAATCAGGACATGGCCAATCCTAAGTATAATAATTGGGAGGTCGTTCCTGTTGTGAATACCTTTTCTATGATACATAGCAGTAGAGTAATGTTGTGTGTATTGGTGGCCTATTTGCTGTCTAGAATGGCCCGTCTCACTTGAAAGATTTAAGGGGCAAGTTAGCAAGTCTGGTATCCAGCTGGTGGGATCGAATATCGTGCTCCACATTTCTAGTTGTTAGTTTAAGATATTTTGCTGGAGATGCCTTGTATTTGTTCTTCGGTTTATATTTATAATCCCTGGTTTGGTTAATTGGGTTGGCTGTAATAATATCGGTACCTGTCGAATAGCAGCTTAGTCTCCTTTTGAGCGCAACTATAGCCAATAAAAGCATACGGGATATTGTTATTATTCTCATAATTGTTGCTAAGCAATCAAATGCTCCAGACAAATCTTGGAAGGCATAGAGGATCAAGGATCAAGTCCATCCTGGCTCGTAGCTTGTGCAAGTTATCATGAATTCATCATAGCATTCAGTTTTAGCCTCATCAGTCGCAATAGCAGTAACTGTAAGTTCAATCATCGATGGATTTTGAAGGTTGGAATCATAATTAGGGTTCTTGGTGGTGCCAGATTAGGGTTCTTGCTTGTTCCATGCCATGGCTTACTATGAAAGATGGCTAATGAAGGCAGTTTTTGAGCTGCAGAGGCCGAAGAGCATGTAAATCAGGGTTTGTTGAAAATGTAAGTTCATTGATTTAAACGGAAGAAATAATAGTATATTTGCCAGGAATATTGATGGTTGCAGTCTCTTGTTGTCTCCTTCCTCAAAAGATGTGTGTGAGAGAAATAGCATAGAGCAAGAGTAAAAAAACAAATTGGTTGATTGTATCAAGAGCCTAAGCTTTGTGAAAGTAAAAGATCAAAGTAAAATCTCATTTCCATGTATTGATGCAAGTTGTGTAGTTTACTATGGTAATATATATTCTATAGTTTTATGTTTCATTCTCAAGAATGTTGAATATTACATGTAGCACATCTTCTCTAGATTTACTTGTGTGAATGTTGTTTACATTTATGCTCTATAAAATAAATCAAGATTTTCAAATAGTTCACCGTGAAAGTTCTATTTTAACTAGGAGTAACTTAGCATAAGCTTCACTCAAATGTTTTACTTCTTACTTCTTATGTCTTAGCAAAATATATTTCAAGATAAAGTTTGTTTAAGAGATCGAGGAGTAACTTGGTATAAGCTTCACTCAAATGTTTTACTTCTTATGTCTTAGCAAAATATATTTCAAAATAAAGTTTGTTTAAGAGATTGCAAAGTAATTGAGAAGTCCCAGAAGGAAGTAAAGTTAATTGCGCTTGGGGTTTGTGCGGCTCAGCCCAGATCAAAAAATAGAAGACTGTCACTCACTGTCACTCACTGCCCAGTTCAATCTTTCTTGCTTAGGTGGTGTGCTTTTCCCTTGAAGGCCATTCGACCTGGGCGATGCTATCAAGATTGCTAGAAGGCAATCGCAGTGAAAGAATTATACAATTTATGCATAGTATATGATGCTACAATATCAATCTCTACGGCATCCATTTTAAATTCATAGTTAGGTTTAGAATAGCTTAATAAGCTCTCATTGGAGTCAGAGTCGAACCTTAGCAGGTTTCTTTTATCACTGTAGTGCTTTTTTCTTTGACAAGTTTTGCAACAGTGGCATCATGGCATGTTTTAGAGCTGTGATCGAAATTCTAACTACGTGGAGAGGTCAAACCTTTTCCAACCTGCAAAACTTTTTTTGAACTTGTATTGAAATCTAGACATGTATTTTGTTGAAGCGGTACAGACATAATGTAAATTGCCATTTTTACATACTATTATCAAATTCTACTTGGGATTCTGAAAATGCCATGCTCTGTTTGCAATTTAGGATGCTTTTTGGGAACTAATGATTGAATTATAGAGATACTAGTAGATATTATTAGTCATTACATTATCACAGTCACAAGGTGAACATAGGCAAGGTGAACATAGGCAAGTGTTATAAATAAATAATAAATAATAAGTTATTTATTATAAAATTATTTATCCATGTATAATTAAGAGTTATCCATATATTAGTTACAAGTTTTTTTTTCAGCTAAAATATTAGTTATAAGTTATCCATACATCAATTACCAGTTATTTTTATATTATTTTTTCTTTTATAATTGTTTGTTTCAAATTTTGAAAGATTGTCATAAAACTAATCTGGACAATACGCTTCTTTCCTCCTCCTACAATCTAAAAAAATCATAAATACTAATCATCTCAAATTCTAAAATATAAACACCTATAATAAAGCAATTGAATTCTACTGATTAAACCACTACTGCACTAATAAACACTAATTCAGAGGAAAGTAAAGTGATCGAAGAAGAGATTTTCATGGCGGTTACGCGGTTACTGAAAGAAGAGATTAAAATCAGCTTCGCGGTTACTAGAAGAAGAGATTTAAATGAGTTTGCTGCATTTGGAAAAACTAATGATAAATTCGGATAAAACATGACAGAGGAATGATTATTGTATAAATTAAAGATGTCACTTGGCACGTAGAGTAGGTGTTATTATGGAGAATGGTCAGAATTACATAATCCACTCAATTATTACATAATGAATACAAATGGACTCAATAAGAGCATCATGTCACTTACAAGAATTGAACCTAGATGGATAAGGGAACAATCATTCCTCCCAATCACCCAATTCTTAAAGTGTTACTTTATTATAAAAATTAAATATTTTCTAAAAAAATTTAAAATAAAACCTTAAATGACTTTTTATATCTAATTCAAAATGTCATAAAATAAAATTTTAGATGAGTAATCTTTTCGAAGATGGAGCTTGCGAATTTTCCTTATATATTTGTCTCATTAAAGAGCCTGAAGACTATAATATAATGGATTTTCATATTAAAAGTTTCCAATGAAATTATTAACAATGAATGTGTTAATGATAGAATATGATAATTAATCTTGCTAGTTAGTTGTTGACAAGTTAAGATGTTGTTAGCTTTTTGTCAGTCCCAAGATTGATATTTGAGCCACTGGACGCATCTATTGGCGAGAAGAAACGAGAACAGCTCCACACAATTGAAGGAAACCCTAGAGACCTGTCATAAGGAGAGGCACAACAAAAAAAGGTAGAGAAGCTCGCTGCAAGAAAGTAAACGCCCATGGGCAGTATCACTTGTCAACATCGTTGCTGTAAAGGTGAAAATCACTAACATAGTTAACTAGGAAATCGTGGTAAGGAGAAGCCGCTACTGAAGAGAACAACGGTGATGGAAGACCGTCCTTGTCCACATGAGAGAATACCACCCCATGAAGGGAATGCATGCGTGGAGAGGCTTAATGTGAAAAGGTTTAAAAAAGTAATAAAAAAACATTTTTAAGAGAGAGGAGGTTATGTCATCTTGAAAGGACAACTTATTGAGTCTTGATAAAGGCTAGTTTTTTCTTAAGTTATGCAAAGTTTTTTTTGTGGAAGTCATCTAAAAAAGTGGTTAAGTGGACTTAAAAACCTTGAAACGAATGTTATTTTATTTCTTTTTAAGATGTTTTTAGGAAAAGTGTTCCATCGGCCTAGCCTATATTATGGTTTGAATCTTAGGAGAACATTCGAAACAAGAAACCTTTACATGGAAGAGAAGGGTCATAGCCCAATTTGAAAGGGAGAGCATAGATCTCCAAGTTTAAAGAGATATTGGATTAAGGGGGCACATATATAGAACCTCAATTTTTTTTTTGGGGGGGGGTTGCGATAAGAAGGAAGGACAGATGAGTAAGAAAGAGAGAATAAGATTGAATTAAAGGAAGAAGTTAGCCATGACAAAAGTGTTGGGTCTAATAGCAATTGCAATAGGTTTGCAATTTGATTTACATAGCTAAACACATTCACATAATACAATGGCACACAACAACATCAATGCTTTACAAAAAAATTACCCTAGAAACCTCTCACCTGGAGGAAAACTAGAAAACTAGAGAGCTCTCACTCATCTATTAATCAAACACTAAAAAATATGTCTTTACAACCATGACTTGCTAGGCCACAATTCACACTTCGTTACATGACCATGCTACACACACTACTTCTCATAGTACAGTATATCATGAATAACCATTACATATTATTTATAGATGCAATACAACCAACTATTAATTAATGACAATCCATAACTTCCTAACCATTTTTATTATGTTATAGTCAACTTGACGAGGTCAACTTTGGTCGATTGCCCATTGAGCTTCTAGTCATTCCATCAAGTTCTTGTTGTCAAGCAGTTGTTTGCCTTCGACTAAACAACTATTTTGTTCAGTTGGCTGACCAGACTTTCACTGTTTATCGCCTTAGTCTCCCGTTGACTAATTCTAGTTGATTTATATCAAAAGAATATAACATTTCTAACATTCTCCCACTTGTTGTATTCTTTGCATAAACATGAGATTTAAGTCACTTTAGCAGGGACGACAAGCTCGTTGTTTTCATACACCATAAAAACTAATCTATGCTCATCGATTGGGTCAATGAGTTTGCAACATTATTCACCTTCTCTACCTTTTCCAGTAACACCTTCTATTTCTCCACCATCTCCCTCACAAAATGGTATTGAACATCGATGTGTTTTGTCTTCAAATGATATGTTGGATTCTTTGCTAGGAAGATTGCACTTTCATTGTCACAATCCAACCTAACATCATGTTGTCTGAACCCAACATATGAACACATTCTCTGCAACCAACATCTTCCTTACATGTGGCATGAGAAGCTACCATGTATTCATCCTCAGTAGTCGAGAGTGCAAAGATAAACTTCCTTCTACTATTCCAACTCATTGCTCCACCAAATATATTGAACACATATCCACTACTTGACCATATATGGTCGATCTCTCTAGCCCAATCATAATCGACAAAACAACATACATTGATTTCCATGTTGTCCTTAGGATCTCCTCCACAATAGATTGCATGACCCATCGTGCCACATAGATACCTGAATGGTCTCTTGATTGTGTTCCAATGCTATTTTCCAGTAGGAAAAATTTTAAGAACCCCCCCTAAATTTTCATGTATAATAAATGGGAGAATCTCCATGATATATAGGAAAATATCAAGGCTATTTTATCAATGTTATATTATGTATATATAATTTTTTGGAGAATCTTTCATTGGAATATATCTTGTAAAATCTTGACAAATCTTTCACTAAATTATAAAACTTTGTAAAATCTTCGTGAATCTTTCACTAAATTATAAAACCTTGTAAAGGCTTGGCAAATCTACTAAATTATAAAATCTTGAAATTTCTTCTAGAACTTTTCGATAAAGTATAAAACCATATATATTAATAGGAAAACATATACAAAAATACTAAATAGGAGATAAATATTAATAAACCATCACATAACAAACCCTCCTTTGAGAACCATAAAATTCAATAGAAAAATAAGAACATGTCATGTCATGTCGATTTCCTCTGGACAAAATTTTTGTGTGACTCCTACACCACTAACTATGCTCCTCGCTTTCTCCATCAATGTTTTGTTCATTTTTTCAGCAACTCAATTTTGTTAGCGCATGTACAGAGTTTTGTTTTGTCAAGCTATACAGAGTTTTCTACAGAACTCGTCGAATGCCCTTCCACATAATTCTCCTCCATTATTAGTTCTTATCACCTTGAAATTTTTACTAATCTCATTCACAACAAGAACTTTGAACTCTTGAAACTACAAAAAAACCTCAAATTTCTTCCTCAAAAAATACAAACATGTCATTATGGATAAATCATCTAGGAAAGAAATGTAGTACTAATATCCTCCTAGTGAAGGTACTGAGACAGGTCCAAACACATCATTATGTATTAATTCTAGTATTTCCTTATTCCTAGTAGCACAAGATGAGAACCTTACATGACTTTGTTTACCATATATACAATGTTCATAGAAGTTAAATTCTTCAGAAGAATCAAGGAGACATTTGACCATACAGTTACTGTGTATAGCATGCAGACCTTTCTCACCTATATGTCCCATTCGTTGATGCCACAAAATGGTCATGTCAATTGCACAAGCATATGTCCCATCGAACTCAGGATAGATCTCATCAATGTCTATTCTTCTTAGTATCTTATACAAGGTTTCAGTCTAAACTCCTCTCTTCAATACCATATATCCTCAAACCATATTGCACATATATTTCTCAAATACAAATTGTACACCTACATTCACCATATTACTTACCAAGGTCATGTTTCGAACCAAACATGGGATATGCAATACTTCTAGAAGTGTTTCTATTCTTCTATCATTCAGTTTTAGTCAAACGTTTCCTCATCTGACTATTCTGGTCGATGAGTCATCTTCCAGTAGGACATCACCACCATCCATATTCTCATACTCACATAATCACTCTATGTGAGGTTTCATATGATATGACACACCGAAGTTGATCAACCAAGAGTCATGATACAACTATGTACTTGTGGAGGCCAAATGCACATCTCCTTCCTCTTCTTGTGAATAAATACAATCATTAAATTGACCTTCGTCAAACCCTTTTCCTTTCTCAACTTCTGTCAACTTACAGTTCCTTCTATAATGCCCAACTTTTCCAAATTGCGAACATATTTTCATTTTTGGACCACACGATCTAGTCTTAGATCTACCCCTCAACTTGGAATTTCTATCAGAGGTTTTTCCTTTTTCTCTCTATACTAGTAGACCTCTTACCATTAAGGCTTCATGGGTTTATCTTTCCATGTTCTTCATCTCCTCTCTTCTAACAAAAAAGATGAGACCACATCATGGATATTCAATGTGGTATTGTTGGTTCCAATAACCACAACTAGACTATCCCAAGAATCTAGTAAACAACACAACAGACTGGTGCATTTTTCCTCCTTGGTGATTTTAATATCCATGAACAACAAATAATTAATAGTAGTGTTGAATACGTTCAAGTGCTCTATAACCAAGTCACCTTCATCCATCCTCACTGAAGATACAACTTCTTCTAAGGAAACAACTTGTTAGCTACATATTTCAACTAGTACAAGTTCCACAACTTTTCCCATAGCTTCTTTGTAGTCTCTTCAATTGAGAAATTCAGGAATATAGAATCTACTAAACAAAATTGGATTGTACTCCTTTCCTTTTTGTTGATATTTTTCTAGTCTTCCTTTGACACACTAGCTGGATTCATTCTTGGGTCGACTACAATCTATTTTTCTTGATATGAAAGAAGGTCCTCCATCTTAATCTTCCAAACATTAAAATGTTTTCCATTAAACTTTTCCATTTCTATCATTGACGTGTTATCCATTCTAACTATGAATCAATGCTTCTGGAAAACTATCATTGTAATAGGTATTTCCCATATCCAAGACCAAACTAAAAAAACCTCATCAATAAAGGCATCCCCCTACAACCAAATACAGCTCTCATACCAACTATTGGGTCTAATACTGATTACAACATGTTTTTAATTTGAATCATATAGTTAAAAACATTCACATAAGACAATGGCACACAACATCATCAACACATTACACATAAATTACCCTAGAAACCTCTCTCCTAAAGGAAAACATCAAACCATTGATCTTTCACTCATATATTACTCAAACAATCAAAAGAATGTGTTTACAACCGTGCCTTGCTAGACCACAAATCACACTTTGTTACATGATCATGCTACAAGGTGTTCCAAAGAATATGGGTAACACTTTTTGGAAAGTTGTGGGTGCAAATTTCCCGAAACATGAGCTCGATCAAGGTTTTTTTTGTAAGGATCACACCCACGAAGTTTCAAACCGATGACCTCACATAAGGAGTGCCTTGACAGTACACCCAATCACCATCTATTATATGCTCATGGACATAAATATTACCTAATATATGATGATCTTGATCAAGGATTATTTAATCCCTCAATCAAACTTTTCAAAGCTCAATCGAGGGTTTAAATAAGCCATCAATTGAGCTTTTTCAAATAGCTTGACTGAAAGATTAAATAACCTTCATTGATCTTTGGAGCTCAATGGAAGATTAGGTAAACCCTTGATCAAGCTATTAACTCAACCAAGGGTTTCATATAGCTTATAGTAAAAAACTTGTTTTTTAAATAGTTTTAGCTAATACCTCGATCTATCTAATAGCTCAATGCTATTATCTCAATCGAGGGTTTTCAGACATACAAATATATCTTATCGTAGAAATCTTTTTTTTTAGTATATTTTTTTTATTTTTTGTCAACAAAAAACTATTATAAGTGATGGTAAAATAAGTTATTTTTCTAACTACTCTTATTTTTCTAATAGTTATATTTGTATTCAATAGTTGATAGTTGTTTTACTTTACTCTATTAAAATGTATTGGTAAGGGATATCAACATTTAAATTTTGGAAAATAAAAACAAAAACATTTAAAATGTTTGTTGTTAGTGATTTATGGCCCATGGTCTTAGTATCTCGTGGTAAATTTTTGCATGGTATTTGATGTCTTGAATTATATTTATTATTTTGTTTCTATGACCCAAATTATTTTTTTACTATATCTTTTATTATCTTTTTTTTTCTCATAATATATTGTTATATAAGTAAAAATATTTTTGTTTCCTAGGTAATTTATTTTTTATAACAAAAAATAAATATTAATTCAAATAGATCGATCGAGCTAAAGCTCATCTAGCTATTAGCTTGATCTAGGTATTTGAATTAAATATTTTTTCCATATAAAATTTAAAATTTGTATATAGCTTTTTATGATTAAAATCTCAATCGAGCTAATAGATCGATCAAAATTTCAAATTAACCACACATAAACCCTCGATCAAGGTATTTAAAAGATGCACATAAAACCTCGATCGAGGGTTTTAAAACCCTCGATCGAGCTAATAGCTCGATCGAGAGATTTAAAACGGGATTTTAGCCCTCTTTTCTATAAATTTAATTTTACTAGCCTCTTTGTGAAGCCTACAACCTATCCTGGGATGCACCTTAGGTGGAAGACTTCATATCTCTAGATTCCTTAACAAATTGTCTATCAATTGGCATATAATTTATGGGTTTCTAATTTTTCGTGATAATTTTTTAAAATTTCATTTTCAAGATTACACTTACAAAACCATGTCCATAACTTCAAATTGTAAAATTCAAGCACAACAGATCTATGAGACAAAAACAACAGCTACTAGAGATGCATACAGAAAATTGTATTTCAAAACATTGATGCAAAAGGTTTGCAACAATTCATTCATTATCATTAACTCAGATGATGTTTACAATGTGTAACAATGGCAATAATAGCCAATAAATTTGAATCCTAGGGAGGTCATTCGAATTGAATGCATGAGAGTGGCGTATAGGTCGGTTAACACCACTTGGCACATCAGTTAACCACTTAGCTACCATGTATTTGACTCTAACGGACTTTGAAACTATCTAACTGAGTCTAACTGAATCCATAACTCAACTAAATTCCCAAAATCAGGGGAGGGCACCTTTCTGACTTCAATTAACTGAAATTTAGGTGAAACAACACTAGATTAGGTCAAACTGAGTAGGAGGGTGCCTTTCTAACTTCAGTTAGCAGAATATAATAATAAATGTTGTCAGTTGGAATGAGTAGGGCGCTTTAGTAATGATAATCACCTCAGTTGGCTCCCTGAACGATGGAGGAGGCTGTTGGTTGTGGAGCCAGATCTTCTAGTCTCATAGATGATATTGTATCAGCCATGTTTGTACCCCAGTTTTATATGATATGTAGGTGGACTGTACAGTCACCCCAGCGGGGGGGCATCGCCCCCCCCCATAGGGTTCCAGGGGGGACCATCCCCTTGGATGGGGGGGGTCCTGGGGCTAGCGGTCCCCCGGCGGGGGTTGGCGGGCAGCGCCCCCGAGAAATGGGGGTTTGGGGGCAACACCCCCGAAGAAAATTTTTGGGGTTGTTTTCTCCAGCTGTTTTGCGGGCCCATGGTTTCGGGTATCCCGTGGTATTTTCCCATTGTATTTCCCTTATAAAATAAAGACATTGTAATACGGCTAAGGATGATGATGTATTAGGTTTTATGCATTGTAAAGATATCTGAGATTAGGAGAGAGACTATGAAACAGAGAAGAGGAAGTGCAGCGGTTGTGCTGCAGGTTGTATCCCTTCACCTTGCTGGACGGTAATAATAATAAGGACTGGCAAATTCATTTTGGACGTAGCCCAAGTTGGGTGAACCACGATATATCTGTGTCTCTCTTGTAATGTGTATGTATGATTATATTTGCATTTCTGTTTATTGTTATTGCTCTGCGATCCTGTTTTTCTAACAGAGGCCTAGTTAACTGATATTGATGGTCTAGTTGACTCCTCAAATGAAGGAGGAGGCCGATTTCATTGAAACTGATGATCTATTGATGATGTAAGCACATAATTGAGTCAAAATACTTAGGATAAGTGGTAATTTAGGCTGTTAATCCCAAATAAATGATGTGATGTTGTAAAATGAATCCAACACCCCCCCTTAAGCTAATATCATATGGAGGAGAAAATAAAAATAATAAAAGGGCCCTGGCAACAAAGGCGATAAGTCACCTAGTACAGAAATAATCCAAAAAATGCTCAAAAAATCTAAGTGAGGAAAGAGAAAAAAACCCAGTGGGAAAGAAAATCCCCCCTCAAAGTGAACACTGAAGGATCTAATATGTCCTCACCATTGTAGAACTCACCCCCAACAGTGAACATAGGTAAGAGAACTTCTTCTCAGTGAAGCTCTTGGTGAAGATGTCTGCAATTTTCTCTCCTATAGGGAAATATTGCAGTACAATGGTTATGTCATGCTCAAGCTCTCGGATGTAGTGCATGCGGATATCTATATGCTTGGTCCTCTGTCCCTGAACTGAATCTGCCAAGATATTGATAACACTGATTTTCACAAAAAATGACAATAGAAGTTGTGCTACCAATATCATCCTCTGCTAGAATACCCTGCAACCAAACTGCCTGAATGCAAGCATTGACTGCTCCTCGATACTCTGCCTCTTCTGAAGATAAGGAAATGGTGGCCTGCTTTTTGCTTGACCAGAAAATAGGCCCTCTTCCAATCATGAAAACATATCCGGAAGTGGAATTTCAATCAATGGTGTCACCCACCCAATTTGAATTAGTGAATCCAACCAAGTCAAGATCGGAATCCACAACATAGTTAATGACAAAATGTATCATACCTTGCACATAATGCCAGATCCTTTTGGATTCCTTTCAGTGAAGCTCATGGGGCTGCTGCATGTAACTTGACACAGCACTCACGGCATAAGAAATACTAGGCCTAGAGTGTTTCATATACAAAATACTTCCAATCAATTATCAGTAAAGTGTAGAATCCACCAACGGTGTAGAATCACCATCCTCAAGACCGATTCCTCAGAGGAATGGGAATGGTGACACTTTAAATTCTTCCATATTGAACTTGTTTATAAGGTCCAAAGCATATTTTTATTGGGAAATCATGATCCCATCAAAATTCTGAGTGATCTCGAGACCAAGAAACTACTTTAGCGGGCCTAAATTACTCATATCAAATGCTTGGTGTAAAGCATCTTTTATAGTGCCGATGGAAGAAATACTGCTTCCTGTAAGCAATAAGTCATCAACATAAAGTAAAATGGTCGGAAAATAACCTTTATGCTGCTGCAGATACACATTTGGATTCGATTTGCATCTCGCAACGTTTTGCGACAAAAGAAAGGAATCCATCTTTGCATATCGAGCTCTTGGGGCTTGTTTTAAACCATACAAGGATTTCCTTAATCTACAAACAAGTGTCGGATATGATATGTAACCTTCGGGATGATTCATGTAGATATATTCCTAAATATACCCATGAATAAATTCACTCTTCACATCCATTTGGTGCACGTCCCAGTGATTGGATGTGGAAATTGCCAAAACTAGTCGTATTGAGTCCATTTTTGCAACCGGTGCAAAATTTTCTATGTAGTCCACACCTTGGACTCGCGCGAAATTTTTTTGCACCAATATTGATTTGTATTTTCAAGTTTAACCATCATCATCAACCTTGGTTCGGTAGACCCATTTTCATTGAACCAATTTCCTCCTATGTGGAAGAGAAACTAGCTCCCATGATGCATTTTTCTGAAGAGAATTGTACTCTTCATCCATGGCGGTTTTCCATGTTAGATCTTGTTGGGTATGGTAGTATGATTTTGGAAGTGATACAATCATCCAAAAACACTTTTCAGATAGTAATGGATCATCATATGAAATATCTATACCTTCTCTTTGAAAGTCTGCTCGGGTTCTTCTTGAATCGACAAGATTTCCAATCTTAGAACCGACAGATGTGAGAGTCTTTTCTTCCCACTTTGGAAACTGAGGGGCCTCATCTATATTTGAATCCAAACCTGATATTTCGTGTTCATTAATATCATACATAATATCATAAATATCATAACATAAACTGTTGGTGGTGCTTTCGCACACCAACTGGAAGAAAAAGGGGGTTCTACTGGCTTGTGGAAGACGAGGTAGAGAGCCTAGGAAATATGGCTCCTGTGGCTCTGTGTGTGAGAGATGGGAGGTAAAAACTAGTAAAAAATAGAACTAAAATATATGAATGAAAATATAACTCGAGGTCTAAGGCTCTTGGGTCGTGAATATCTAAGAACGTGAAATGTAAAAATCTACTAGAACAGTAAACAGTAAATGTAAAATGGTAACAAATACACGGTAAATATTTCATACATTTCTACACATGCTTCATGGAATCATTAATGAACTTTATTTTATTAAATAAATAAGGTGGGCTCATACATTCAGCTTCAAGTTACCTCGAATAATAATGAGCCCTTGCAGCTACACAGTGATGGATGCTCCTGGTTCCATGCAGCTGAGTGTCTCCCACACTTTGTCACGCAGGTGTCGAAGCTCAAACATGGTGGAAGGAGAGCAATAACAAAGGGTTAATGGCTCAAAGGGAATTTCGGCAGGGTAACAGTGCTTGATTTGGAGATGTCATTAATGGGAACCTTCATACCATATAAAGAGGAAAATACTTAGGGTTAGGGTTTCCAAACCATGGTGACTTTTCCAGTTTACCGCTGGTAATTTTTGAATTTGAACGGGAATTTCTTTCTATGTGGACTTTCCCTAATTTTGGTGGCTTTTTCCCTTTTTGGTGGAGATCCCTATTTTTGTGGGATTTCCTAACTTTTTGGGATAAGTCCACTTTCCATGGTATGTTTTTTGGTGTATGAAGGTTCATTATATTGATTTTTGGTATGGAATTTAATAATGTGGAAATGGTAAGTAGGTTATGATGTATGGGAAAGTTTTTTGTGTTAACAGATTGCCCCCTGATGTCTGAGGTTAAGGGCTTATCGTATGACCGATGGAAATCATAGGACTTGGAAAATAATGTGACAATAGTGTGGATAACTGCGGACTGCACTTAGAGAGGAGAGAAAACTCGCTGCCAGGGTAACATCTGCAGATACAACACTCAAAATGGATTAGGTGCATACAATCACAAATATACATGGACGAGGCGGGAATTCCCATGCTCGTGTCAATGTTTCAAGATATACAAATTGAGAGGCCCATATGGGGGCCTGAACAATACATGGAGAACTGATGTGTACATCATAGTGGTCCAGAGGGGACACAAATCTGGGACATACTCATGGTCCAACCATGACTGATTTGAAGAACTTATAAATGGAAACAATGGCATACATCATGGATGCGGTACCATAGAAAGGTACATTGTACTGCATCTTAACTGGATACTATAGGAAGCCTATAGCTGGAGGGATTCCAAACAATGTCGCCAACGCAACCCGGATATCTGTGGGAACATACAACTGGGGGCCCCAAGTAGACTCACCAATTATCTAAAGTCAGGGGAGATCCAGGATCTTAGACCAATAAATGACGGGGCCAATGCCCTCTACGAATCTCAACGGTGCGATCAGGGATTTGGAGTCGAGCATGTGAGAAGCAACTAACTGAAGAGGCGGTAAGGGCTCCTCGCGGGTGATCCATAAGAACGCACCACCGATGGTGGTGAGGCCAAGATATAGGGATCTCTAGGTCTATCCTCTGGAATAGATGTGTTGGTGTCAATAAAGGGAGACCTGCAACTACCAAGGCAATAAGGATTCCTTGATAGGAGCACGAGGTATACGACTAAGATATGATAGAACTGGACCTAAGAATGAGACACTGTGGAGGGAAATGAGGGCCTTGTAGTGATGGGCTCAAACTTCCTTTGTTCAGAGTATGACGACAGGGATGGTCGAGAAGCATATGAAACTGATCTCAGGGGAATAGGAGCATAGATTAGGAGATCAAGAACTTGTGACTGCAATGGGGGAGACCCTAGTGGAGAAGGGGGAACTGATTGATGATATTAGGAGACTTCGTGGGTGACTCATCACATAATACTCTAAACAAAGGCGACCATATTTATAAGTGCTTCCATAACATGGGGTTGTATATGATCTGTCGTGGCACCGAGAGGAACTGTTTGGGCCTTCTTCATGGTTTATTGAGCTCAAATAAGGGATAGAAGTATGCTCAACATGGTACCATCATGTGGATTTTAACGAGCCCAAGATTGTTAGTGCTTGTAGGTGCTTTCAATTTTAATGAGTCTAAAAGCAATAAGAAGACTCTGAAGTGGTGAATAGATACCGTCGTGTGGATTTGTAAGAGCTGAGGACAGTGAATGCTCATGGCCGCTTTCAATTTTAGAGAGTCTGAAAGCAATAAGAAGACTCTGAGTGGGTTATTTTTTGTAGATTAGTCCCCAAAGCCCGAAAAAAGAATAAAACTATGCAATGGAGAACTCTTCTAGTCAGAGAGACTAGAGCATTCCTTTTTCGTAATTAGTATATTCGATCCGGAAAAGGGGTAAAATTATACTTAATAGACGCACTTTCAGATACTTTAACGAGCATGAAAGGAAGCAAGATTGCTCCATGATATTTTCATTCTTTAAGGAGTCAGAAAAATGGCTTAATAGAATCTCCATTATGGGAGCCCAAGGAAGGTCCAATGAGCGATGATATGAGGAACTTCATGCAGCTTCAACTCAATATGTCAAACTATAGGGGCTACCAATCCTAAGAGGGTATTGAATGACATGGGTTCCAAATGAAACGGGTTTTAATAACCGTCACCCATGTGGAGGGAGGTTCTACTGCCAAGCAGGGGAAAATGCGAGGGTGGTTGGGTGGGTCCACATACTTGGGCAAGGAGGGGGGTCCTATAGGTGAGAGAGGGGAGATCAAGGAAATGCATCAACTTTGCAGAGGGAAAGGATGTCCTATATGCCAGGAGAGGAATCATACCTGTGGATATTTTTTGTGGATTGAAACAAGTGGAGCTCAATGTGACTTGGACATGCACGCATAGAAAAGATACCAAAGTGTAAAATGTGGGTATGGAAATCAAACCAAGTATACAAGTGATGTGTGACCTCGAAAATGGCTGAGATCACGCATGTGTAAATGCATAGGGTTAATGACCTGCCCCCATGCTATGGGCATGGGGTTTGGGATTGTGGATCACATATGTGTTGGGTTGAGAAATGGGCTCACTAAGATACCGATATAGATGTGATGGAGCAAGTTCAAAAGGATTGAGCAAGCCCCATATCCTAGGGTTGAGGTAATCAATTATTCCCCCTAACCTAGATGTGTCAATGTGGTGCAGATGTTGTCTCAAAGAGGGATCAACAGTGCATCGACCAACTGTTGGTAGGTGGGTGTGCCATGAGGCTATTGGCCATGGTGGAAAAATGAATTGACAAGATGATAATGGGGGATTCCCCTTGCGAGGTGGATGTCCCCATTATCTTTGACGGTAATGACGATGATGATGAGTAGGAAATTTTTGGAGCCTACCCCCATTTTGTGGACATGTGATTTCTTCGTTGATTCGAAAAGGTCGAACATGTGGGTCAGAGAGATCAGTAGAAAAGGCCGACGGAATAGAGGGGTCGCTAGTGGAGACCGTGTAAATGGTGTTTATCTCTGTCGAGGAGGAGGATTTAGGCGGGTGAATCTCCTCAATGGTAGTAATGGATGACTCTAAAGAGGATTGATTCAGCTCGTGGAGAACCAATCGATATTCAGGTAAGTCAAGACAATGATGTGAATAGTGTTTGTAGATTCCACATATGGCACAAGGGTGGTTGGTGTGCAATGATTTGTTACGTAGGTGGGGGCTGGGTTGTAGTTAGATGACCAGAATATTGGGGTCATCGTCCAAAATCCTCATGTGTTCTTGGAGGTTTGGTAGTTGTGGAAAATTGTGGGTATCAAGGCCCAAGTCATCGCACAGAGAACACTTAGGAGGTGCATGAAATGTAGGGGGGGTTCATAGGTTTAGTTGAATGTGGTGTAGTATGGGTGTGCATGGCCTTGTCCCTAGTGTTGTTGGAGAAGGCATTGTCGCCACCCGAGGTGGTGGATGATTGGCAGTGGTGATTGGTTGGACCGGTTGGAGGATGACTTGTGGCGTCAACGTGGGATTAGGAGTAGGTAAGTACCACACGGCATGTCCTAGAGTTAATCGGGGGAGGTTCAGCGTGGCCATCACGAGCATACTTACTAATCCTGAGGGTGGAAAAAGAACGCGATTGTGTGGATTGGTGTAGCTTCGACGTGGCTGGGACTGACGGTGGTTGAGGCAATAGTATCTTTTCTAAAAGCATATTTTAAAATATGTTTTTTTACTAAAATGTTTGTATCTCACAAACGGTAAGGAATCGTCGAAAACTAAAAACATAAAAGTTGTAGATCATTTTAGGGTCTTTCCAACGGTCCAAATTATACCCAATTCCGAGTTACGAGCAAACATTTATGCCCAAAATACGAAAGCTTCCAAGAATATTCAAAAGTATCTTTTGAAAGATGTTGTTTTTACTAAAATGCCCACATCTCACAAATGGTAAGGAATTAGAGAAAATTCAAAACCTCAAAGTTGTAGATAATTTCAATATATTTCCAACGGTCATAATTCCTCCCAATTCCGAGTTAGGAGTGAAACGTTATGCCTAAAATACGAAATATTCTTGCAATATTTCTTAAATAGGATACATTTTAGTGTTGGGTAGAATGTTATGTTAGATCACCTATGGGGTTGATGTTTGGATAGCTCACATGTTGCTCCACAACATCAAGTATTCAATGCCAAGCAAGTACACCGACTGGTTTTATCAGGCATTGATGGTGCCAAAACAGTCCCATACCTGGTTTTCCCTCTCCATTACCAAGCCAACACCTTCGTCTGGGTCAGATGTCAATGGAAGGAAACTACACCATGACCATTTCTAGGTAAACAAGTAGTTAATGCCCCACCAATTCACCGAATGGATTTATGAATCATTTATGGTGCCAAACCAATCCCATACCTGGTTATCCCTCTCCATTCCCAAGCTGGCACATCCGTCTAGGTCGGAGGTCAAGGGAAGGAAAATGCACCATGAAAATTTCCAGGTCAAGGCTCTACTACAGAGCCATAGGCATGAAACATCCTTTCATATGCACGACAACCTCTTCCTTTGTGAGGAATGGGGGATCCCCTTATCTAATTTGAAAGTTCCTCAGTTTGCCACCCCAAACCCTTCACTTTGCTTCTTTACTAGGAAACACAAAATTGCATTTGTTCAAGATGAAAACACAAGATGGATAAGAAAGCTCATTAGTATTGTTGATCTAAAATTGTAAAAATATTTCATACATTCATTATCAAATATTGAAACACCAGGAATGCATCCATTCCCTTAGGGTGTAGTCAATATTGGCAACCCTAACATAACCCAGCACCAGAAAGGTGTGCACCCCTTTTCGATGTGAGCCATGTAGGCCCTAATCATGCTCAAGCAGTATGAAATAATATAAATAGAATAAACATGATCTACATATTAACTCTATTAATTAGACATGCACATTCTTAGTTAGGGTTTCATAACACTTATCCATTTTGCAAATGCATCTTTTCTTCATTGGCGAGGAATGGGGGATCCCTTCTCTGAGTTGGTAGTCCCTTGGTTTTCCATCCCAACCTCTTTCACATTCCATAACACACATATGCCTTACTGGCATAATATTTACCATCTCAATCATATTGTTTACCAATCATGTAATGCAAAAGAGATATTGTCAGAATATCCAATGGCATTTCACCCAAAACCCATTTCCAAGATATGGTATCCTTCCCATGGATTCTGACTTCTGCATGCCATCACACAAGGTATTCCTGCAATGTGTCTTCCTAACACCCTTCTCAGACACCTAAACAGTCAGTAGCACTTAACAATCAAATTCACATCAGTTTTCATAATCATTCAATGGCATTAATAATTAAATTCCAACATGAATTTACAATTCCGTCTCCTACAAAATTTGATTTGTAGCCATGAAATTATTCCCATAAACTTAAATCATAGGTTTCAAATCTGAAATGGACAATATGTGTTGTTCATAACCTTAATATTACAACCATGAGACCCTTCTCATAAGGTTTGGCTCTTGTAAGTGGCACCACGCTGTCCATTAGGGTTTAGGCTTGCTTCCATAGCATAGACATCCACCTACAACATGTCCCCTTGACACAATTCAGAATTATCCAAACAACCATTAGTAATTGATTAGAAAAATTCTAAATCTAAGATTTGTAAATCTACTTTCCTGTAGCAATTATCAATTTCACAATTCTGAATTCTACAAATCTGAATTTACAAATCCGTTTCTAGAAGTCTAGGGTCTGTTATTGATATAATTTTAATTGATCAAAGGTTATTGATGAATTGAAGAACAGAGCTCTGAGACTCTATGTTTGCTTGAATATCCACCATATTCTTCCAATAACCCGAAGCGATATAAATCCTCTGCCTATGAATGAAAATAGTGCCATTACCATAATCATTCAGAAGCCGAGGGTGTGATGAACCCTTTGAATGAAACATGTGAGAAATAGATCGCTTCGTTGATCAATTTACGAGATCAAAGTTCAATCTACTGGTGGGAATGAATCTTTGACGATCAATATCAGAGGAGGACAATCGACGACTCATATATCATTTCGCGGGGCGAACATGCGCGGAGGATAGAACTCTGAAATTCTGAAATTGCACATTCTCGGTGATCACAGATCGACGGATGAGGGAAGCCACGAACTTATCAATGTTCCAAACAACATTTCAACAGGGAAAAGGTTCGGTGTTTAATGGCTGGAAATGGTGCAAAATATCTATCCAATTTACCCTAAGTCAATTCGAGTCCACATTTGGTCGAGCCCTCTTCTGATTCGACGGTCCAAGGCGATTTCGGAAGGCAAATTTGATCAAGGTTTAAGTAGCGAAAAGCTAGTGCTCCCTTACCAGCTCCTTCATATTTTACTGGCTACCAAAATTTCATAGCCATATTCTTTTCATGAAACTCTTCCCTTCCAACCGAGCATCCTGTTAGCCCATCAAACGTGACTACCTTCATTATGAACTCATAGCTGCTCCTGAAATGATCTCAGAACTATCATAAATTTATCATTTCATGTATTATTTAATTTCAAAATACACCACAACCATGCATTCATGCAATGTATCACCACACGTGCACCCACACTTATGCATGCACATTTACAACATTTACATTATCTTTTACTATGCATTCAATCCATGCAACCAAATTTTTACAAAATCTTTTAATGCATATTTATCCATGCATACTATGATATCATGTCATGCATTCTACCATTCAAACACATATGGCATAACTAGGTCTATCTCATATAGCATGCACTACCATAGCAATACCATAATAGGACTATAAGTCCTTACTTTCTTCGGTTATTAAACTCATAACTAACATATGCAACTGGCATGATATAATTTTACATGAATGCATTCTAAATATAACAGTCACATGGTATAAGGCCCATTTCTTTACTATCACATACCTTCCCATACCATGTGGGATGTCATTCACATAAATGTATTCACTATTTACATCCATACTCTTTTATGAAGATTAAAACATGGTTAAGGATTCTTACCCATCCTTTCTCAACACTTAGGAAAGCAGCAGAAATAAACATTACCTTCCTGGATGCCATCAACATACTGTTGTTACCTGATCAGTTGGATTCTCACCGAGGACTACACAATCCTTCCACCATGCTTCAACCTTCTATGGTTAGATAACCATCATCAACAAAAAAATTTGTCATTAGTGGCTCATTGCATATGTAAAACCTCACATTCATGCACTATGTAATATCTAACAATATGCCTACTAGTGCATAAGTATTTCAACTATCTAGTCTATTGTATTTTCAGCATTCCTATGCCATAATTTTATGTATACAAATTCATAAATATAAACACAAGAGTAAGACAAGGGTTAAGGAATTCTCCCTTTCCAATTCTCCATCATAGCATATTCCAATTCATGGCATCTCTATGCCTATAACTCATGCTTTGTCCCAAAGAAGCCTCAGTGTTGTAACTGAAGCTCTGATACCACACTGTCATGTCCCCGGTCACCTCAATGCCCTTTAGAGGCAATGGGAGACAACCCATGAATCACCTGCTAATTTTTTTTTTCTTTTTCCCAAACAATTCAAAGGCTCCGCAACTATGAACCCACAATGATCATTGGTCCACAATCCGCAATTCCGCAATGACCTCTAATCTGCAACCCACAATCGAAAATCGAAAGTAGCATTGCCAAAATTATCCTTCCTAAAAAATATCCTTCCCGACTTCCGCAATCTGCAATGCGGAAGTCGGAAGCCAGAAGTCGAATCACTGTCTCGAAAATGTTAATCCTCCATAATTTCGCTATCCACAACCCACGTTGTGGATGTCGGAAAGCGAAAATCAAATGTGACAACCCCATGGAATCTGACCTCCTGCAATCTGCAATCCGCTTGTGGATGTGGAAAGCTGGAAGTCCAATGCAACATTTCCATTGAAATCTCCCTTCCGCATTCCGCAATCTACAACCCCCTTTGCAGATGTGGAAAGGAGGAATTCTAACCACACAACCCCGACGGTCGTCCCTGACCTTCGCAATCTGCAATCCGCATTGCGGATGCGGAAGGTCAAGACCACAGACCCCTGTACCAGCAAATTCACCTTCAAACTTCAAAGGGTGATAACTCCTCCATCCTTGGGCCAAATTGGGCAAGGTCAATACCGTTGGAAATCTCTTGGAGAGATATATCCACTGGTATTATCCTCTACCCAATATGAGCACTCTAACCCTGTCATATTTCCAACTGAAACTCTGGCTATAACCTTCCCTATGTTCCTTTACCCTTCTACAATAAGCTCTGCTTCACTTATTCTGTGTCTTCTCTCCTTCATCTAATCCATAGGGGGTCCATTATTTTCCCAATTCTTGGCTGGCGTGGTTTTGCACATTTACCAGACTTATCCCTAATTCATCAAAGGACAATTCAAAATCATTACCAAAGGGGAATTGTAAATGTGCATAAGCATACTACATGAACACCAGTAATGAAGCATGATCCACACCCATAGAATGGAATACATTAGCAAATTTCTCCCAGGCATAGTGATGAAAGCATACAGGGCTTCGTCCTATACCTCAAACATAATCACATATAAGTACCAACATAAGGATAAGAATGCAAGTTGCAAGAATAATGTAGTTAACACACATCAGTAGGAGTTAGCCATACTAACATACACATCGGGCAACCATAATAGTCATTACTAGTTAAATCAGTGCAGAAGTAAGATAAAAAAAATACACAACAGACTTAACATGAACATAGGCATACTGTCCTGTTCATCAATGGACCATTCCCATAAGAAAATAAATGCATGCATATACTTAAAAACTATAGCTGAACGCAGCATCATCCACACACAATGTATAATGCATTCATCAATCAATAACATGCACAACAGAAGGAACATAAGGCATGGGAATTCAGCCCCACAAATGAGTTGGATCCACTATGCACTCAGATCTAAGCAAATACACATGCATGGATGCAAAATAGGCATCATTTAAGGCATAAGGAACACTTATCTTCTCATGGAAGTCTCCAAGCAAACTTGCTATGGACTGCAACTTTCCAACCCAACCATAGATCTCTTCGTAGCCTCTATTATTTCATAAATTAGAGATCACCCTCGAGTTGGGGCTATGTATCCACTAAGGAGTATCCCTAGGGTTGAATCACAACATTGGTACACATTCAACCAAGGCATCCAACACACAGTTAAATTTGGCAAGCAAATGGGGAAGGAAGGTAAGGGTTTTTTAGCTTAAAAAGCTCATCCATATAGCTATGGGAATATTACAGTGATCTCAAACCATTCAAGCACCCCCATCACCTCCACTCTCAGTATAGGTAAGGTCCCCTTCACTATTGCATAGACCCTATGGAACCCCTTCCCCTAGCACCGACCTGGGTAAGTGTGGCTGGCCTTTACTGCTAAATCAAGGTGAATAAGCCCTCTCAGGCCTTATCATGCAATCTAAAACCTCTTCCACTTAGTTTTTCTTCTCCACTTTCTCTGGAAAACAACTTTATCCCACAGCGGGGTTCTTGGCCACTAACGCAGTGTTTTTCCTTAGGTTTTTATGAGCATCTCACGCTCTACAATTCATCCCAGAAATTAGGTTCATGGCTTTCTCAACAGGATTTGCCTCCCATTCAGGCTTTCTGTGTATTCTTAGCTCTGACAATCACATCCCTGCACATAATTGTGATTTCTCTTCCTTGCTTCTCGGCTCGGCTCCGCTGTGATGCCTAAGGGTTCAACTGATGTACCTTTGATCAACCACGGTCTGGGAATGAGGAATACAAACTGCTAGGGGTGGAGTGATGTGTGGGTCAAGGAAGCAGAGCTCCATGCCCTGCCATCCGAATTTTTGGGATTTTCCCATACTCCACGACCTCATGCACATTACTCCTACAGTACTAACCTTGTAGTAGCAATCAATGGAAACTAGGACAGATCAAAGGGGTTCTCTAGGTGACATATGGAATTATAGGTTCAATCTCACACCCCCTCACTACTCCCTAGTGGATACATCGTTCCCCCTCTTTTTGTTGCAGCCATAGCCAATCCTTGGTATTTTATTTACATGGTATCATTTACATCATTTAAAATCTTCCATGGATTATCATAATATCAAATACTTGCCTATGCAATTAAACCTAAGCATCCACTAGTGAGTACTTGGCCTTGAGCTCCACACTAGGGAAAACACACATTGCCTTTTATGCAATATTTACATTATAGCCAAAATAGCCTAAGGATCAGAATGAGGGATATTGCACCAAATCGCCAAGATTCTTGGATCGTTGAAGAGTTCTTCACTGTAGAATTCGATGGGAGATTGCAGATTTGTATGGAGGCTTCTTTCATATCTAGATCACTAATCTATTTACTGGATAGAGGCATTGATTTTCATCAACAACTTCTCTAAAAAATATCCACGACCTAGAGCCATGATCGACTTACCTCCCTCATGGCCAACTGTAGGATTCGCTTGCATAAAAAGAAGAATTAGAGCTAAGCCATTGATCCTCATTGTGTGGATATTAACCAACCAGGAGATGAAAATATATAATGTTAACAACCCAATGGTTAACATACCTTGTGAAATACTTGAACTATCATCCCATAATGGGATACTAACCAATTCTTTGAACAAGATGCACCAAAAATGTCAGACCAAGAAGGAATAATCCATGTTGATTCATTTGAAAATCTCCACGATCTCATGCTTGGACCAAAATAAGTGAGCCATATCCACCTAGAAACATTCTACTAACAAAAGCGGGTGCCTATCTCCACCTACAGGTGCCCCACAATTTTTCAACATAGACGAACTACCGAAGTTGCAATTTCTGGTATCGCATCCTAGTGGAAGTCCAATAACTACTGATTTTTTTTTAATTACGATCATGAAAGTGGAGAATGAATGATTTCTACCTACAAATTCTGAAACATGCATTGTTGGTGCTGAAATCTTGGAGGAAAGAAGGCTAAGAATCAACTATTGAAGAGTTGTATGTGGTGATTTATCTTTTTGTTTCTATGTTGTCATACATAAAGAGATAGAAATGACCTCTGCATTTTCATCTCTGTACCTAACTTGATAAAATGAATGGTCTATGTTTTAGTGTAGGAACAAGGCTGCTACACGCTGCAAAGAACTGATTGTTGGGTTGGCCAAAGCCAAGGCAATATAGAGAAAAATAAAATCTTCCCTAGATGAAGGATATCTATGCTACTACCAGAATTATTGATCTAAAAATGACCCATTCTTATTGCTAGGATTAAGTTGTTGAGCTAACAATTGTATGCAACAATTATTTAAAATTTATTTAGTACCCTACCCTACTAAAGAAGAAGGACAATATTTTCTTGAGTGTAGTAATACTTCCAATGAAACGATGTGTGTAACAAGATTAGGAACAAGCTCATATCCAAGTATGGAAGATGTACCTTGATAGCTTCTTAGATGTGAGGAACCAACCAGTCTATTCTATTTGGTGACAAGATATGTTGAAGAAGGAGATGATTCTTCGACTTGGTGATATGATGGAACCACTCTTGAATATAATCCA
Organism: Larix kaempferi; assembly: GCA_027924585.1. NCBI lineage: Eukaryota > Viridiplantae > Streptophyta > Pinopsida > Pinales > Pinaceae > Larix > Larix kaempferi. The sequence continues at coordinate 917,079 of BSBM01000131.1, forward strand.
TAATTCATTGGCTTCCTTGTGCATCAATATTGATATCTTGCATGTAGGTCTTTTGTACACCCCATAGGTCTTAAAATTTTTGGCTCTCAAATTATTCAATGCACAAACGATCTATACATGTAAGGAATTCTTCAATTTTGGGCTCCAAATTCTGCTCTTCATCTAGTGCGGTCCATGGTTCTTTGATTTCGTCTTCAAGGTGGCTAGGATTCTTAATGGACACTTCTAGATCTATTTCCTTCTCATTGAAATTTTGGTCCTCTATTCTCTTAGGTTGTGTTGCAGCAAAGGAATCTCATTGATGTGTTTCTTGGAGAAGGAATCCTACTTGAAGAATAATACTAAGTGGATGATGTCTTGATTGCAGCAGAAAGACATGAAGAAGATGCACACGAAGATGAATTTACAATAGTAGTAGGTGAGGAAGATGAACAACTTGAAGCTAAAAATGAAGAATTGGTATTGATTGTGAATTGGATTCCAAATCTCAAAGAGGCTAAAGATGAAAACCTACATTCTGAAGCAGAGGATGATACAACTGGGCTAAAATAAACCATAGCAGTTGCATGTGAAACAATTGAAACTGCAAAAGAAGAAGAAGAAGAAGAAGAAGAAATGGAGGCAACCTTGAATGCTATTGAAAATGGAATATAGGAACTTGACATGAAAACATATTGCAATCTTTTTTTGAAGATTCCATTGATAAGATCTTTATGAGGTGGAGTTTTGAAGAGATATGGTTTTATCAGCAGTTGTTGATTTGTTTTGAAAATATCAAGGACGATAGTATGTCACCTGATGAGAACAATAAGTGGGGTTTAGGTATTCCCACATTACAGCATTTGGATATTGAGATTTTAGTGCTCGATATCAAGAGATTCAACATTTTAATAATGGGAATCGGGTTGAAGAAGATTTTGTAGTTGAAATTAGTGATAGAAGGTCCAAGGAACCTAAGAAAATATCAATGATGGAGAAGGAAAAATCAGAGAACAATATCATAGTAAATGTGAAGCTAAAAAGGAAGAGATATCTAGAGTTCAAAGTCTAGAGAACAAAGAAGAAGAAAATCATTCAAAGCATTAAAGTTTGGAGCATAAAGTACATAAACAAGCTGCGACAATGTTAGAATTTTGATAATTTCATTCAACTATTATCTAGGATCCTAGTAAGAGAATAACATGCACAACATAACAATCATAGACACAAGAGACACAATGTATCCTCGAGGAAAACCAAGAAGGTGAAAAACCCTGCAACTTCCTCAGAGATAGAATAAGCACCAATACAAAGATCACAAAGATGAATCCCCAAAAGATAGATGTCTTCAGTGGCTACTCCTCCTCCACTTGTGCACACTCCTCTCTCTCAACTATGCGAGTTGGATGAGTGAGTGAATGAGCAAATAGAGTGGTGCAACCACTCTATTTATACTTTAACTTAACTTGCCTTTTACCCTAACTGGGCCGACTTCCTAAGGGAGTCTAATAACCCTTCCACTTAACTCGTACAGGGCTGACCCCTCTAAGGTGGTCTAATAACCCATCAAATATAAGTTACAACACTTACAATATAACTTGCGACACTTACAAATACAAATGACGACACTTCCAATCGGAGGAATAATACATATCCATTGGGGATACAATAAAGTACACATGTAATACATATAATATACAAGTGAATATCTTACGAAGTTACAAATACATCAACACTCTCTCTTAAATAGGAAGGTATTCTCTTGACATAGGTCATCAATACATATAGGCACAAGTCTTCGATACTGGAGCTGGATCATCATCACTACTGCTATACTCGTCATCTCGATCACTGGTGATATCTCTCAATTCTACTCGTCATAGGAAGTTCTATAGAGACAACCGTTTTTCATGCTGGATGTAGGCCTAGCCTCCATGTAGGTCTTCATCATCTCTGCGAGCGACCCATCTGGTGGAATCTCAGGACTGATTATGTGCATCTACAAAACCTGAAAAGAGCATCACAGGATTGATTACAAGCTACTACTCAACCTGTAAGATCTCCCAGGACTAATTACATGCGACCAAGCAAAACCTAGAGAGAGCATCCTAGGACTAATTACGAGTTTAATACTCAACCTATAGGATCTCCTAGGTAGCAATTATATGCAAACAAGCAAAAACTCGAAAGAGCATCCCAGGATTGATTATGAGCTTACTGCTCAACCTATAGGATCTCCCATGGAGCGATTATATGCGAACAAGAAAAACCTCGAAAGAGCATCCCAAGACTGATTACGAGCTTACTGCTCAACCTATAGGATCTCCCAGGGAGTGATTATATGCGAACAAGCAAAACCTAGAAAGAGCATCCTAGGACTAATTACGAGCTTACTTCTCAACCTATAGGATCTCCTAGGGAGTGATTATATGCTACTGCACAACCTACAACATATCCTCTCACGGAGCATGATGAGGATGCTCATGATCATACGGATCATCATCATACAGAACATCATACGGATGTTCATGGAGGATCATCGTCTGGATTCTCATCACACAACACTTACATCCACAACCATGGTGAAGGCCCGCATACCACCATGCTTGGAAGGGCTCCAGCATATGTGTCTCGTCACTTCCTCCTGGAAGTATCTTCGATATGAGGAACACCAAGCCTTTCTTTGAAGTACTCGAACTTCACCCTGGGTAGTGGCTTGGTTAATACATTTTCTATTTTCTTGTCCGTCGCAACATACAGGAGCTTCAATGCTCCTCTCTGCACCATATCCCTGATATAGTGATACTTGATATCGATATGCTTTGACTTTTCATGGAACACCGGGTTCTCGGACAACTCACACAACTCTGGTTGTCACAGAATATACAAGTAGCATCCAACTGGATATCAAACAAATCAGACAGTAGCTTCCTTAGCCAAACTGCCTCACAACTAGCTAAACAAGCTGCGACATACTCTGCTTCGGATGTACTCAGTGCTACGCAGGATTGCTTCCTGCTAAACCAAGAGATCACCCCAGATCCCATATTGAAGCAGCACCCCGAAGTGCTCTTCCTATCTACAACACTGCCTGCCCAATCTGAATCAACATAACCCTCCGGGTTAACCTTTTGATTCGCATCATACTTGAGCCCATAATCAACCGTACCCTTGAGGTACCTCAGAATATGCTTTGCAGCAATCAAGTGAACATGTCTAGTATCTGTCAGGAACTGGCTCAAAGTGTTCACAACAAAGAAAATATATGGTCTCTTGTTCTTCAGGTACATCAAGGACCCAATCATCTGATGATACATCGTGGCATCAACCGACTCTGATGAAGCATCACTAAATAGCTTCAGGTTCGATGCCATAGGTGTGGCCATGGCCTTGCAGTCCATCATCCCGAACCGCTTCAGGATCTTTACTGCATACTTCCCTTGCCTAAGGAAGATTCCATCGGCATTCTGCCACACCCCCATACCTAGAAAGTAATGCATCATACCCAATTCCTTCAACTTGAACTCGGCAACAAGCTTCCTCTTCGTATCAACAATCAACCCAATCTCACCTATTAAAAATAGGTCATCTACATATAGTAGGAGTATCATTGGATTGCCTTCCTCAACCTTGTAGTAAAGGTTGGAATCCGCTTTACTCTTGGTAAAGCCCAAACTAGTAAGGAAGCTGTCAATCCTGTCGTACCATGTCCTGGGCGCTTGTTTCAAACCGTGCAAGGCTTTCTTTAATTTGCACACATGTGACTCCCTGTCATGTGTCTCAAATCCGAGTGGCTTCTCCACATACACTTCCTCTTCGACTACACCATTCAAGAAAGTTGTCTTGACATCCATCTGGTGTATCTTCCATTTCATCACTGCAGCTAGAGCAAGTACTATTCTAATGGAAGTGTATCTGGCTACAGGTGTAAAAGTTTCTTCATAATCTATCCCTTCTTTCTGGGAGAAGACACGAGCCACAAACATTGCCTTTAATTTCTCTATGCTACCATCTGCATCATGCTTGATCTTGTAGATCCACTTGGAAGTCACAACAGACTTCCCTTCTGGTCTTAGAACCACATCCCAAACATCATTCTTCATCATCGACTGGTATTCCTCGACCATGGCCTCCTTCCATTCTTTCTTTTATGTCGCTTCTTCATAATTGGAAGGTTCTTTGTTCATTATGTCACATAGTAAGGATACATAGCTGGTGTGTGACCTTGTCCTTTTTATTTCTCTGTGTTCCTCCTCTGGAACACCATACCTCTCTGCATCTTGGATGAGCTCTCTTTCCCATGTTGGTTTCCTCTTGTGAGAGTTCTTCTCACGGGGTGGATCTACAGGATCTTTTGCATCTTCTATTTCACGATCCTCTTCTAGAATTGATTCATTCATGGTGGTGTCTTATATTCTGGGTACTCTTGGTTCTTCATTATCTTCAACAGGTGGTTTCCTGGATTTGATGTATGATGAGTCTTCATCAAAAGTCACATCTTTACTAATGTCAATCTTCTTGAACCCTGGAAAGTAGATTCTGTATGCTTTCGAATTTTCACTGTAACCCACGAATATACCCTTCTTTCCTGAAGGATCTAACTTTGTCCTCTTTTCTCTTGGAACATGTGTGTATATTGGACAACCAAATATCCTAAGATGGCTAACTTCTGTTTTCTCACCGGAGAAAGCTTATTATGGTGTCTTGTTGTCAAGTATCCTATGTGGTGTTCTGTTCTGTACATATACAGTTGTCCTTGTTGCTTCTTCCCATAGATGCATAGGCAGATCTTGGTCATGAAGCATTGCCCGTGCTGCTTCCATGATAGTTCTATTCTTCCTTTTTGCAACTCCATTCTGTTGTGGATTTTAAGGAGTGGTCAACTCCCTCTTAATCCCTGAATCATTGCATGACTTCTTGAAGTCTTCTGAAGTGAATTCTCCACCATTGTCGGATCTAAAAGTCTTGATCTTCTTTTCAGTGTGGTTTTCTATCAAGGATTTGAATTCCTTGAATTTGTTGAATACTTCATGTTTGTTTTTTAAGAAATAAATCCAAGTCTTCCTAGATAAATCATCAATGAAAGAAACATAATATACATACCCACTCAGAGAACTGGATGACATCGGACCGCATACATCGAAGTGGATAATTTCCAAGATTCCTTTTTCCTTGCTTTCACTTCTTGGAATGCCTTCTTTGTGTTCTTTCCTTTTGCACATCCTTTGAAAATGCCTTCTTGCTTTGAATGGATTTCAGGAAGACCTTCTATTGCTTTGCTTGCAATTGGTAGTGCTCTATAATGCACATGTGCAATCCTTCTATGCCAAAGTTCACTTGGCTCCAGGGATTCATGTACCATGGCTTGTTTAGGTTATCCCTTCAATTTGTACAATCCTCCCTCTTGTTCTCCAATCACTACCGCATCATCTATGGTCTTACCTTTTGGCCACATAAGTACTTGGCCATCCACAAATGCAACTCTCATCCCCTTTGCATCCAAATATGAAATGGAGAGAAAATACTTCTTGAGTCCAGGTACATATAGAACGTCTTTCATTTTTAAATACTTCCCATAGTCTAACTTGTAGGAGGATTCACCACTTCCTTTTATAGGGTATTGATAGTCATCCCCATGTTTTACCTTATGAGGTGACTCATGTTCAGATAGGTCCATAAGACATTCTTTAAATCCCGTCATATGTTTGGAAGCCCCACTATCAATAAGCCAATCATTACACCCATGTGTAACAGTACCTGTGAGAGCAGATATTAGAACATATTCTTCATCACTTGAAGAGTCTTCACTTTCTTCCTTAGTCTTCTTCCTAGGAGGTTCATCATCCTCAACAGCATGAACATGATATCTCTTCTTGTTGTTCTTCTTCTTTTTGTTGTTGAAGCCTTTTTTGTTCCTAGGACAATCTGAGTCATAGTGTCCCTTCTCATCACATGTGAAGCATCTAATGTGAGAGTGATCTTTCTTCTTTTGATGATGGTGAGGAGATCTCTTGTGATGAGGTTTCCCCCTCTTGAACTTACTTCTCTTGGTGGGAGCTGTGAGATCTTGGTCTTCACTTCCCATCTTTTCTTCTCGGGCCATAGGTCTAGCTTCTTCTTGTGAGCATTCCTCCCATAGTCTACTAAAAGAAATCAATTTCTTCCTTGCACATTAATTCCTTGGATGAAGGAATCCCATGACCTAGGTAGGACATTCAAAGTGGTCATCACAATTTCTCCATTATCTACCACTTCATTCAAAGCTTCAAGTTGTTCTTTGATTTGAGAGACCCTAGTAAATTAGTATTGGATGGTCTCTCCATTCTGGATCTTCACACTCTTCAATTGGTTCCACAATGTCATCTTCCGGTTTATATTCTTTCCTTCAAACAACTTGGTCAAGTAATCAAAAATATTCTTGGGTGTCTTTAGGGAAGACACATGTGGTATGAGATGGTCTTTGATGGAATATACAATGATTCTTTTGGCCTTGACCAATTTCTTCTTATGTAAGGCCTTAGCCTCATCTTCCTCTAGAACTGGAACCTCTTCACTTATGTAGGTGTCCCATTCATTCTCTTCTAGGATTAACCCAATCCTATACTTCCATGCTCAGAAGTTATCATCCCCTTCAAGCTTATCCTCAAGCTTGGTGTGGTGAGACATCTTAATGAGAAACTCAAATGGAAATAAAATATTTAGGTCTTACCACTTGATTTGTTGAATCTGGATCTAGAGCTGGCTAGGGTTTGACAGAGAAACCCTAAAAATCCAAACTTGGAATTTCAAACTTTTGTTTAGACAGGGAGATGCAATTGACTGAGGCGAGCAAGCTGGTGTGCTCAAATTTTGAAAACTCCAACAATTGACCCCTCAAAATTGACCTGCAAATTTTGGATCTGCAACTTCTATCAAAATTTGGTTTTCTGGTTTTCTGGTCCAAAACCCGAACTAGGGTTTGATAGTCTCGGGGTTCTTCCTAACCAAAAAGTTTGATCTTGGTCTCTAAATTTAGATTTTGCTGAGGAGATCAATCCTTTGCTAAGAGCAATCCAAAATTCCACTTCTGTCAAAATCCCTAATTTCCCGCAGCAGTGACAAGCCAAAAACTAAAAATGCTCAAAATAAAATTTTGTCTCGACAGAAAGGCGCGCCTTCCTTAGGAGAGTCCTCCTAGCCTCCTTCCTTTGATGATCTGTGGAGAGAGACCCAAAAATTAAGAATCCCTAGCTTCCGCAGCTGCACAGTGTCTTCTTCTTAGTCCCGCTCTGATACCATGTTAGAATTTTGATAATTTCATTCAAATATTATCTAGGATCCTACTAAGAGAATAACATGCACATCATAACAATCATAGACACAAGAGACACAATGTTCCTCGGGGAAAACCAAGAAGGTGAAAAACCCCACAACTTCCTCAGAGATAGAATAGGCACCAATACAAAGATCACAAAGATGAATCCCCAAAAGATAGATGTCTTTAGCAGCTACTCCTCCTCCACTTGTGCACACTCCTCTCTCTCAACTATGCAAGTTGGACGAGTGAGTGAATGAGCAAATAGAGTGGTGCAACCACTCTTTTTATACTTTAACTTAATCTACCTTTTACCCTATTTGGGATGACTTCCTAAGGGAGTCTAATAACCCTTCCACTTAACTCATACAAGGCCGACCCCTCTAAGGTGGTCTAATAACCCATCAAATATAATTTACGACGCTTACAATATAACTTGCAACACTTGCAAATACAAATGATGACACTTCCAATCAGAGGAATAATACATCTCCGTTGGGGATACAATAAAGTACAAATGTAATACATATAATATACAAGTGAATATCTTCCGAAGTTACAAATCCATCAACAATCAACACATGGAAGCAAAGGAGGTGAAGATGGAGATGTTTGAATGAGTTGTAATCCCAACTAAGACATAGACCGACAAGCATTCACATTTTTGATTTTTTATGTACAAGCCTTAGAGGTAGTAAGATAGTGTTGTTTAGAAGCAGTTTCATCATTTAGTTAATGGTCATAATGAAGGGGGATTGTTAGAGTATGGTAATTATTTTTGCTAGTTAGTTGTTGACAAGTAAATAAGTTGTTAGCTCTTTGTGAGTCCCAAGATTAACACATTCAAAAATGGTGCATCACATCTAGGTAGTTAGTAGTAGATAAGTCTTTTTAGAGAACTCTCTGCATATATGCATTTAATTAGTTTATGTGATAAGTGATGACAGAAGTTTGTTGTGGTTTTCTCTCTACTTGTGTTGTGTTTTTCATAGCTAACCATAATCACGGGGGGTTCACCTAGTGAACTTGTTACATAGCATGATCATTTGCAGGATATTAAAGAATATCCCTAATTTCACTAAATATCGGAAAATGCCTCCTAAAATTGTATTGTTGAACCCCCCACCCAATATACCTTTGCAATTAAGAAAACAACTAGTTTCACCAGATATTGTAGGTATCCATTTTTATCAACCCATTTTTAATACCCCCTTTATATTATATTATCAAGTTGTAACAAACATGAGCCCTAACGCATCTTAGTATAAGCAAATGGGATGCTAAATAAAATAATAGTATAATGCTAATAATGATTCCACTAGGATTGCAGGGGTGACTGATCAATTTGTAGTGTTTGATAGTGGAAGACCCAATTAAATAGTAATGGGGAAGGGAAAATGCATAAAAGGAAACCCACTCAAGAGATCAATGTAACATAGAATATAAAAGACTGGTAGTCCAATAGTCTATGCCATGCTTAGAAAATATGAGAATTGCAAATGTTTCACACCAAATCCTACTAATCTACTAATTTTATATCATATAAATGCAAGTATAGCCATAGAGAGCTCATGTTTCCTATACGCTTAATAAATTAAACTCCATAAAAATGAAAAATTGAAACCTTTTTGCATATGAACTTCCCTACCTTCCCATCAAAACAAACATTGTAGTGGAGAATGGGGATCCAATGAAATCATATTAGGCGCTACGGAAAGGAACTTTACGGTTGGGTGGGGGGGGGGGACCTTCTTTATTTTACATAAAAAGGTCAACACCAAAATTTTATGCAACAAGTTGAAATTGCAATAGGTCATATTTCTAGTTTTTTCCTATAATAATTTGCAATTATTAATAACATACAAATGTAAAAGGAGCTATTTATGCACGTAAAATTATCATATGCAAGCTCCTTTGGAAGCTAAACACATTGATGGAACTTGAAATCTTGGATTGAGAATTCATTTTATAAAATAATTAAGGACTTCATACAGTATAAATAAAATTCTATTGCTACTTAATTACTATCTATGCATGTCAAACGATCATATAGAAGGACCCTTGGAAGCTAAAGACATTGATGGAACTTGAAATCCTAGACTGAGAATTCTTTTTATAAATTAATTAAGCACTTATTAAAGTATAAATAAAATTCTATTGCTACTTAATACTGATTTGAAAGTCGACAAAATCTACTTAACTATGATCTTTCTTAAAAACAAAATAAACATTACATTTGACTTTCTACATTTAACTTTACTTAACATTACATAAAACTCTATTCAACATAAATATTAAATATTTTAAAAACGATATCATAAAACAAATATATAAAACATTCTATTTGGCATGCACACTCATAATATATATATATATATATATATATGAAACAAGCGAATATTTAAAAAAATTCAAATTATTTTTAAATAAATCATAATAAAAAACTCATACAACAAAGAAACTTGCTAGTAAAAAAATATTGTAGTGTAGGGACGTGTTTGCATTCAACCATGGAGCCTATTATGATTATATTAATTGTATAGTTTTTAAGATCAATAAATATGGTAATTAACTATATAATAATTACAATGGACATACAGAAAACCCAATGCCATGGACATAAAGGGAACTCAAGGTACCTTTTTCAGAAGGATTTTTCCACCTCCACTTGGTTGGGTGCTTGAGGTGACAAGGAAGCCCTACAAAACAACCATGCAAAACATGAAATGAGACCATTGGATAACAAGTGATAAACTATAACAATAATTTTGTAAATGAAAAATAGGTGGTGGTTACCGTAATAGAAGACTTGGGACCAGAACAACCGAGAAATGTGCTAGCTAGCAATATGTCTCCAAATCTTCCTGAAATAACACTGCAATCATTAAGAGGATGAAACCATACATATTTACCACAGAAAAATAAGGTACAAGTAATGAAACGTAGTAGAATATATTATACTTAATACAAGAGTTTATAAAAAAAAGGGCATCGTAACAGTAATCTAGAAAATAACTATACCAAATCCATACAAGTTTACATAACTATGCAAACCAACATCAACGGATAAATATAGAGCCAAATGTCCAAATCTTATTACAAACTTGAGTATCCCTTGTCCATCAAACCCAATACCTCGTGCCCTTGTTCCCTGATTTTCTCTCTGCCTCTCCTCCATTGTTTCTACATGAAATGTAATAAAATATACCCTAAATATTTGTATTGCCATATAACATAATTAATCCACCTTGGCCCCTCAATACAGGGAAATATATTTTCTGATTTTCATATCATAATGTATTCCCCAATATTAATGGACGTGATAGGATATTTCATATTGAATTGACCCCGTGGGCCTAATCCATTGTTGTCATAAATCTATGGTTCAAAGAATTCATAAAATTGTCTTGTATATAGAATTTTTTGGTTTAAGAAGATAAGTTAAATACTAGAGTTATTTTTTTACAACAACACGTAGGGAACAAAGGGTTTTTCCACTTTAATTCCTACTAAGTTGGATTTTACGATTATTGGAAATGGGTTGCAACCCTCATATTGCTTACCGTGGACTTTAATTGATTTAGATAGCTGGGTTTGCCCATATATATGTCTCAAATTATGTCGATTAAAATTAGTAACCTATGACTAATCTTTTCCAAGATGGAGATTGGCATGACTCTCCAAAGACGCCATATAATAAATCATTGATTCTTACCATGGAATGTGCTAGGCGCAACCAACCCCATGTCATAAATCGATGGTTCGGAGAGATCATGAAGTTATTTTTAATAATGACATTTTTAAGAAGAAAAATTGAATTTTAGTACTAATTTTTTTATAAAATGTGTATAACAGAAAGACACGGTTTCATTTTAGTTTCTCTTTAGTTGGATTGTCACTTTACTTGGTGTGACTTTAATTGATTTAAATTACGATAACTATATGTTTCACAATGAAAAAATGACTTGTTTGGTGGGTAATCATGATTTTTAAACCTTGCAATTTTGTGATGATTTATTTCAAAATTCAATAAAACAATAAAGTTAAAAGAAAATCACTTAGAATAGCTTTAAAACAATAGTAATTTCAAACGAAAATAAAGAAATGGTGTGAAGTAAAATTTATCTAGTCAATATCATAAATAAATAAAATATATTATTTAAATAATTTAAATTTTAGAAAAAATTACTATATTTAACCACCATTCTAATACTTTTATTTTTTCATTCAAAACTAGAAAATAAACCATAAACAAATTTATATTTAATGTACATATCATTTAAAATATAATGTATTAAATATAAAATCTCATTTCTTAATTTCTATGGTTAGTATAATACACATTATGTTATAAAATATCGTATCTATCATTATTTCATATATTGTATTCAATATAAAAAATTATTTCATAATTTCTCATTTTAAAAGTGAACATATTATGCATTATGTTATCCCATATCATATTTTTATTAAATTTAAAACTTTATTCCACAGTTTTTATTTAAATGATCACTTTAATATCTTTTATATTATTAATAACATAAAAGATTATAATAATCAACTCATCATTATTAAGAGAAAAAATTGGGAAAAAAGAATAACATATTTTTGAATTTAAACTTTAGGGTGGTAGGTGTGGGGTTCATTCTTAGCACGGGGATCATCCTTGATCTTGATGGAAAAAATAATTGCCATATGAATTGGGATTGAGATTCCCAACAACCAATCGAGCATAAGCGATATCCCTTTACTAAGGTCTTCTACAAGCTCAATGTCTCAATTTGATAGCGGACTCTATAATTATAATCAAGTTGGCACATAGATCCTCTCATCGTATGGATATCCCCCTTGCTTGTTGGATGGCAAGAATAACGAGTGAGGTAAGTCATTTTTCAAGAATTCAATTCTACCATTCTTTGTGACACCATAATCAAGCGACATAAACTAGGGCTAACAATGCCTCCAAGACCATGGAAGGAGTTTTTTTTAAAAATGGGGTGGTATCATCAACCTATATCCCCTAATGTTTGACAAGTTTTGGCACTCAATGAACAACTGGCATCACACTCTACATGCAAGTGAAGTACCCACGACATAGTCCGAAAGGATTTGCAATCCCTTCGCACAAGGTCTCGCTTGCATAGTCTTAACTCTCCTTCGGTTTTAAAAATGTACCCCATTAGTACGTGAAGGGAATGCGGGACTCTGGTTCTCCCTCTCGGCTTGTGTATCGTGTTTAGAGTGGGAGCAAACAAGAAGCTCGAGGATCTGCGACCACACATGATTTAGTCTTGTCATTCTGGTTCAAGATTAGTGAATTCCACAAAGATATTTGGCTCGACCTTTTGGTTTTGGTGTTAGATTATATCTATATTTTGTAGACCCCCTATTTGATGCTCTTCTTGACTTGTCTCGCCCATCCCTGTTATTTTTATCATTGGTTAAAGGATCTCTAGTCTCGAGCTTTACGTGAGTGTATACTTTGTTACATTTTTCATTGGTCAAAAGAACACTAGTTTAGATCCTCTATGATTGCATACTCTATTACTTGGTGGGTCATGGTCCCATTTTGGCCCCTTGGTTGGTCTTGACCCCAAAGGACCCTGAGTGTTCTGTTGGGTTGGATTGGGATTTTCCCTCCTCCCTCTCAACAATTTCTTCCCCGAGCATCATGGATTTCCATACTTACTACACTAGCTTGGACAAAGAAATTCTAGGCATGACAAAAATTCTTAGGCACCATGAAGAATTAATCAATGGAAACAACTCTTCAATTTTTCTGTCACTTCTAGGATTCATAGTATGGGAAATCAGAACTCCATACAAAATGCATAAAATGTGGAAGTGTTACATGCATTTCATCAACAACTGCAAGTTTTGAAGGCCTAGGTTACTCTGCCATGCAACCTAATATGTAATTTGAGTAAGAGTTCACTCCTGGCAACCTCCAATCAACGCCTCTCAGTGGAAGCATGTCCTGGTTACTCATGGGACGAAGCCACACTTCAACAGTCCTAAGATAATACGGAAATTGAGACCTCACTCAACCAAGTAGATGCAAACAATAAACAAGTCAACCTCATAAGTAATTAAATCATGTTTTGTAAGAGTATTTTGGTTTTAGAATCTTTTTAATCACTTTATACTAACAGAATCTATCTTCAATATCTCCTTTGCAAAGGATAACTATAACCATTCTAAGAAAAAATGAACTTCTAAATGAACACGCTCCAACTTCTCTATCTAATAATATATTTATTATATGTTGAACAATCCAACCATAGCTTTCGTTAATACACATGATAACCATTTTTTTGAAAAAAATATAATTAAATTTAACTTTAGTTTAACAAGAATGATATGTAAAATAATAAACTGATGCTAAACTACTCTTAATCAAAACGAAAGACTTCCTTGCATAGGCATTTTTCAAAGTCTCAACTACTAAAGAAACTTTAAAAAGTAATTAAACATCTAACCAATCAAGAGGATATTAAGTCATATTTCATGTACAACTAACACTCAAGAGAATATTGAAAAATATTTCATGTAACATTATAAAACACTATTCTAGACATAAGGTATTCGAGCATGGAGTACACGGAATATAAGAGGACATTGAGAAAGATTTAATGTACATCCAACAATCAACAGAATATTGAAAAGATTTCATGTACAATACTATTCTAGACATAAGGTATCTGAGCATAGAATACATGTAATATAATAATATTGTTTTTGGAAGTATCAAGTTCCTTAGCGATATGTCTCCGGACGCCGGATGCTATTGGAGTTCAATGGTATGGGTTTCCCCATGGCATGAGTTTATCTCGATTACTGATTTCTTTTATCCCATAGATATGGAGCAAGGTTAATCTTTGACCTTGCTTCATGTCCGTTGGATGGAAGGAATCAACAATCCAGATAAGGATGGAGAGAAAAAAAATTAATTTTTGCTTATCTTGTCGTTGAGCTTCATCAATTTTCTTTAACCATATCAAAATCAATGTTTAAATTTGACATTAAGGTTTCAGGTTTCTTTTCTTTTGCATTAAGGTTTCGTTTACTTTAATGCGAAAGGAAAATATGCCGACTTTTAATAAAATTTAGTTCGCTCGGGTACGCATTTGAGTAAAAGAGACTGAATTCTTTGACACGGGGAATATTATCTTAGAAAAAGCAAGCTGAACATTGTAGAAGAATTTCCGGACTGCCGACCTAGGAAAGAAATCCGCTATCGGGTTAAAAGACCATATTTTCCCCTATTAATGCAGGCTGTGAGGATGGGAAGTCTACAGATTCTCCTCTGCCACACGGTCATTTTGTTGTATTGAAACCTTCGATCAATACACATCTTTATCTCATCTGCGTTTCCCTTTGTTAGTCTGATTCATGGCAGCTGAGGAGCTGGAATTAAGTATTAAGGAGGCGCTCCTCAGCAGGAGTAATTATATTTATTACTCTCTTCGGAATGGACCATGGAAAGCATTAGAGAATAAGACACATTGGATTCCCGGAGATGTTCTCATTCAGTGTTCTCACCATCCAGATTACGAACCTCCTTCAAGGCCAAACTGATTGCTTGATCAGATCTCGGGCAATCCAAAGTTAGGAAGTGGGAGGTCATTCCGGATGTAAGTATATATGTTTCTTTTTATGATACATAGCACCAGATTAATGTTGTGTGTGTTGATACTTGATAGATTATTTCCTGCTCAGAATTGCCCCGTTCCACCCACTTATTAAAATATTCATCCGATAAATTAGCAAGCCTGGGATTGAGTATTTTGTATAAGGCATCTTTTTCTGGAAAGGCCTGAGAGGCCTTATATTTCTTCTTCGGTTGCTCCTCAAATTCCTGGGTTTAGTTATTTGAATAGCTGACTGTATTTCAAATTCCTGGGTTTAGTTATTTGAATAGCTGACTGTATTTCTCAGCCATTGTGACTCGTCGCTAGTCGGTCGTGCAGGTCATCCTGAATCCATCATAGCTTTCAGTGTTAATCTGCAAATGATGGAAACATAAGGGTTCTTGCTAGTGCCAGATTCCAGTTAAAATTCAGGTCATCCTGAATCCATCATAGCTTTCAGTGTTAATCTTTAAATGATGGAAACATAAGGGTTCTTGCTAGTGCCAGATTCCAGTTAAAATTCATAATAGCTTACCTGGAAGTCGTATTCAGCTTAATACAATGGGCAATCATGCAGCGGTGTTAGCTTTACCATCGTGACTTGTTGCAGAGGCCTAAGAGCATGTAAATCGGGGGTTGTTGAAAATGTAAGTAAATGATTTGACTAGAAGAATATTAGAATATTAGTATTGTTAATCGTTGTTGTAGCAGGTGGGTTGGTGAAAAGCAGTGGTTAAGTTTTATTTGTTTAAATTTTGGGGTTTTGTTAATAGACCCCGCTTATGTTTCTAGGACGTCCCCACCTACTATCCGGTGCCAGCTACATTGTCATGTTTTAGTAAGTTACTTGTTCAGAACAATCTTATGAATTAGAGGTTGAGATTGAGCGCCATATGGAACAGGCAAGCAGTCCATTCATAGAGGTTGAGATTGAGCGCCATATGGAACAGGCAAGCAGTCCATTCATAGAGGTTGAGATTGAACGCCATATGGAACAGGCAAGCAGTCTGGAAGAGGCATGAATTGCAGCAATCAATAAACTTACAGAAAAAGGAAAAGGAATACAACTGAGGTCATTAGGAAGGGGCAAGGTCATCATGGCCACCAGGATTGTACAAGGCAGTGACAGGGAAAGCATTATACAACTGCATTGTACATGATGTAACAACACTGGCCCTGAAGGTATATTGCATGCATTTTGTATACAGAAGTATCTTGCATGCATTTTATATACATAGTTATGTTTAGAGTAGTTTAATAAGCTCTGATTGAAAATAAAAAAGCTTTGGCTGGCAGGTTTATTCAAAGGTCATTGTTCTTATCCTTGTAAATGTATTTTTCAAGACAATGAAAATCACTTTGCATATCCACCATTTTACTGTTGTAATGTAACTTTAAATGTTTAATAAATTCATATTCCATAACAGATTAGTTGAATAAAATATTAGTTAATAGATTATTAATAAAAGTAGTTAGAAAATGATTGACATATCTAATTTTTTTAATAAAAATAAGTTCGATCTCATAACAAACTTTATCATTTATATAATATAGGTCCAATTTGTAAAATAATTACAATAATTACTTCTTCATGATACATGTCTGTGAAATATGTGAGTTATTAATTATGTTTTTTCTTAACATTTAATTATAATATTTTTTATTTTATTTACAATAATTTGTTTTTTAAATTTATTTACAATAATTTGTTTTTTAAATTAGTGAGATAATTATTATGTGTTTTTAAAAAAAAAAATAGTATTTATTTTTATTTTGAGATTTTTAAAGTAATTTTTTCTTTTATTATTAATTGTTTTTAGATTCTTAAATTAATAAAAGCTACAAAGTGGTAATGTTTTGCACTATGTTAACATGTTATTTAAAAGTAAAAACTATTAGTTTAAGAACCTAAGAAAGCACAAGGTTGTGGAGACATAAAGTAAACTATCCCTTTAATTGAGGGTTAGTGATTGTAACATCCCCATCCCTCAATCCGTCTCGTGAGAGGGGACATTAACTGAATCAGAGCCTTAAAATTTTGCCCATAAGCAGAATTGCAGAATCTTAACAGCTAAAATGCATGTGTAGACATGTAAATAAAAAAAACACAAAGCGGAATAAAATCAATCCACACACATAATATGCAATTTATAGGCACACATGAATACAAATAAAAATCATTGCACGCCAAATACATCAGAATACTTATCTTTAAACAAAGAATATCCAAGCAATTGGTTGTGTAAGAGCGATTTTCCACCCATCCATAGGCACTTTATCCAGCATATACTCTTTCTGCTGAGGGACCACCCCCAAGCTGGGCTATGAGGCCACCAGGGCAAAGGAAACACCTATAGGCTTCTATCTCTCAGCCCACAACCCACTCTGGCCTCTATGCTTAGTCAAAAGCTCCAACAGAGCTCTACAGGGGTCTCACTAAGCCTTCACAGCCATGGTACTTCTTCCAACTGCCCCACACAACACAAGGGAGGATTTTCCCTTCACTGGTCCCCAGTTCCCTCATGAAATCCAACCCTTACAGTGCTTACTAGTGTGTGCAGTAAGAGTCCAACCTACAGTATGCTAATGGAAAGCCTCTTGCAACATTAATCCATGGCTTCTCAAGCATCCAAAAGTAGAAAAACTCAATGATTAAGGGTTCAGAGCTTTCCCAACTTCCATGCTCACCTACAACTGTTTATTTTCCTTTCCAAAAATGTAGCTCTGTCTCCAAATTCGAATTTCTGGGTTGAACACCAGTCTAGTAATGGATATGAACATCAATGGAAAACCCTACGTAGTGTAAAAACATGCATGAGAGAATGATAAAAAGCATGTCGACTCCAAGGATATCAGGTAAGGGTGAAAAGACACTAAGATAGCTTCTGACCATGGAAGAAATAGGACTGCTGACCGCTGACATAACTATCACAACCCCCATGCTTCAATAACTACATGAAGTGACTTTTCCCACCAACCTCACATATGCATTCAATGATTGGGTTTAATAGTCAAGAGAAGGTAATTGGCTCATTTAAGGCACATGGCATATTTTGGATGAGTTCTAAGGTTGACACATGGAAAATTAGGATTTGGTCTCCCCATAGGCCCCCTTCCGCTTCCCCTCTGGTGGAATCATAGCCCCTTTAGTGCTATTTACACAGCCATCATGAACCATTTTATTAATTTCCAACATAATATTTACATGCATTTCGAATTTGTTACACAGAAATCTTTCACCCTGTGAGCATCAGCATTCTTTGGCCTGTAGGATCCATTTTAGTGACTCAGATCCATTTTCATCCTTCAGTGATACCAATTTATCCTATTTTTGTTCCTACCCACATGTTGCATCACTATAGCATGCGTACCCGCGAGTTGCATCCCTATAGCCCACGGGTATCAAGTAAAATGGTAAAAACCACTATTTTATTACTTTTTACTCCCAAAAAGCGGTCATTGGGTGACCTTTGGCTCTCCATCTGCCCAAGTAATGTCTTGATGAGTCCTTTCACCTACCTTTGAGAGGACTATATATTGAGCACATATGGCTTATGGACGGGAGGAAGAAGAGAATAGTAAAGGCACTCTAGTGGATTTTTTCCCTATCTTGAGTCTGCACTCATTGATCCTTGTAGTTGTGAATCAGTGATGTTCATCTTCCAAACTCCTCTCTAGTTTGAGATTGCCATTCGTGGAGGATTGAAGTGGTGGAGGCACAAGTGGATTGATCTAGATCTTGGTTCAGATTGGTTGCAGGCAAGAGGTCGTATCACTTTGTACTTCTTCTTGTTTATTAATAGAAATACTCATATTCTCATCCATTCATGGTGTAAATGTCATTTATTATACATTGGGTTGCATTTGCTTATGATATTATGGACCATTGTTATTGATAATGTTAATGTTATTTATATATCACATGTACTTGTTAGATATTTGTCTACGAGACTAATTTGCAGATTACAAGTGCTTGGATGTGCGCGGATTGCAAGCTCCAACAGGGATCTACATCAAACGTTGGATCAAGGTTGGTTACATTTCTCCATTGTTTTAACATTGTCATTTATAATAGAATTGTTTTGAGAATTGAGTAGATTTCTGGTAGTCATCTGTTTGTTGTGGTATTCCCAAGCCATAGTGAGTTTTCTCCAATACAGAAATGGTGACTCCATTGGGGAAAACATCCATATTTGGGAAAAAAATTTAGCATTAGTCCATATTTAGAGTTGTTGTTTATCGAAGCTCTGTGTCACTGATTGGCCGTTAAGATACACTGTAGAGAACTGGTTTTTTTTTAGCCTCTGGACTCTCTGTTTGACCATTTGTTTTTCCTCACCCGCGGCCTAGCTTAGCTCTGCCCATGTCTACCTGCCTCTGTTTACTCTACTGCTCATGGGTACCCACAGGATTTCCTTCGACAGTAGCGTGTAACTCCGACTTTTGTTGGTTTATGGCTATTGGTTGTTGCTGGATGAGTTTGGTTGATTCCTGAGTCTTTGTTGGCCTCTTTCTTAACTATTTCATGCCTTGGTTGTGACCAGATCTCTTCTTTTCTCTTGGTTGAGCCTTCTTGGTTTTTAACCAATCCTTGGTTTTGACCTCTTGGTTTTTTCCTGTTGAGCTCATTCCTTTGGCTGAGTCTTGCTGTTTAGGATCTGCTGGGTTGTCTTAGTGATCTTCTCGGCACTTCAGTGACTGAATAGTAGGATTTTGCTTGCATTTTTTTCATTCCATATATATTGAAAAAATACAAAAATATTCATTAGTTTTTGCATTTTCCTTTCTGTTTATAAGAGAAAATACAAAAATATTTTATTTCCATGTACTGCATTTTGCATTGAGTGCTTGTTGCCTTCATTTTAAGTTCTGCTTGTGCATTGAAAAGATAAAAGTTTGCATATTTATTTCAGAATTGTTGGTTGATTTTGCATATTAGTGACATTGTTTTATTGGATAGATGAGTCTAGGATTGGACGATGTTGCATACTATTGAGTCTACACATCACTAGTTTCACGACCATATCCCTTGAGTAATCACAACCACTAAAATTAACGCTTAATCATAAAATTGATTAGACTTATTTTATTTATAGAGTACACCAACTAGCATAGGTTTAGAGTCTTGGAATAGATCATTGTGAGTTAACAATCCAAGACTACTGAACGAAACATTAGGTGTCTGACCAGGGAGTGGAGGAATCCATGGTATAGATCGATGTTCTTAGGAAAGCTCTACTCAAACCAGAGTTAAGCACGAGGTCATGGGAGGTTGGTTGAGGAGATATCCCTTTGATGCCGGCTGAACATGGGAGATATATCCAGGATTTGTTCATATATGGGGGTATCGGAGGTTCGTCCTCTTGTGCTTCGGGCTTAGCTACCCTACCCATTTGACGGGTCCCACCTGTGACTGTCCCCCCGAGCATTGGTTATATTGCGGTAGACATAGTTACCTTACCTAGGTACCGCACAGGGTACTTGTAGTGGTTATGCTGTTTGTCTCCTGAGTCAGATAGGGATTCGACAACACAGTTGTGTTCATGCAGTGGACTTGACCCTGTCGACACAGTGAAGCCTGGGTGTCTCTATAACTGATTCTATTACCTCTGGCTATAGTCTGGGAGTCTCAAGCCTCTCCTAGGTGAGACATATCGGCTCTAGTGTCGGGAGCTCATTTAGCCACTCTGTTTGTCTACTCTTGGCTATAGATTCTCTAGGTGTGTGCTTTTGATTTACTGTTTTTGATCGATAGTTGGCCTTTAGGAGACGCTATGTCTCTCTCCGGAGAGAACATGGCGCAAAGCCCTACTCTCCACCGGTCCCGTCATTTGGTTGGTTTAAATCCAACTTTGGTTACACAACGTATTACTAGAGGATGCCGGAGGGCTCCCTCTGAGTCTTCAGATTCTTACACGAATTACGTTGAAGATTACATGGCTACACATCTCGATATCGGGCAAGACCTTTCTACTCCTTCGGGTAGAGTTGAACACACTTTCGATCCCCAGACTCCTCGTGAGGATTGGGGAGGTGATCCACCTGTGACTCAACATGGTTCTATTTGGCCTAATCCACTTGACCGAGATCCGTTTGATCCTTCGAATCTGGATAATTATCTTTATGGGATGCCCGACTTACCCGAGGAGGAAGAACAGGACGAGCCTTTCGTTCCTTCATTTCCACACGATTCTAGATATAAGAGGCCTGAGACGCATGATGATTTCGGCCCTATGGTAAACCCCACTGCACTCTCTTTTGGTATGCCTAGTCACAATACTACCAAACCTTCCACTATGGTTGGTACTCACACTGGCACTAGTCAAAGTGTTAGCCATACTATACCCACTGGGGGCACTACGTTGTCCACCCACTCACATAGTATGGGGACTGGTCGGATTCCTAAACATGCTAATGGTGGAACGCGACCACCTCCTAGGAATACCCAACCTAGTCGGAATGTTGTACGAAACACGACTCGCCATCCACCATCTACTACACATGTCGCTACTCGTCAACCTAGGACCACTTTCGCACATGATACCATTCCTCCCAACCAGGGGGGTGGACACATACCGCATACTTTTGCGTCCACTGTCGCCGTTAGTAATAGTAATGTAGGGGGTGGGAATATTTCCTATCCACATGGACATCACACCACCAACCCTGCTACTGGTCACACCCATATTGGACCTGGGAATACTTCTCATGCTTATGGCCATCACACGACTGCTCAAGCTAATCTAAATATTGGGGGTGGGAACATACCATACCATTACAGTCAATACAACACGGTTCTCACTATGAATAGTACATACATGCCCCATACCCATGGTGGCAACCCTTACTACAACACAGTCTATGCTGGCCACCAGTATCACCCACCACCCCAATATGGTGCTCAAAACGCACATATACTTGCTTACTCTCAAATGGGTTAGGCAGGGGGAGCTTATCCATCTTATGGCCATGGGAAATCTTATGGGCCGTCAGGTCCTCAGTATCAGCAGTTTAACCCTCATGGTCAAGCTTTTGGTCCATTGTATAACACAGTTCCATTCAACCAACCTTTTATGGGAGCTTATAATCAAGCTTTCCAGCCGTAGCTCCCGTTCCTTGCACGCTTGAATCTCTCGGATCTTTCGAAGCTCATGAATGATCTGGTGTGTCACGAACCTACTTGGCCCCCGGTCCCTACTAAGCTCCCTTCGGACATTCCAAAGTTTGAGGGGAAAGGTGGTGAGGACCTGGGAGATCATGTCACAACATTTCACCTTTGGTGCTCCTCCAACTCTTTGAATCATGATTCCATTCGGTTACGACTATTTCAATGCACCCTCACGGGGGCAACCGCGAAGTGGTATGTAGAGTTGCCCGGAAACACCTATAGGGGATTCAACGAGATTGCTTTGGTTTTCTTAGACCATTTCTAGTTGCCGGTTCGTTATGATATTGGTACTGAGTTGTTGTCCACCTTCCATCAAAATAAGGCCACACATATTTCTGACCACGTTCAAGAGTGGCGTCGGCGGAAGAGATTAGTGAAATCCAACATTCCTCCAGAGTTCCTATTGGAATGGTTCCTTAAGTCTTTACTTCCATATATTGCTAAGGATGTTTCGATGTCCGGCATTATGACTGAGGAACAAGCTATCTTGAAAGTCCAGCAGTTAGATCTTCTTTATTCTCAGTCTGGCATTTTGTATGACATTATTCCTGACGCACTGAGAACAAGACATGAGCCCACGTCAGTTCCTGGACCACATGCCGATGGCATCGTGGGGTCCGCATGCACTCGCCCTATAGACTTGGTAGCTAATCAAATGCAAAATTTGTCACTAAACCAGTCTGCTTCTGGACAGGTTCACACCTTGTCCACTTCCACTCCGTCGTCTGATGTACACAATGTGCAATCAACGAAACCATCGGGTAACCAAAAACCTGGTGGTAAGAAAAAGGGGAGAAATAATCGTAGGGGTGGAAACAATGGAAGTAACAATAATAGCAATCGTAATACTCCTCGTAAAGAGAATGCCAACCCTCCTCGGGAAGGCGGTAATGCTGAAGAGGATCGTAAACCTAGGCGTAAGGTGAAATTCCCCTCCAAGCTTTGTGGGGAGGATCATCTTACTCGCTTATGTCCTCGTATTGAAGAAGCATCGAATCATTTGGCACAGAGCCCAGCTGTGTTGAAGGATCCCCTTCCTCATCATCAAAATATGGCTTCGCATGCTCCCACCACTAGTTATGGTACTAATGAAATGACAACTTCTTCTTCCAATACTAGTGGTTATGGATGCGTGAATATGGTTCATTCGGAGGTTTGTGTTGCTACTCGTCAGCGTGATTATGGTGCACCACAACCGAATTTGGGGAATGAGCCTCCCCCTCCTCCTGATAATTCCTTGCATATCAAGAAGCCTTCTATTATGCCGTGGATACCGAAAGGTGTTCTCAAGTGCTCCACGCATAATCCTAATGCTCGAGCCGCCCAGAACTACTCCATCGTAGAAGATTTGGGCCAAACTCCGTGTGCCATGTCGGCTCTTGAAGTTTTGCAAGCCTGTCCTTCTCAGAAGCATGCCCTTTTGAGTGCGTTAGGAGTTCAGGATGGGGGAAGTCCTAGTGTTATCAAGTTCGACACTACTGATGTCCAACCTCGCTTGCCTTACCACGTGGCTTTTCAAATCTAGGTGGTCTTCCTTAAGAGCTTCGTCAAACGTACTATGGTTGATGAAGGTGCTTCTGCATCGGTAATGTCATTCACTTGTTGGAAAGCTCTTGGGTCTCCTCCACTACTCACATCTAGAACTACACTCACTGCATTCGACGGTAGATCTTTTACGCCGCATGGAATTATCCCTTCCCTTGTTGTCTCCTTGGGAGGTAAGTCCATGCCTATTGAAGTCGAAGTGGTTGATGCACCCATCAACTACAACCTTTTATTGGGTCAGAACTGGATGTACGCTATGAAGGCTGTCGCGTCTACGATATTTCGAGTTATTTGCTTTCCCCATGAAGGAAAAATTGTGACGATTGATTAGTTGGATTATGTTGGCACTCCTTCCACAGCATCCACGGGATCAGTAGTCCCGCAAGTCTCTGATTCTCAGTCGGCAACTGGGAACATAGGTGTTGGAATGTACCCTTTGTTGATGGGAACTTTTAACCATTCTGCACCTGTGAATTTTATCGAAACCATTTCCGACAGTGTGCCTCCTCCTTCGAATAGTATGACGTTCCGAACTTCCTATTGTGGTGATCCATGGATTTTGCCATCCCCGGATTCTATGTCTGGAGACATTGTGCACGTTGGGATGTTTATACTCTTATCTGTAGCGGAGCTCACTTATGATCACATCCAACAAACCACTGCAGATCCGGATCTCTCTTCTTCCCAGACAGTTGAAGTAGATCCCGTTACGCTACCAGTTTGGGCAGCCAACTCATCTTGCTCTCACGATTACCTCGATGATACTTTTCCATCGGATGAAGCTATCCTCGAAGCCATGTGTGGTAGTGAGAGGCCTTGGGATGATATGCACCATCGATCTTATTTCCTTCCCAACCTTGAGCTCATTGAGCAGGAGGAGTTTAAGATGACTCTAGCTGAGATGGTTGGTCACCCTGTGGCTCTTTTGTAGTTGCATGATGTTTTCTTGGAGGGGAATATGGCCAATATTTTCCCAACCACTTCGATCAACATCTCCCGCACTCCCAGAAAGAGAATGTTTACATCGGTGACGATTGCACTCCTGAGGAGATTGCTATTTACACTAATTTGTTTACTGAACTCCGGGAAGCTTTTGCCTGGTCATATGAGGAGATGCCAGGAATAGACCCCCGCATTGTTGAACACAAGATTAAAATGTATCCTGATGCTAAACCGGTTCGACAACGCTTACGTGCTGTGAACCCTAGGAAGACAGCTGCTATTAAGGCAATGGTGGAGAAACTACTCAAAGCTGGTTTCATCTACCCCATTCCTCTTATCAAATGGGTATCAAACCCCGTTCCTATGGATAAGAAGCAGGGAACGATCCATGTATGCACTAATTTTAGAGATTTGAACCGTGCATGTCTGAAAGACAACTTCCCCATGCCATTCATTGATCAAATATTGGATGCTTGCACGGGAAGTGATATTTTTTCATTCATGGACGGATTCTCGGGTTATAATCATATTCAAATCAAACCCATGGACCAACATAAAACGGCATTTATTTGTCCATGGGGAACTTTTGCATACCGAAAAATGCCCTTCGGCCTCAAGAACACCGGAGCTACTTTTCATCAAGCCATGACCTATGCCTTTCACGATCTTAAGAAGATTATGGAAGTTTTCTTGGATGATCTTGCTGGCCATTCTCGCAAGAGAGTGGACCACCCCAAGCACCTCCGTATGATTCTCGAACGATGTATCCACTACAAAATTCGATTGAATCCGAACAAATGCATCTTCGCTGTTAGGATTGGTCACCTTCTAGGATTCATAGTTTCGAAAGAGGGTATTAGAGTCGATCCTCTCAAAGTTGAGGCAATACTTCAGTTGCCTCCTCTGCGTAATCTGTTTCAACTTCAAAGCCTCCAAAGGAGAGCTACTTTTCTGCGTTGGTTTATAGTTAACTATGCCAGTATTACTAAAGGTTTCGCATGCCTATTGAAGAAAGACACACCTTTTATCTAGGATGAGCGAGCCCATCGATCTTTCGACACCCTTAAGAAAGCTTTGGTATCGACCCCCATGCTTAGTCCGTCGAACTTTACATGAGATTTCATTCTTTATGTGGTTGCATCTCAAGAGACTATTGGCATGGTCTTGGTTCAGGTAGATGATGCGCTCATCGAGCATGTTATCTATTGTCTTAGTCAAAATTTGGTAGACGCTGAACTAAGGTACACCCACATAGAAAAGATGGCACTTGCGACTATTCATGTAGTCCAGCGGTTACGGCATTACATTTTGCTTCGAACAACCACTGTTGTAGCTCATATCAATCCGTTTTAGTTCTTGCTATCACGACGCCTTATCGGGGGTAAGTATAATAAATGGATTGCGATCCTTTAGGAATTTGATCTCGAGTTTGCTTCTGCAAAATCGGTGAAATCATTGGTGTCAGTTGAGCTTATGTCGGACCTTCCACGGCTTGATGAGGATGTCATTCATGAAGATTCCTTTGTGGATGAACACTTATTTCTTATCTCGACCAAGGACCCTTGGTATGGGGATGTCATTAGATATCTCCAAACTTTGAAGTTTCCTCCACATTATTCACGAGATGAGTGACGTCATGTGAGACATCAAGCTAAATATTATACTATCGTCGGTGACACTTTGTATCGCCGAGGAAAGGATTCCATTCTCCGTTGTTGCTTGACTCACGAAGAAGCGGAACGGGTACTTAATGATTGCCATGCGGGGGCATGTGGTGGTCACTTATCCGGGCTTGCTATAGCCCAGCGTATTATGCGAGCAGGTTATTTTTGGCCTACTATCTTTAAATATTGTATTAACGTTGTGAAGAGATGTCACCCTTGCCAGGTGTTTTCTCGGAACATACACTCGCATCCAGTGCCCCTCCATCCGATCGTCACTGTTGGTCCCTTCACTAAGTGGGGGATAGATTTCATGGATTGAAAACCAGCTTCAGCTGGGGGGCATCATCATATTATTGTAACTGTGCATTATTTTTCCAAGTGGGCTGAGGCCATGCCTACCATTAAAGTCGATGGTGCTACTGCAGCCCATTTCGTGTTCAACTAGATTATCACTCGATTCGATATCCCGAAAGAGATTGTCACTGACCATGGCAATCACTTTCAAAATAAGATGATGGAGGATTTGTCTCTCAAGCTTGGGTTTTGTCAGAAACACTCGTCTTCCTACTATCCTCAAGCAAATGGTCAGGTTGAAGCAGTAAATAATTCTTTGAATACCATTCTCCAACGTACCATCGAACAAAGCAAGACCAATTGGCATATCATGTTATATCCAACTTTGTGGGCGTATTGAACCGTAGTTAAGACTGCCACTGGGTTCTCACCGTTCCAGTTAGTTCATGGTGTGGAGTCACTTTTACCGATTGAATGTGAGATCCCTTTTCTCAAGCTAGCCATAGAGCTCCTCCCTGACATGATGGAGATTGAGCAATGTTTAGTACACCTTGAGCAACTTGACGAGCACCGTCGAGATGCCGCTGTGGCCATTGATGTTAACAAGCATCGTGTCAAGATTCAATATGATAGGTCTATCCATCCCCGGTAATATGTTGAAGGTGACTTGGTACTCTTGTATGACCAAGCTAAAGAACCCTTGGGGGCAGGTAAGTTCAATCCCATGTGGCACGGTCCTTACATTGTGAGGTGTGTCCTTGAAAAAGGAGCTTATGAGTTAGAAGATTACGAGGGAGTTGTCTTGAAGGAGCCTAGAAATGGGCTCTACCTCAAGTGGTATTACGCTTGAACCTTTGGTTTGGGCTGATACTTTTGTACACTATTGTATAGTTTTTCTGTACATAGTCTAGGTTGCATTTTTGGTTGTCAGGTCTACTGATTAGCCTCTGTTTGATTGACAGATGTCAGTGGGAGGTCCTACGTTCTTAGGTTTCGTGGATGGTGCTAGCCGATATACGCAGTAGCTTGCTTCTGTTGCCTGGGTTATCTTTTCACCTGACCATCTAGTTGTGTCCTCAGGAGGTGCTTGTCTCGGTCCTACATCTAACAATGTGGCTGAGTATAGTTCCATTGTTGAGCTACTTCAGGATTCCATTTCACATGGTATGCAATCTTTAGAAGTCCGCCTGGATTCACAACTAGTTGTGTCTCAACTGAATGGGAAGTATCGTGTACGAGACCCTACATTACTATGGATATTCCTTAAGGTACGACTCTTGGAGAGACATTTTGTTTCCATTACATAT
Source organism: Larix kaempferi (assembly GCA_027924585.1). NCBI lineage: Eukaryota > Viridiplantae > Streptophyta > Pinopsida > Pinales > Pinaceae > Larix > Larix kaempferi. The sequence goes on from BSBM01000131.1 coordinate 944,903, forward strand.
ATTCACATTTTGAGAAGTCATAATTATATATCTGATGCATACGCTAACTATGTATTAGATTGGAATTTGTCACATTCATCATGAAGCACATAAATACAAAGACATTCATACATTTCTACCATACACACATATAGTAGAACAGAGAACCAAAGTTGTATATATATATAAATATGTCAAAAAATGGTAGTGTCATACAAGACTAGAGCCCGTAGTCCTCAAAAAAAATATATCAATACAAAAAATGATGAGACCCTGGGATATCTACTCCCTCCGAGGAGGTCTAGCTACCGACTCGACGGGATGTGTCTCATAGTAGTATTGTACTGCGTTGGCCATCTGCTGCAATAACTGCACCCACTCACCAGGAACACCTACTACCTAGTGCTGCATAGCCTCAGGTAGTCGAGCTACCTCTATCAGTGGTACTCAGGAAACCATCCGTGATATGTTGCACCGCAATGTCTGTAGTGTGTGCCCTGCTGCAGCATCTGCTGCCACCTCATCTCTACCCCGACGACCATGTCTCGGGAAGCCCTCGGGTCTCATTGGGCCTTTGTCTACGAGCAAACAACCACCCATCAGCACATGACATTACCACCAAAAATATTTTTTGTATTTCAACTATAATAAAAAAATCCATAAAAATTTAAAAACATAAAACCAAAAAGAGTACTCACCGATGTCTCCAAAAGCTGCACCTAGTGGGAGCGACATGTCACGGTCCTATCTGAAGTCTATCCCTGCATAGGGGTAGTCCTCGATAGCAATCACCTACCAGTTCCACCAGTGGAAGAACTCCTCAGTATATGGTGACGCTAGAAGGCCACCACCCTGTCGTGTCAGTATCTCAGCCCACTAGGTCAGGGCTGGATCTCGGAGACTGTGAGGAGGGACATCCACCCTCGGACTAAGTCTCAGAACCCTCTCAAAGAATAAACTGCAGAGGATGCTACCATACCCAAAGTTTTTGGCCTTCCCCTCTTTTCATTCCATCAGTTGTGTCTTCATAGACACTAGCAAAGTAGTACACTAGTCGAATATAGTAGGCTGCAAGCATTGTGATGCGTAGAACATCACCGGTCTGGATGCCTGATGTAGTGCTTTGGATCCCATGATCCGCACCAGAGTTGCCACTATGATTTTTGTGCTCAAGTCCACTATGAGATTGACCGGCACTTGACTTCCCACTGGTCGTGTGATGGCAGGACAATACCGCGCTATGTAGTCTTGCACAGGAATCCCACCACCCACGCTCCGTGAACAAAGACTAGCCACTTCCCCTCTATGGGACAAACCGGTAATGAAATAGATATCCTCTACTTCCAGTGTTAGTGTTTTCCCATTGAGGATGAAATGTTGAGCATCCACATCCCAGTAGTTGATCAAATGACGGAGTAGTAGGTTTTTGGCCCTTAAGCCCCCGAGACTCTAGTATTTATATAAGCCACATGCTTGCAATGCTTGCAATGCTTGTTGTGCTTGCAAATTGTTGCACACGGCCTCATCTACCTGGTCATGCTCTCTCTCCCTCCACTCTAGAACCATCCTGGAGTGCAAAGCAAGAGATTTTTAGTCAGTTTCATGCTTAAAAACTTCTTCACGGCCGTACCCGCGGGCTATCTTATAGACAGGTGCGGGTAGACGCAGGAAGTCAATTTTTTGACTGCGCGTTTGATGTCCTACCTGCGACCCGCATACTTACAGCCCACAGGTATCGCCGAAGCCATTTAGGGCTTGGCCAAACAAAATAACCCATTGACCAAAATTGAAATAAAAGCACTTAAATGAAAGGTATGGCAGTGACCACTAACCTGCTCCAACCGGTTCGCTGAACGGTTGCTCGTAGCTCCCACGATCGATGCTTGAAGTTTTAGGTGCAGACTTACCACTCAACTCCAAAATGGTGAATAGTGCAAATGAATTGAAAATTATTAAATTTTATTACTATTTATAATTTTCTGGACGCACTTTTCTATAGTTTTTTCCATTTTGGGCCGTTATGAACTAATATCGTGTCCTGGAGTAGTGTTTTTTCAATAGATTTCCTCAGCGAGAGTTGTTTTGATCCATTTCACACCTACGGTAGGTATATTTCACACCTGGCATATAGGTTAGATACCATTTCTGTATGCATTATGCATTTGACCTGTTGACCATTTTCATAAACCCTAGGTGCGACCCTGCTTCGTGGCTGACACGGAACCTTCACACTGTTATAGAAGTGTCGTCATGTGGAGGTAGGGATTTCCCGAACATGGGTACCCTAGTTAGAACCCCTTATGCATTTTGGTGCCCATGCCATTGTTTATCCTCAGGATTGGGAGTCCTTTGTATTCACGCTATGACGTTGTGATAAAGACTCATACTCTACTTTGTCTTATGTTGGCCATCTCCCTTAAGGACTCCCCTCAGGTATATCATGTTGTGATTGCATTGCATCATCCTGCTTGTCGCTTGAGCCTTGTGCCGGCTCCTGCTTACTCAATTGTTAGCCTGGTGCCTGAGCACTTTCCCTATCGAGCCTTGCAGAGCTTATATATTTTTCCTTCACAATTTGATGACCCTTTGACCCTGAGGGAACACACCCCCGAGTGTCCACATCCTGCACGCACTTCTTTGCATTGAGCATAGGTATGTTCCACTGCTTGGGACTAGTCTGCTAGCTATTTGACACTTGTTCCCTCACTTGTTGTAATATAAGCAATTTTATTCTTTTTCAAGCTTTTCCCAAATATGAAAAAGACAAAAAAAAAATCAAATATTCCAAAAAGCCGGACGGGATTATGGTCATTATTTCTTGTTGGCAGTTGTTGTGTCGCCTTTGAATAGAGCATTCATTCCACTCCGTACATTATGAGTCGGGACTATAGTTGGGCCTTAGGAGCTGTACTTGTTTCTCAGTTTTCTCCACCGATTGGTTAAGCTTCCAGTCATTATGGAGCCCTTTGTAATGCCTCCTGGATTGCACATTTTATGTCAAGTCTATGCTGCCTGAGTCTATCCATCTGCTCATGCTCTTGTTCAAAGGAAGTCCTGAAACCAATGTCGGCCACTCCTCAGATATCTTGACTATTGCATGTCGGCCGTCCTTATTGAGTCAGTCTGTTTCACCTGATATCTTCCAAATATTTTAGCATTGCTGGTACCTCATGCTGGTTGATGGGGGATGCCTTAATGCCCTCCTTCCAGTGAGTCTCATTCCGTCGACTTTAACTCATTTATTTCAGGACTTGAGGCTTAAAGTTTGGTTGAGTACCTTGAGGCTTGCAGTCATTAGTGGCAGGTTCTCTCGCCACCGACAGTTTTGGGAATACATCAATGTCCCCTGATCAATGGATTCATCCTAGTGTTCGACTTCAAGCCATTTATTCACACTCTGATGATTGTGCTTTGTGCTTTGATGCCCATTTTCATTATCGGTGGGTCATCTCGCGTCTGTTAACGGTATACATCAATGATCGGTAATCAGACGATGTCTCATCAGGTTCGACCCCAACTCCTTTATTCACTTGATGGGACTTGCACCGTCAAAGACTTGTGTAGAAGACCCCAGGTGATTGTGGCATTCAGTATGCTACATATGACTTTGACTTTACATATGAGATATCACCTCTCAGATTTCAGTAGTTTGTACCTCCAGTTTGCACCACTTGTCTTCTTTTCAGTAGAAGACCATATCTTACTGTAGAGGGATCATGGCTATGATCACTTATGACATGTATCTACTTATGTACTACCTATTCATGGCTATTGTATCAGATTGTTGTACTATACCGACATGTATTCAAAGATACTATTGTATTATGACGAGTGAACTGTTCTTTCCACTTGTGTCTCCATCACTCCACTTCTGAGTTTTATAATGTATTTCGGCCATCGTAGCACATTTCAGTCTTTGACCTCACACATTAGGGGGCATCTGTTACACAGAAATCTTTCACCCTGTGAGCATCAGCATTCTTTGGCCTGTAGGATCCATTTCAGTGACTCAAATCCATTTTCATCCTTCAGTGATACCAGTTTATCCTATTTTTGTTCCTACTCGCATGTTGCATCACTATAGCATGCGTACCCATGAATTGCATCCCTATAGCCCGCGGGTATCAAGTAAAATGGTAAAAACCACTATTTTATTACTTTTTACTCCCAAAAAGTGGTCATTGGGTGACCTTTGGCTCTCCATCTTCCCAAGTAACGTCTCGATGAGTCCTTTCACCTACCTTTGAGAGGACTATATATTGAGCACATATGGCTTATGGATGGGGGGAAGAAAAGAATAGTAGAGGCACTCTAGTGGATTTTTGCCCTATCTTGAGTCTACACTCATTGATCCTTGTAGTTGTGAACCAGTTATGTTCACCTTCCAAACTCCTCTCTAGTTTGAGTTTGCCATTCTGGAGGATTGAAGTGGTGGAGGCACAAGTGGATTGATCTAGATCTTGGTTCAGATTGGTTGCAGGCAAGAGGTCGTATCACTTTGTACTTCTTCTTGTTCATTAATAGAAATACTCATATTCTCATCCATTCATGGTGTGAATGTCATTTATTATACATTGGGTTGCATTTGCTTATGATATTATGGACCATTGTTATTGATAATGTTAATGTTATTTATATATCACATGTACTTGTTAGCTATTTGTCTACGAGACTAATTTGCAGATTACAAGTGCTTGGATGTGCACTTATTGAAAGCTCCAACGGGGATCTACATCAAACGTTGGATCGAGGTTGGTTACATTTCTCCATTGTTTTAACATTGTCATTTATAATAGCATTGTTTTGAGAATTGAGTAGATTTCTGGTAGTCATCTGTCTGTTGTGGTATTCCCAAGCCATAGTGAGTTTTCTCCAATACATAATTGGCATGATATGCCAATCATATGGTCCAAATAAAAAAATATATGCATCATACATGCCTAGCCATTCACTGGTTGGACCTTGGCCTTGAGCTCCACACTAGGAATCCATACTAGCATATTTACACCATTTACATAATTGTGATTAAATACATTCCAAGTCAAAATTGAGGGTATTACAGTGATCATCAAATGTCTTCACTAAAGTGGTTGTGGACTATGATTCTCCTATGAAAAAGGTTTCAATTGACACTTTATGTTATCACTAACAACAGAGGATTACTAAATGAGGCTCAAATGCCTTAATTCTAAACCATTACATTCCCATTAGATTTAAGTAGTATTGCATTCATCATTACACCTAGTATTAATTTCTTCTTTCTTGTTGTTTGTTTGTTCATTTGTTGTCCTTTAAAGGTATAAGTTGGGAGCTTTCAAATGGATCAAGACAAACACTTATATTAAAAATTACATACTTATATTAAAAATTACAATGTAATATGCTATGTAGGACTTGGGTTTGAGATTAGTGTTATTGCTGGAGAGACTATTGTTGAATTTCTTTATCTTCCCTATACATATAAGATTACAAGAGTTACAAAAAAAAAGTGACTATTATTTAAAAAAATCAACATGGATAGTTTAGTACATATCATTTTTATAGTCCATACAAATCTTAATATAGATAATTAAATATCAAACTCTGTTGACATATGATAAGTTAAATTCATCATGGAATTACACACAAAGTCTCAATCTGAGTATTAGCTATTAACAAATCCCCCTAGTGATACACGTATCCCCATGAGGTTTACTCAAAAGTTCACACCCATCAAAATTGTACCATAATTCTTACAAGCATTAAACTTCTAGTGCATTCACTATATTTTTTAAAAATAAACTACAAATGGATTAGCAAAGATAAGTAAAACTTGTCCATAAAGAAAAATTATAACATATAAATACACTATTTATTCCTTATTGTGAGAACTAAATTTTCATGATATGAGGCAACTCTTGACCAAGAGTTTGATTAAACAAGCATCACTATATTCTTGAATTCACATTTAACTAACTCAATTTGGTCTGCACACTCAAGAGTTGTCCTTGAGGATATATATATATCAAGTATGGTAAGGACATTATTTTATAGCAATTAATAAATATATTACTTATAATTTATTAAGATTCAATTTAGCAAATGCTATTACATCTCATACTAGGACAAGAGCCATGATTACCAATGAGATTCAAAGAAACCAAGGATTTATATTAACCTAGTAGTGTTATTCATAAATATTGTTTTCCATAACTACAACAACATAAAGAGTTATCCAATAAAGGGAAGGGAAATGTTTCGCATCCATCCTAATCCAAAAGTTATCCAATAAAGGGAAATGTTTCTCATCCATCCCAGTCCAAAGTACAAAAAGGAAATGAATTGCTAATACAATTCAATTATGGCAAGATTATCTAGCATTACTTGCTACAATAGTTTAGTGCTCCTGAAATCATTACTCATGAGAATCCAACAATGTTCATTCATTAATTAACTACCAATAAATACCAATACTATTTATTTATTCTTAATTTAGTATAGTTTAAGTGAACGGTCAAGTGTCATGTTCAACATAGGGGTAAGTTAATTTAATGATAATAACAAGAAAAACATTTTTCCTTACCATATATGGGATGAATTCAACTAATAGTTCAAACATAATGAAATTTCCGTCTTAAACCAAATTTCGTACTTGGTATAAAGACCTCTACGAAGATTTCTCGAGATTTCTTTACTGAGAAGAGAAAATTTTGAAAACTCTAATGCCGATGGGAAAATATATCTGAGCCTTTCAAACCAAACCAACTATTCGCTTAGAAAATTTTCACACAAATATAGCTAAGCTTATCAGAGACTAACAACCACTCTAAAAAGGACATTTGTTAGAGATGAATAGTGAAACCAGTCTCCAAGATTGGAAAATTATTTTCCAAGGTAAAATTTGAGGATGGCTATTTGAATGCTATGAGAATAAGTCAATAATGGTTGTCAAACAATTTGACATATGGGTAGAAATGCAAGAAGAATATGGCACACCAAAAGACACCAAAAGCCATATTGCATTAAAAAATCTACAAGATGGCATCGCATATGTAGAATACAATAAATTAAATATGAAATATTTACCATAATATACAAAGAACACAATGGGCGAGCCATCCAAGATGAATCTGGACATTTTTAATGCAAACACAAAGATCAGACGTAATTACATCAACTGTATCTGAATTGAAGTCAGAAGTAAACTATATACCTCCAGTCCATTTTCTTTGACTTGATACTATGACCTAAAAATCACTGCAAGTCTTTTTTAGTGCATGGTTTAAGGCAGGGTTTAAGAAAAATACAATATCCTATTAGCAAAGCTTTAGCTATGAGTAGCCTTAGACATTGGCCTTTTTTTAAGAAATAGAGATTGGCCTAAATGGCATTGAAATATTGTGTAAATAGCTAGAATAAATGAATTACCTAACTTCTAGTAAGAATAATCTATTATATCAAATGAAACAACTACAAAATTAACTATTTGAACCTAGTTGATTTTAAAAAGTCTGGAAATAAATTGCAATAAGAAATGACTCAGATATGATAATTAAACTAAGCTTGTAGCCTCTAAATTATGGGAGGATTGAGGCATGAGATTGTTTTGTAACTATACATAATATTCATACTTCTGAGAGAGGGATTCTAAAGTTATTAATTAACTCCTTTAATCTTTCTTTGATAGGGAGCCATACATAAAACTTACAAGTGGTAAAGCAGACGACATGATACATGCACGTGACTGTTACCATGGAGACCCTCTAGATATTATCTAAGAAATCACTAGAAAGGGGACAAGCAAAATATTTTGGATATAAGTTAAAATATGAACAAATAAAAGAAAAAGGAGAGAGAGTAGACCTAAGGGAAACTAGCTTGCATAGTAGCACCTATAATCGTGCAAGCATAATTGTTTCCAAGGAGTACTTGTTATACAACCCAAAGCATAGAAATCAAATGAATGAACAAGCATATAAATAATACTAGAGAATGGTTAATAAAAGATATCTCCCTTAAAAAAAACCCTAGCTCATAACCGAGGTTCCAATATCCTAAAAAAATCTACCAAGTATATTGTATATGATCTGAAATTGCATGATCTTAAATAACCTTGAATTGTTATGTAAGAATGATCCAACAATTAACTCTTTTAAAAGGCTTTTAATTTCAAGCTTAAAGAAAACATAATTGATAAAAATGCAAATAAGCAAAATATGCAAACCACAGTTTGAAGACAATAGATGATAATGGAGTTCATCCCTGATGGACTACGTCTCTAGGTCCACCTCTAGTGAGACTGATCTTATTATTCTTCAAATGCTGCAAATTACATCAGTTCTGAAGACACTTTTGAATTTTGTCTGTCAAATGTTGAAATAGACTCTGCCAATGCATTCGTCCCGAAAAATCGATAAATTTGAGTATAAACACTCTGTACTTTACCAAAGACCTCCCTTGGAACCTAGATCAAGACAAAAGACTCATGCATTGTACAGACCCACCTCAAGAACCATGTTGTACCTTTTGTGCATTGGAATTCGTGTCTGCAATGTACCCTAGCCGTGCTCTAAATTCTGGTTTTATAACTCTAAAATCCATAGTTGCAAAGGCCATAGGTGCACCCTTTTGGGGATTCATTTCCCAGTTTAACTTTTAAATATATTAAATGAATCCCAATACAAAGCATAGGTGTCAGGCCATTGGTAACACATTGTAGCAGTGGGACGAAGGTCCAAGGGTCAAACCCACGGGATTCCTTTTTGGTGGAAAATAGATATATGGTTTACTATATATATGATATATGATTGATAAAATATCATATAGTTCCGTGTACCTTAGTGTGGAATTCTTCATTGGTTATGCTGGTTTAAAAACATATATATATATATATATTAAATAGCGTGGGGTCGAGGGATAAACCCTCGACCCACCCCTTTTCCACTATACGTCACATTCAAACTCAAATATAATAATTCCTGCTATACATAGTAAGAAGCATCAGTGGCGTAGTGATAGGGCATTGGAATTGTGGCAGGTGTCTAGGGTTTCAATCCTCCTTACCACCATAATTTGTGGTAAATAGAATTATAAAGTGGATATTTGGACTGCCATATGGAAACCTCCAATTGGTCAACGCAATTTCCAATTGGAAAACCAAATTGCCATGTGTCAAGAAACAATAGGCCCATGTACTAAATCTCTATGCGACGATATCCTTCTATTTATCATTTGACGATTTTGATTTGGATCGTTTGTTAAGATCCTCCTCGATCAAACCTCCCCACTGGAATATTTTGGACAACCAAAAGCTTGGAATTATCCATAAAATAGGTGAGGGTACAACTCCCTCACCTTTCCAGTATCTAGCCATCATGCCTTGCTTGGATGAATTCATTTAAGCCCCACTCAAAGGTATTTTTCATCTCCTCTTCATAATGTTCTTACTCTCCTGTCAGGAATGATATCTTCTTGCAACTCATCAAGATACTCAGGAGCAAATTCATCAAAAGAAGGAACATGAACATTTTCCTCTTGATCCATGATCATTGGAGGCTCATACAATTTCAAGTTTTCCACATTCACAACTGAATACGTCTGCATATATGGAGGCAAATCTAACCGGAAAGCATTGTTACCAACTTTGTCCAAAATTGTGAAGGGTCCATACATGAGTGGTTTAATTTTTTTACCTTCACCTTTAAGTTGGTATTTGTTTATATGAAGAAAAACTTGATCACCAACTTGGAAATGATGATCCACTCGATGCCTATCATGCCTTGTCTTGTGCTTGCCTCGGATCTTATTCAATTTTTTATGTACTGCATGGTGTACCAATTGGATATGTTGGATGAACTTCAAAGCCTTTTCTATACTAATTGGATCTGTTGGATGAAATTCAAGGCCTTTTCTGCATCAACTTGTCCATCTTCCATGGGATCTTTCCCGTAAACAAAGTCTAAAGGAGACTTTGGAAAGTATCCAAAACATGTCTTAAATGGAGACCATTGTGTAGAAGAGTCGATGGCGTGGTTGTATGCAAGTTGTACATAATGCAAATTTTCATCCCAAAACTTAGGAGGCTTAGTACAATATGCTCATATTAGTAGATGTACCACTATACGGTTCATTGCTTCAATTTAACCATTGGTTTGTGGATGAAAAGCAATGTTCTTCTTCAACTTAGTGTCCATAAGATCCCACAAAGTTGACCAAAAATTCCTAAGAAAATGAGAATCCCTTGTTGATGTATATGTAACTTCGGAATGTATTTCACATATATGTATATTGTATTCCTATAGAGATGTCATTATTCCTCTATACGGAAGTGCCGTCATTTATATTGTAAGTGTCGTAACTTATACTTGATGGGTTATTAGACCACCTTCTTGGGGTCGTCCCTATATAAGTCATGTGGGTCAAAGGGTTATTAGACCACCCTATTGGGGGTCGGCCATGTGGGTCAAAGGGTTATTAGACCACCCTAGTGGGGGTCGGCCCAGTCAACATTATGTTAAGTGGTTAAGTTGAGGCCGACCTAGTTGAGTAAAGGTCAAGTCAAGTTAGTGTATAAATAGAGAGTGTGTCTCTCTCATTTTACACATTCTATTCTCTCACTCACACTTGGGAGAGTGGCGCACTTGTGGAGGAGGAGGATCTACTGCTAGGAGAAGACTATCTCTTGTATTCTGGTTGTATCATTGCTCTATCTATCTATGAGGAAGTTATTGGGGTTTTTCACCTTTATGGTTTTCCCCAAGTAAACTCTGTGTCTCTTGTGTGCTTGCATTATTGTGTCCATGATTGTTATGCTATAGATTTGTTGTACATCTTGTTCTCTCAGTTAAGATCCTAGATCAGATTGAAGTAAATTCTGAAAATTTACTTCAATCAAGGCGCATATTTCTATCCTTTTGGAAGTTTGAAATTCAAAGGTTGAATTTTTGGGGTTTCCTTGACAAACCCTAATCTAGCTCCAGGTCCAGTTCTTGCAAATCAAGTGGATTGGGTTAATCCTAGAAGAAGATGGATTGGTCACCTGCATAAGTGAAGAAGTTCCTGTCTCAGAGGGAGATGAGGCTAAGGCCTTCCATAAGAAGATTACAAGCAATCTTGACAGATATGGCTTACAGGTATGTTTCATGGTTAATTTTATCATATGTTTGTCTTCATATCATTATAGTACAATCTTGATTAATTACTAGACTTCTCGTATCACCTTAATAGAAGATATTCATTGATTAAGGTTTTGACACTTATGAATGCACTAATGCATTGTGATGTTGTATGAGGTTTATGTTGTTCGCTAACATAAAAGGTACACCAAGAAAGACAAATCATGTTCTAATTCAAGAACATATGATCATGGTGACATGAAGACAAAGATTCATCCATTGTCATGGATCACATAGAAGATCTACTTTCGACGTATGTATAACTTGGTCCTACAATGGTTAACCTATGAGACATGTAGGTTACTAGCACAAGTCACTGAAGAGAACCAGAAGACATTATGCAGGTATGTTATACATAACTAGCTAGCATGCTAATCCAGGTATGTTTTTCCTATATCAAGCTAGAATCCTACCTTGTGTTAGGATCTTATACTATTGTGTTGTTGATAATGATTATTCATGAAGTCATAGGTTTGAATAGTCATGGCTGTATGCATATTATGTTTCTTACCATAATTGATGATATGACTAACCAGAAGAATCACGAAGGTACAGGTTTGAGTAATCATGGGTTTATGCATTGATGATTTAACTAATCAGAAGAGTCCTATGATCAAATAAGAATATGCATGAGTAAAAGAAGACTTCCCTGAAACCTTGAATACTAATGTTTATTATCTGTGAATGATTATGACTATACATGTTTAAGATTATTGTGTTTTGATGGTATTAAGATTATACTATAAATGTGTGATTATGTATGAGACCTCAAGGATAACACAATGATGATACTAATAAGCATGCATAGTGATTAAGGATGGATGTAAGTTCAAGGACAGGTAATCCAGGAAGCAAAGATCAAGAGGGAGCACACTCCAATTGTTCCTGCAAGAAAGCAAAGGAGCACACTTCAATAGTTTCTGCAAGGGTGCAGATATTCAGAGGGAGTTGACCATCTTTCTACATTCCACAATAGAAAGGTGTAGAAGAAGCTACTTCAGCAGCTCCTGCAAAGAAGCAAAGACACAGAGGGAGTCCACCCAGCAACCAAACAAAGATAACTATTTTTAATTATCATTTCTTGCATATTTGTTTGTTTAAATAAAATTGTTCAAAGATGTATATGCTCATGTTCCTAGACTTAGGATATGTATTGTGCATATTAGAATGATTGCCTTAATGAACAATATACTACTAATATGCATGTGTGGGTAAGTGGCATATGGCACTGTACAACATTCCAGTGCTACTTATCTAGAATGAAACCTCTTTGCTGACATGTTGGGAGTAGTGCAAACTCTTAACAATGTTCTGGTAGAGACTGGAAGGCATCTAGAAAGTTGTGGAACATGGATAAATGTTGTATTGAAGCAATGGGTAAGATAATTGCATGACTGTATGACATATTTCTTTATGTGTAAGAATTTGTCTGAAAATTATGAGATGTTTCTAATCATGCAATTTAACTTGTTTTGTAGAAAAGACCGTATACCTTCACCTACAAAAGAAGGACTACAACATTTGTTCAAGCAACAAAATTATCTATTGAAGATATTGAAGTTCCCAGGATACAAGAAGAATGCCATGATCCGTCGATCATGAAGAATGATGTTTGGGATGCGGTCCCAAGAGATGAAGGGAAGTATGTTGTGACTTCCAAATGGAATTATCAGATCAAGCATGCTGCAGATGGCAGCATAGAGATATATAAAAGTGATGAAATAGAAGATACACCAGATGGATTTCAAGACAACCTTCTTGAATGGTGTAGTCATATATGTGTGCAGAACTTGGTAGGATAGATAGCTTTCTATCTAGTTTGGGATTTACCAAGAGTAAAGCGGATTCCAACCTTTACTACAAGGTTGAGGAAGGCAATCCAGTGATACTACTTTTGTATGCGGATAACCTGTTTGTTACAGGTGAAGATAGATTGATTGCCGACATGCAGTGGAAGCTTGCTGCCGAGTTCGAGATGAAGAACTTGGAGATGATGCACTATTTGTTTTTGGCATGGAGGTGTGGCAAAGTGCAGATGGATCTTCCTTGGACAAGGGAAGTATGCAGTAGAGATCTTGAAGAGGTTCGGGATGATGGATTGCAAGGCCATGGCCACACCCATGGCATCGAATCTGAAGCTTCTTTGTGTTGCTTCATCTGAGCCAGTTGATGTCTCTATGTATCATCAGATGATTGGGTCCTTGATGTACCTGACAAACACGAGACTAGATATTTGCTTTGCAGTGAACACATTGAGCCAATTCTTGACGGATCCGAGGAGTGTTCACCTGGTTGCTGTAAAGCATGTTCTGAGGTACCTGAAGGGTACAATGGATTATGGGCTCAAGTATGAAGTGAATCAAAAGTTTAACCTGTGGGGTTATGTTGATTCAGATTGGGCTGGCAGTGCTGCAGATAGGAAGAGCACATTTGGATGCTGCTTCAGTATGGGATTAGGTGTGATCTCTTGGTTTAGCAGGAAGTAGTCCTGCGTAGCACTGAGTACATCTAAGGCAGAGTATGTTGCAGCCTGTTCAGCTAGTTGTGAGGCAGTATGGCTATGGAAGCTACTGTCTGAGTTATTTGATCTCCCATTGGATGCTACTGGTATCTTTTGTGATAACCAGAGTTGTGTGAAGCTGTCTGAGAACCCAATGTTTCATGACAGGTTGAAACACATAGAGATCAAATATCACTATATCAGGGATATGGTGCAGAGAGGAGCTGTGAATCTCCTGTACATTGCGACGGACGAGCAGATTGCAGATGTGCTGACAAAACCACTAGCCAGAGTGAAGTTCAAGTACTTCAGAGAGAGGCTTGGTGTTCTTCGGATTGATGACACTTCGAGGAAGAAGTGATGGAAACATTTGCAGAGGCCATTCCAAGCATGTTGGAAGGAGGATCCTTCACATGGCTGTGGATGTAAGCGCTGGATGATGAGAATCAGGACGATGCTCTAGTTACTGCTCTGTATATGCATCAAGATGATGCTGGATATGATCAGTTGGATCATTTATATGTATATGTATGTATGCATCATGTGGGATGCTGGATACGATCAGTTGGATCATTTATGTATGTATGCATCATGTTAGATGCTGGATATGATTGGTTGGATCATTTGTATGTATTTTGTATATGCATCATGTTGGATGCTTGGACCATGTATCTGTATATGTATCAGGTGGATAAATTGTATGATCAAGTAGATCATGTATGTTGATATGTATCATGTATGATCAGGTGGATCATGTATATGTATATGTATCAGGTGGATACATTGTATGATCAGGTAGATCATGTATGATCAGGTGGATCATGTATTTGTATTTGTATTAGGTGGATACATTTTATGATCAGGTGGATCATGTATGATGATATGTATCAGGTAGATACTTGGTATGCATCAGGTAGATGCATGATATGATCAGGATGATCGTGGATGACGAGCTTTAGGATGTTGCTCCAAGTGACTTGCAACAGGATGTTGCAGTGATGATGATCAGGATGATCATGTATACATCAGGATGATGTATGGTGAGTATCAGGTTGATACTCTATGGCCGTGGATCAAGTTGTGCAGATGAGCATATAATTTGGCCCTGGGAAATTTGCAGATAGTCTTTCGAGGTTTTTCCTATGGCATATAATTTGGCCCTGGGATATTTGGAAAATGCTCTTTCGAGGTTTTGCTTTGGGAGGACATATAATTTGGCCCTGGGAGATCTGTAGATAGTCTTTCGAGGTTTTTCCTATGGCATATAATCTGGCCATGGGAGATCCTATAGGTAGAGCTATGTGCTCGTAACAACCTGGGATGCTCTTGCGAGGTTTTTCCATGACCACATATAATCTGTCCCTGGGAGATCCTATAGGTAGAGTTGTGTGCTCGTAACATCCTGGGATGCTCTTGCGAGGTTTTGTGGTGACCACATATAATCTATCCCTGGGAGATCCTATAGGTAGAGCTGTGTGCTCGTAACAGCCTGGGATGCTCTTGCGAGGTTTTGTGGTGAGGTCACATATAATATGGCCCTGGGAGATCCTATAGGTAGAGGTGTGTGCTCGTAACAGCTTGGGATTCTCTTTCGAGGTTTTGTGACGCACGTAATAAGTCCTGAGGATTCCACAGTATGGCTAGTGATGATGAAGACCTGCAGGTGGTGGACCTACATCCAATATGAAAAAGGACTGGCTCTGTAGAACTTCCTATGACGAGTAGATTCAGAGATTGATTGAGATAGTAGCAGTAGTGACGATGATGATGACTCGATGACGATTATCCAGTGACGATGATCTAGAGAAGAAGACTTGTGCTAGAAGACCTGTGTCAAGAAATACCTTCCTAGTTAAGAGGGAGTGTTGATGAATATGTAACTTCAGAATGTATTTCACATATATGTATATTGTATTCCTATATCGATGTTATTATTCCTCTATACGGAAGTGTCATCATTTATATTGTAAGTGTTGTAATTTATACTTGATGGGTTATTAGACCACCTTGTTGAGGTCGGCCCTGTATAAGTCATGTGGGTCAAAGGGTTATTAGACCACCCTATTCGGGGTCGGCCATGTGGGTCAAAGGGTTATTAGACCACCCTAGTGGGGGTCATCCCAATCAGCATTATGTTAAGTGGTTAAGTTGAGGCCGACCTGCTTGAGTAAAGGTCAAGTCAAGTTAGTGTATAAATAGAGAGTGTGTCTCTCTCATTTTACACATTCTATTCTCTCACTCACACTTGGGAGAGTGGAGCACTTGTGGAGGAGGAGGCTCTACTACTAGGAGAAGACTATCTCTTGTATTCTGGTTGTATCATTGCTCTATCTATCTCTGAGGAAGTTATTGGGGTTTTTCACCTTTATGGTTTTTCCCAAGTAAACTCCGTGTCTCTTGTGTGCTTGCATTATTGTGTCCATGATTGTTATGCTGTAGTTTTCATGTACATGTTGTTCTCTCAGTTAAGATACTAGATCAGATTGAAGTAAATTCTGAAAATTTAACATCCCTATCAAATACAATAGATGTGGGTAACCCAGAATGAACCCAAACATTCTGCAAGAACAAATGAGTAGTCAACTCTATTGTTTCCTAATTTTTACAACGAATTAAGATGCACATTTTCCTGAACCTATCCACAACTACATAAAAGTAATCATGAGATTTCCTAGACATTGGTATCCTTCCCACAAAATCCATAGACACACTTTCCCATGGATGAGAAGGTACATTGAGTGGAGTGTACAAACCCAATTTTAGGTTACTTGCTTACTTGTAGCACACATAACACACTCATTTACATATTTGGATACAATTTCATTCATCTGAGGCCAATAAAAACAACTTTGAAGCTGAGCTACTGTCTTGCCTACACCAAAGTGACCAGATATAAGAGTGTTAGTTTTTACTTGAACAACATATAGCATATAAACAATTACTAAAAGATAAACAAGCACAACATAAAAGACAAGAGACACAATTTATCATGGGAAACCCTCTTGGGGTAGAAAACCCAGCAAAGCCTTCCTCAATATAGAAATCACAAAGTACAAAATATCCCCAAGACAAAACAACTACTCCTCCACTTGTGTACACCTCTCTTCTTTACCTATGCGAACTTTCTTGAGTGAATGAGAGAATAGAAGTGAGAGAGAGCACTTTTATTTATATTCTTCCATTGGGGTGACAATTTCCCCAATAGGGCTGACTTGTCTACTTGACTGGTCAATTACATAATATAATAATCTTTTAGGGGATTTTCTAAGATGACACATGTCCTATGGTTTACATTGATTCTTTCAATGACCTTTACATTATTAATTACATGACCATCATCTCCTGGAGGAGGAATACAATAATATAAATAGAATATATTCCACAGTTACATTATTTTAACACTCCCTCTTAACTAGGAAGGTATTCTGCAGGTAACAACATTTGCACAAATGACTTGTGAGATTCTATATGTCATAGGAAGGATTTGGATCATCATCTGTCTTGGGGCATCATCTGCAGAGTAGCAACATCATCATCTGCTGGAACAACATTTTTGTTAACTGGAACTTCTTTTGCTGGAACATCCTCATCAACAACATCATCAGTTCGAACATCTTCTGCTGTCAGCAACCTCGTCAACTGGAACACCATCTGCTGGAACATCCTCATCAGTAGCACCATCAGTTGGAACAACATCATCATCTACTGGAACATCCTCATCAACAACACCATCAGTTGGAACACCTGCAATAACAATCAGTAACTAAGTACTGATACTATCAGTCAACAAGTACTGATCTTCCCTCACCCTTGGTGAGGCATCAGCTCATGAGAGATGGAACCATTAGTCAGCCAGTATTGATCTTCCCTCACCCTTGGAGAGGCATCCATCCCTTTAGGAGAGCATCATATCGTGAGAGATGGAACCATCAGTCATATAGTACTGATCTTCCCTCACACTTGGAGAGGCACCCATCCCTTCGGATAGGCATCAGCTCGTGAGAGATGGAACCATCAGTCAGCCAGTACTGATCTTCCCTCACCCTTGGAGAGGCATCCATCCCTCCGAACAGGAATCAGCTCATGAGAGTTGGAACCATCAGTCATCCAGTACTGATCTTCCCTCATCCTTCGAGAGGCATCCATCCCTCTGAACATGAATCTATCCTTTCGGATAGGCATCATCAAGATCTCTTCCTAGAGAGGTCCCTCTGGACCACACCAAGCCTATCTCAAAAGTACTCAAACTTCACCCGAGCCAGAGGCTTAGTCAACACATCAGAAACTTGTTCCTCTGTAGGAACATACTTGAGCTTCAAAGCTCCCCTCTGCACCATATCCCGGATATAGTGAAACTTAATCTCGATGTGCTTTGATCTATCATGAAACACAAGATTTTCTATCAACGTGATGCAACTCTGATTATCACAGAGTATCTCCGTAGCATCAATCTTTGGATCGAACAATCCTGTCAACATCTTGCGAAGCCACACTGCTTCACCACAAGTTGAACAAGCTACAACATATTCAGCTTCCGCTGTACTAAGTGCAACACAGGGTTGCTTTCTACTGAGCCATGAGATCACACCTAATCCTAAACTAAAGCAACATCCTAAAGTGCTCTTTCTATCCTCAGCACTTCCATCCCAATCTGAGTCTGTGTACCCATACAGTATGAACTCGCTATCTGAGGCATATTTGAGTCCATAATCCAATGTACCCTTCAGATATCTCATCACATGTTTTGCTGCAATCGGGTGAACATTCCTGGGTTCCACCATATACTGACTCAATGTGTTTACTGCAAAACATATATCTGGATGAGTATTGGTCAAATACATCAATGACCCAATAAAATGTCTATACATGGTGACATCCACTCTCTCTGAAGAAGCATCACTCAGAAGCTTCAAATTTTTCACCATCGGAGTGGTCATGGACTTGCAATCCAACATCCCAAATCTCTTTAGGATCTCTACTGTGTATTTTCCTTGACTCGGGAAAATCTCGTCTGGAAACTGACATACCTCAAGACCTAGAAAATAGTGCATCTTGCCAAGGTCTTTCATCTCGAATTCTGCTGCAAGCCTCTTTTTACATTCAATAATAGGCTTGTCTTCTCCTGTCAGAAATAAGTCATCCACATACAATAATAGTATCATGGGTTCATCGTTCATAATCTTGTAGTAAAGATTAGAATCCGCTTTACTCTTTGTAAATCCCAAGCTCATCAGGAAGCTATCAATTCTTCCATACCATGCTTTGGGAGCTTGCTTCAACCCATACAGTGCTTTCTTCAACCTGCATACAAGTGACTTATTATCTTCCACTTCAAATCCTTTTGGTTTCTCAATATATAATTCCTCTTCTATGTTTCCATTCAGGAAGCAGTCTTCACATCCATATGATGTAGCTTCCATTTCATCTTGGCTGCCAAGGAAATAATGGTTCTAATCGAAGTATATCTGGCTACCGGAGCAAAATTCTCCTCATAGTCAATTCCTTCCTTTTGCGAGAATCCCCAGGCTACAAATCTTGCCTTGTACTTTTCAATGCTTACGTTTGCTGAATGTTTTGTTTTGAAGATCCATTTTGATGAAACAATCGATTTTTCCTTCGGTCTTAGTACCACATCCCAAACATCATTCTTGATGATGGACTGGTATTCTTCATTCATCGCATCTAGCCATTCCTTCTTCTTTACTGCTTCTTCAAAACAAGCCGGTTCTTCTTCAAGAAGATTGCACATCAAGAATACATAGCTGGATTATGGCCTTGGTCTCTTGATCTCTCTATTGGACCCTTCTGGAGCACCATACTTTCCTGCATCTTGGATTAATTCACGTGCCCAAGCTAGTCTTCTCTTTCGAGAGATCTCCACATGAGGCATCTCCTCAGGTCTCTGAGGTTCTGCCATGTCATGATCCTCTGGGGTAGGATCACCTTCAACACTTGGAATTGGTTCTTTGGCTGATTCTACAAATATAGGAACCTCCTGCTCCTCTTCATCCTCATGAGTCTTCTTAGACTTGTTGAAATTTGAATCTTCATCAAATGTGACATCCTGACTAATCTCAATCTGACGAAATCCTGGGATGTATATGTGGTAAGACTTAGATTGCTCACTATAACCCACAAATATTCCCTTCTTCCTTGAAGGCTTTAGTTTCGATCTCTTCTCCTTTGGAATGTGGATGAAAACCGAACATCCAAATATCTTTAGATGACTGACTTCAGGCTTCTTCCCAGTGAACATCTCTTTAGGCATCTTGTTTCCAAGAGCACTATGGGAGATCCTGTTCTATACATAGACTGCAGTTCTGGCAGCTTCTGCCCACAAATGCATGGGTAAATCTTGATCATGGATCATAGCCTTTACTGCTTTTATGATCGTTCTGTTCTTCCTTTTGGCCACGCCATTCTATTGTGGATTATAGGGAACAATGATCTCCCTCTTAACCCCTACTTGTTTACAGAAATATTTGAAATCCCCTCAGGTATATTCCCCTCCATTGTCTGACCTCAGGATCTTAATCTTCTTTTTAGAGAGATTCTCTATGAGTTCCTTGAACTCTTTAAACTTTTCAAAGACTTCATTCTTATTCTTCAGAAAGTAAATCCAGGTTTTGCGAGAATAATCATCGATAAAAGATGCATAATATTCATACCCGCTTAGAGAGGTGGTGGACATTGGTCCACAAATGTCTGAATGAATAATATCCAGAATACCTTTCACCTTGAAGTCACTACTTGGAAATGGGTTCTTGGTGCTCTTCCCTTGAGCACACCCTTTGCATACTCCTTCATGATCCACCTGGATCTCTGGTAACCCAGTTACTACCTTACTTACAATTGGTAAGTCCTTATAGTGTACATGAGCTAGTCTCCTATGCCATAGCTCACAGGGGTTCATGGTACTGGCCATCATTGTTGCATCTGCATGAACCTTTAGTTTGTAAAGTCATCCTTCTTCTACTCCAATGACTACTGCATCATCAATAGTCTTCCCTTTAGGCCACATGAGAACTTCACCATCTACAAATGAAACTCGAAGAACTTTCTTATCTAATGCTGAAATAGATAGAAGGTTCTTCTTTAACCTAGGTACATAAAGTACATCCTTCATGTTCATGGACTTCCTAGAGTCCAACTTGTAAGAAGCTTCTCCCATACCTTTGATGGGATATTGATAGTCATCTCGAGTTTTACCTTGTGTGGAGATTCCTTCTGGATAAGATGAGACAAGGATTCTTTGTATCCTATCATGTGCTTTGAAGCTCCACTATCAACTAGCCAAGTATCACTTCCATGAGATACTGAATCAGTGAGTGCTGAGATAAGAACATATTCTTCACTGGAGTCTTCATTATTTCTGGTCTTGTCATCATCATCACTATTTTTTGCTACATGAGCATGAAACCTCTTCTTCTGCTTCTTGTGTTGTCCATGTTTGTTTGGGCAATTCCTTGCAATGTGCCTAGTCTTGTGGCATGAGTAACACTCAATTGAAGAGAAATCCTTTCTGGTCCTTCTCTTCTTCTGGGGTCTTCTTGGAGATTCCTCTGGGGGACGAGGATTGTCTTTCCTCTTCTTCCCACCTTTAGCATGAGTAGCCAAGGCTTGATCTTCATCGTCATTTAACTTCTCCTCTCTTACAACTATTCTTTCTTCTTCTTGGACACATTCTTCCCATAGGTTTCTAAACTTGATTAGTTTCTTTCTGGCACAAATTCCACGAACAAATGGTTCCCAATCTCGGGGGAGACCATTCAGAGTAGTCATCACAACTTCTCCATCCTCTATCATATCCCCAATGGCTTCTAGTTGTTCTTTGATTTGGGATACTTTGGAGAAGTATGAGTGCATGGACTCAGACTTCATGCTCTTCACACCCTTGAGTTGATTTCTCAAGGTCATGTTTCTGTTGATGTTCTTTCCTTCAAACAGGCTGGTCAAGGCATCAAGCATCTCTTTTGGTGTCTTCTTGGAAGACACATGGGGGATCAAGTGATCCTTGATGGAATCAGCAATGATCCTCTTTGATTTGATAAGATTCTTCTTATGCCTTTCCTTCTCTTCATCTCCCTCTAGTTTTGTAAGCCCTTCCTTCACATAGTCTTCTAGCTCATGCTCCTCAAGGATGAGCATGACTCTACACTTCCAGGATCTGAAGTTCTCAGCTCCTTCGATCTTCTCATCAAGCTTGGTATTGCTTGTCATCTTGTTATAATGAGTACTTCAAATGGAAATAGAAATATATTTGAGACTTACCAGAAAATTTTCCCTTCTGAGATCTGCTCCTCCTTGACCTAGGGTTTGTCAGAGAAACCCTAATTTTCTGACTTCGAGATTTTGAAAAACCAATTGGATGAGCAAATTCGCCTCCTCAAGGTGAGTTGAGAAAAGTGCTCCTTTTCCAAAATTAGTGAGCAGATGATCCAAACACTTGATTCCCTAGTTATCCTGGGCTGTAGTGGTGGACCCAAAAATGAAAATGCTCAGAATGAAATTTTGCTTCGACAGAAAAATGCTCCCTAGGGAGGCGAGGTAGATCCACCCTCTTTTCTGACAAAAATGTGGAGGTAGCTCCCAGAATAAGAAACCCTAGCTCTTGCAGTTATGGGGGCTGCACAATGTAATCTTTCAGGCTAGCTCTGATTCCATGTTAGTTTTTACTTGAGCAACATATAGCATATAAACAATTACTGAAAGATAAAAAAGCACAGCATAAAAGACAAGAGACACAATTTAGCCTAGGAAACCCTCTTGGGGTAGAAATCCCAGCAAAGCCTTCCTCAATATAGAAATCACAAAGTGAAAAATATCCCCAAGAGAAAACAACTACTTGTTGATGTATATGTAACTTCGAAATGTATTTCACATATATGCATATTGTATTCCTATAGAGATGTCATTATTCCTCTATACGGAAGTGTCGTCATTTATATTGTAAGTGTCGTAACTTATACTTGATGGGTTATTAGACCACCTTGTTGGGGTCGGACCTATATAAGTCATGTGGGTCAAAGGGTTATTAGACCACCCTATTGGGGGTCGGCCATGTGGGTCAAAGGGTTATTAGACCACCCTAGTGGGGGTCGTCCCAGTCAGCATTATGTTAAGTGGTTAAGTTGAGGCCGACCTAGTTGAGTAAAGGTCAAGTCAAGTTAGTGTATAAATAGAGAGTGTGTCTCTCTCATTTTGCACATTCTATTCTCTCACTCACACTTGGGAGAGTGGTGCACTTGTGGAGGAGGAGGCTCTGCTGCTAGGAGAAGACTATCTCTTGTATTCTGGTTGTATCATTTCTCTATCTATCTCTGAGGAAGTTATTGGGGTTTTTCACCTTTATGGTTTTCCCCAAGTAAACTTTGTGTCTCTTGTGTGCTTGCATTATTGTGTCCATGATTGATATGCTGTAGATTTGTTATACATGTTGTTCTCTCAGTTAAGATCCTAGATCAGATTGAAGTAAATTCTGAAAATTTAACATGGTATCAGAGCTAGCCTAAAAGAAGGCATGATATGGCATGTATGACACTTATTGCACTTACGATGCTAGGGCTTGATATAGCAAAAACCAGTCATCGTAGCACTTTCACTATAAATCCATTTTGGCGATGTTTTCGGAACTAAAACTTTTACAGGTCAAAGATCAAATCCCCATGTACCTTGTGTCCAAAGGAAAACCTCTAATTCGTTGTACTTTGTTATTTATGATCTGTACAATATAGGGTTTCTGCCTCTTCTAGATCTGAGTCAAAATCAGGTGACCTTGGGAAAAAGGTCATAACTTGGGCTAGGAAGCTCCAAATGAAATTTCGTAAAATGTGACAGGTAGTACAAAGATTGAACTATCTCAAGAACATTTTCTAGAGGTCGAAGGTGAACTAGTGACACGTGGCATGCCGTACAAGTTCGCTCTCCTATATTATCCCATAAACAGGTGATGTTGCGACACTTGGCATAAATCTCTCTCAGAGAATCCAATTGAGGTCAGACCTATCGAGATGGAAAGATAACAGGTTGGGATATATCGAGACAATTTTTCAAAGGCCGAAGTTGAAACAGTGACATGTGGCACTCCGTACAAGTTCGCTCTCTTGTATTATCCCATAAACAGGTCACGTTGCGACACTTGGCATAACTCTCTCTTAGAGAATCCAATTGAGGTCAGACCTGTCGGGATGGAAAGATAACAGGTTGGGTTAGCTCATAAAAATGTTTCATATCCTATGGATCAAAAAGTTCGGAGTTACACCAGAAACAATCAGGTACATATTTCTGTCAAAACAGAATTATTTTTGAGTACCTTCATTCATGGCTTCCGGAATTTAGGGCTTCGAAGAAAGTTGGAATTTTTGTAATCGGAGACCACAGCTAGATGCTACTCATCAAAATCAAAATTTAGGGACCAAGATCAGATTTTTTGGTTGAGCAGAAGGCTGGGCTTGATCAAACCCCAGTTCGGGACTTTGATCGGAAAGATGGAAAATTAGGGCTTCTGCAAAAATTGGAATTTTGGAAATCTGTGACCACGGCTGGAAGCTCCTCAGAAAAATCGAAGCTTAGAGTTTTGAATCAAATATTTTGGTTGGGTAAAGCTCCGGGAAACTCAAACCCTAATTCAGGGTCCTCCCTAGTGAATCCAGAAATCTAAAAGGCAATTTTGAGGGGTGAAACTTTGCAGTTTTCAAATTCTGAATATACCATCTTGATAAGCTCATCAAGGCACATATTTCTATCCTTTCGGAAGTTTGAAATTCAAAGTTTTAATTTATGGGGTTTCTTTGACAAACCCTAATCCAGCTCCAGGTCCAGTTCTTGCAAATCAAGTGGATTGGGTTAATCCTAGAAGAAGATGGATTGGTCACTTGCATAAGTGAAGAAGTTCCTGTCTCAGAGGGAGATGAGGCTAAGGCCTTCCATAAGAAGATTACAAGCAATCTTGACAGGTATGGCTTACAGGTATGTTTCATGGTTAAGTTTATCATATGTTTGTCTTCATATCATTACAGTACAATCTTGATTAATTACTGGACTTGTCTTATCACCTTAATAGAAGATATTCATTGATTAAGGTTTTGACACTTATGATTGAACTAATGCATTGTGATGTTGTATGAGGTTTATGTTGTTTGCTAACACAAAAGGTACACCAAGAAAGTCAAATCATGTTCTACTTCAAGAACAAATGCTCATGGTGACATGAAGACAAGATTCATCCATTGTCATGGATCACATAGAAGATCTACTTTCGAGGTATGTATAACTTGGTTCTACAATGGTTAACTTATGAGACATGCAGGTTACTAGCACAAGTCACTGAAGAGAACCAGAAGACATTATGCGGGTATGTAAGACATAACTAGCTAGCATGCTAATTCAGGTATGTTTTTCCTATATGAAGCTAGAATCCTACCTTGTGTTAGGATCTTATACTGTTGTGTTGTTGATAATGATTATTCATGAAGTCATAGGTTTGAATAATCATGGTTGTATGCATATTATGTTTCTTACCATAATTGATGATATGACTAACCAGAAAAATCATGAAGGTATAGGTTTGAATAATCACAGGTTTTATGCATATTATATCTCTTATCTCGATTGATGATTCAACTAACCAAAAGAGTCCTATGATCAAATAAGAATATGTATGAGTAAAAGAAGACTTCCCTGAAACCTTGAATACTAATGTTTATTATCTATGAATGATCATGAATATGCATGTTTAAGATTATTGTGTTTTGATAGTATTAAGATTATACTAATAAATGTGTGATCATGTATGAGACCTCAAGGATAACACAATGATGATACTAATAAGCATGCATAGTGATTAAGGATGGATGTAAGTTCAAGGACAGGTAATCCAGGAAGCAAAGATCAAGAGGGAGCACACTCTAGTTGTTCCTGCAAGAAAGAAAAGGAGGACACTTCAGTAGTTTCTGCAAGGATGCAGATATTCAGAGGGAGTTGACTACTTCTCACAATCCACATAAGAATGGAGTTGCAAAAAAGAAGCAAAGACTGAGAGGGAGTCAACCCAACAAACAAACAAAGATAAGTATTTGAATTGTCATTACTTGCATATTTTATTGTTTAAATAATACTGTTCAATAATGTATATACTGATGTTCCTAGAATTAGGTTGTGTATTATGCATATTAGAATAGTTGCATTGATGAACAATATACTACTAATATGCATGGGTAAGTGGCCTATGGCACTGTACAACATTCCATTGCTACTTATCTAGAATGAAACCTCTTTGCTAACATGTTGGGAGTTGTGCACACTCTTAACAATGTTCTGGTAGAGATTGGAAGGCATCTAGAAAGTTACGGGATATGGATAAATGTTGTATTGAAGCAGTGGCTAAGATAATTGCATGACTGTATGACATATTTCTTTATGTGTAAGAATTTGTTCTGAAAACTATGAGATGTTTTCTAATCATGCAATTTAACTTGTTGTGTAGGAAAGATTGTATGCCATCACCTACAAAAGAAGAGCTACAACATTTGTTCAGCAACAAAATTATCTATTGAAGATATTGAAGTTCCCAGGATATGGGAAGAATGCCATGATCTATCGATCATGAAGAATGATGTTTGGGATGTAGTCCCAAGACTTGAAGGAAAGTTTGTTATGACTTCCATATGGATCTATCAAGATCAAGCATGCTGCAGATGGCAGCATAGAGAAATATAAAAGTGAAGAAATAGAAGATACACCAGATGGATTTCAAGACAGCTTTCTTGAATGGTGTAGTTGAAGAAGAAGTGTATGTGGAGCAGCCACTTGGTTCTAAGACACATGACAGGGAGTCATATATGTGTAGAACTTGGGTATGATGCACCACTTTCTAGGTATGGAGGTGTGGCAGAGTGCAGATGGAATCTTCCTTGGACAAGGAAAGTATGCAGTAGAGATCCTGAAGAGGTTCGGGATGATGGACTGCGAGGCTATGGAATCGAACCTGAAGCTTCTGTGTGATGCTTCATCTGAACCAATTGATGTCACTATGTATCGTCAGATGATTGGGTCCTTGATGTACCTGACGAACATGAGACTAGATATTTTCTTTGTGGTGAACACATTGAGCCAGTTCCTGACAGATCCAAGGAGTGTTCACCTGGTTGTTGTAAAACATATTCTGAGGTACCTGAAAGGTACAGTGGATTATGGGCTCAAGTATGAAGAAAATCAAAAGTTTAACCTGCAGGGTTATGTTGATTTAGATTGGGCAAGCAGTGCTACAGATAGGAAGAGCACATCTGGGTGCTGCTTCAGTATGGGATCAGGTGTGATCTCTTGTTTCAGCAGGAAGCAGTCCTGCGTAGCACTAAGTACATCTGAGGTAGAGTATGTTGCAGCCTGTTCAACTAGTTGTGAGGCAGTATGGCTGCGGAAGCTACTGTCTGAGTTATTTGATCTCCCGTTGGATGCTACTGGTATCTTTTGTGATAACCAGAGTTGTGTGAAGCTATCCGAGAACCCATTGTTTCATGACAGGTCGAAACATATAGAGATCAAATATCACTATATCAGGGATATGGTGCAGAGAGGAGCTGTGAAGCTCCTGTACATTGTGATGGACGAGCAGATTGCAGATGTGCTGACGAAGCCACTAGCCAGGGTGAAGTTCGAGTACTTCAGGGAGAGGCTTGGTGTTCTTCAGATTGATGACACTTCGAGGAAGAAGTGATGGACACATTTATAGAAGCCATTCCAAGCATGTTGGAAGGAGGATCCTTCACATGGTTGTGGATATAAGCCCTGGATGATGAGCATCAGGACGATGCTCCAGTTACTGCTCTATATACGCATCATGTTGGATGCTGGATCTGATCAGTTGGATCATTTATATATGTACGTATCATGTTGGATGTTGGATATGATCGGTTGAATCATTTGTATGTATTTTGTATATGCATCATGTTGGATGCTTGGACCATGTATCTGTATATGTATCAGGTGGATACATTGTATGATCAGGTGGATCATGTATGGTGATATGTATCATGTATTTGTATTTGTATCAGGTGGATACATTGTATGATCAGGTGGATCATGTATGATGATATGTATCAGGTAGATACTTGGTATGCATCAGGTAGATGCATTGTATGATTAGGTGGATCATGTATGGTGATATGTATCATGTATTTGTATTTGTATCAGGTGGATACACTGTATGATCAGGTGGATCATGTATGATGATATGTATCAGGTAGATACTTGGTATGCATCAGGTAGATGCATTGTATGATCAGGATGATCATGGATGACAAGCTTCAGGATGTTGCTCGAGATGACATGTAGCAGGATGTTGCAGTGATGATGATCAGGATGATCATGTGTACATTAGGATGATGTATGGTGAGTATCAGGTTGATACTCTGTGGCCGTGGAACATGTTGTGCAGAGAAGCATGTAATTTGTGCCCTGGGAGATTTGCAGATAGTCTTTCAAGTTTTTGCCTTTGGCATGTAATTTGTACCCTGGGATATCAGGCAAATTCTCTTTCGAGGTTTTGCTTGGGAGGACATATAATTTGTGCCCTGGGAGATCTGCAGATAGTCTTTCAAGGTTTTTCCTATGGCATGTAATTTGTGCCCTGGGATATCTGGCAGATGCTCTTTCGAGGTTTTGTCCTATGGCATGTAATTTGTGCCCTGGGAGATCCGATAGGTTGAGCCGTGTGCTCATAATCAGTCCTGGGATGCTCTTTCAAGGTTTTTCCATGACCACATGTAATTTGTGCCCTAGGAGATCCGATAGGTTGAGCCTTGTGCTTGTAATCAGTCCTGGGATGCTCTTTCGAGGTTTTGTGGTGACCACATGTAATTTGTGCCCTAGGAGATCTGATAGGTTGAGCCTTGTGCTCGTAATCAGTCCTGGGATTCTCTTTCGAGGTTTTGTGGTGGGGTCACATGTAATAAGTCCTGGAGATCTGGACAGGATGAAAAAGACCTCAGATGCTCTTTAGGGTTCTTTCTAGTCAAGAGACTCTTTTAAGGTTTTGTGACACACGTAATAAGTCCTGAGATTTCCACAGTATGGCCAATGATGACGAAGACCTGCAGGTGGTGGGCCTACATCCAGTATGAAAAAGGACTGGCTCTGTAGAAATTCCTATGACGAGTAGATTTAGAGATTGATTGAGATAGCAGTAGCAGTGACGATGATCTAGAGAAGATGACTTCTGCTAGAAGACCTGTGTCAAGAAATACCTTCCTAGTTAAGAGGGAGTGTTGATGTATATGTAACTCCGGAATGTATTTCACATATATGCATATTGTATTCCTATAGAGATGTTATTATTCCTCTATACGGAAGTGTCGTCATTTAAATTGTAAGTGTCGTAACTTATACTTGATGGGTTATTAGACCACCTTGTTGAGTTCGGCCCTGTATAAGTCATGTGGGTCAAAGGGTTACTATACCACCTTATTGGGGATCGGCCATGTGGGTCAAAGGGTTATTAGACCACCTTAGTGGGGTTCGGCCCAGTCAGCATTATGTTAAGTGGTTAAGTTGAGGCTGACCTAGTTGAGTAAAGGTCAAGTCAAGTTAGTGTATAAATAGAGAGTGTGTCTCTCTCCTTTTACACATTCTATTCTCTCACTCACACTTGGGAGAGTGGCGCACTTGTGGAGGAGGAGGCTTTGCTGCTAGGAGAAGACTATCTCTTGTATTCTGGTTGAATCATTGCTCTATCTATCTCTGAGGAAGTTATTGGGGTTTTTCACCTTTATGGTTTTCCCCAAGTAAAATTTGTGTCTCTTGTGTGCTTGCATTATTGTGTCCATGATTGATATGCTGTAGATTTGCTGTACATGTTGTTCTCTCAGTTAAGATCCTAGATCAGATTGAAGTAAATTCTGAAAATTTAACACTACTCCTCCACTTGTGCACACCTCTCTTCTTCACCTATGCGAACTTGCTTGAGTGAATGAGTGAATAGAAGTGAGAGAGAGCACTTCTATTTATATTCTTCCGTTGGGGTGACAATTTCCCCAACAGGGCCGACTTGTCTACTTGACTAGTCAATTACATAATATAATAATCTTTTAGGGGCTTTTCTAAGCCGACACATGTCCTAGGGTTTACATTGATTCTTTCAATGACCTTTACATTATTAATTACATGACCATCATCTCCCAGAGGAGGAATACAATAATATAAATAGAATATCTTCCGCAGTTACATTATTTTAACAAAGAGAAGTATGAGATTCTCTATTTACATGAACTCTTTTAGTCTATGGAATAAAAAAATTGCCAAAATGATACAATAAGTTATCATGAATATGATAATCCAATTCTTCAGTTTGTGCCATGAATTAAAGATCCATATACATTTTTAAAGTCTTCATCCATAGCATATTGTTCAATCCGACTTTCATGAGCCAATGGAATATTTTGCAAGATAATAGATGCATTTGTTGGAGGTCTTGATAACATGTCTACAACTATGTATTCTGAATTCCCTTCTTATATTTGATGACTAAGTGAAATTCCTCTAAAAATACCATCCATCTGAAGTGCCTTGATTGTTGTAATTTAGTTTTTTATTGAAGATATTGTAATGCTTGATGATTAGTATCTATGATTGTTTCTTTACCCATTAAATAATGTTTCCACTTCTTCACACTTTGTACTAATGCATACAAATCTTTATCATATGTGGGATAGTTAGTTATTGCTTTAGAGAATATTTCAGAATGATAGCATATAGGTTTCTTATGTTGTATTAAGACTGCCCCCGTGGCATAACCACTAGCATCAGTTTCAATCTCAAATGGTTGTTGTAGATCTAGTAATGCAAGCACAGGTGTTGTAGTGATCTTTTTTTTCAAAGTGTCGAAAGCTTTCTACTCTTTGCCTCCACACTAAAATACCTATTTCACACTTGTCAAATCATGCAAAGGAGAAGTAATAAATGAGAAGCTAGCAATAAACTTCCTTCATTATTGGGATGCTCCCAGGAAGCTTCGAACTTATGTTACATTATTATGCTTGGGAAAATTCTATATGACCTCAACTTTAGAGGGATCAATTCTCAGTTCACGCCCCCCTACAATTTAGCCTAAATAAACCAAAGATGTTTTTCCAAACTCACATTTGGACATCTTCAAATACAATTTCTCCTTTACTAAGACATATAGGAATTGCTTAACATGTTTGACATGATCTTCCCAAGTTTGATAAAATATAAGAATGTCATCTAAGAAGACTATTACAAATTCATCAATGAATGGCCTAAATACATCATTCATAATCCACATGAAGGTAGTGGGAGCATTACAAATCCCAAAGGGAATAACCATCCATTCATACAAACCCTATTTAGTTTTTAAAGTGGTTTTCCAAATATCATATTCATGGATCAGGATTTGATGATAACCGCTTCTTAAGTCTAACTTAGTGAAAGAAATTGCATTCTTTAACTGATCCAAAAGATCATTAATACGGGGAAGAGGATATCAATTCTTTATTGTGATTTTGTTTAAATATCTGAAGTCCATGCACATCCTCCATGTACCATATTTCGTTGGTACCAATATAATTGGTGAACCATATGGAGAGGAACTTGGTCGAATGTCCCCACTCTTGAGAAATTCTTGAACCTGCTTCTTGATTTCTACATTTTTTATCGCTGAAGATCAATACATACAAATATTTGAAAGAGGAGCATCTTGCTGCAAATGTATCTCATGTTGGATTTCCCTTTTAGAAGGAAATCCTTTAGGCTACTGGAATCCTGCATCATACTTACCAACAACCTTAACCAATTCATTCTTAATTTTAGGATCAGAACCTTAAAAGCATCAGTCTTATCAACATCTTTAGCTTTAACAACCATGAGAACAAAGATTTTACTAGCATTTACTAATCTCTTCATTTGACTTGCAGAAATAACAGATAAGTTAGTTTTGATACGGTGAGCTCTAAAAATGTACTAATTCCATCCTTGGTAAGCTGGTACTTTTTCTCTTCTCTATAAAATATTTCCTTCTTGTCATAAAGATAAGGAATCCCTAACACAATGCCATAGATATCAAGTGGGATGACATCTAAATCAACTTCATCTATAAATCCATAAGTTATAACAAACCTAAGTCTACACTGCTTAGTAACTTGTATTCATGCATTTTCACATACCCATCCAAGTGGATATGGTTTAGAGTGTGACTTAGTTTCCAAACCAATATTTTTAACCATCTCTTGTGAAATAATGTTAGATTATGATCCATTATTAAATAAAGTATCTATTTTTGTATGTTTAGATATTACCCTTATGTGAAATAAATCACTCCTTTTCTTCTCATCATGAATAGGTTCAACTTTTGAAACATAATCAGAAGGAGACTTACCTTGTAATCCCATGGCTGCAATTTTTGTCTCATCTCTGGAATCCGATCCAAGATCATGCTAGATAGTGGCAATAGTCTTCTTATCTTCCTTCTTGTTCCAAAAATTTGTTGGCTTGAGTTCTAGATGGAGCTTCCAACATTTGGATGCATCATGACCCTTTTTCTAACAGCGCGAGCATGTAGGCTTATCACTTCCCTTCATGATAGTTGTTTGCTTTCCTTTCCCTTTACCTTTGAACTTGTTTCCACCTAGTTTGAAATGCTTCTTGGAAAATTTATCGTAAGTATTATTCCCCTTTGATTGCATGTGTGTGGAATGAACAAAAACCTCATCCAGTTTAGTAATATTGAACATAAGAATTGTATGATGTAAATAACTATGCAATCCTCTCATGAACTTGAGAAGTGTTTCTTGAGTGTAAAGAGGTATAACCAACACCAAATCTCTCTTTCTGAATTCTCATGTGTACTCTTGCACACTTTGACCTTTACCTTGTCTTAAATTATTCCAATCCATCATGACTTGCTGCATGTAACCCAATGGATAGAATTTCTTTTTCAACGATGCAGTGAATTCATACCAGGAAGAAATGATTTTACCTTTAATAATAAGATCCTCTTGATTTTTTCTCTCCCACCATATGAGAGCAATGCCTCCACGATGGAGGGTGTCCAACTGGATCTTTTCATTATCATATGCAAGTTTATGGATCCTACAATACACCTCGATTTTTCTAATCCAGTTATCCAGTTTTTCAACGTTACGTTCTATGTTAATCATGGGAAGATCAAAATTTACATCAAGTTTTAATAATAGCATATTAAGGTCATATTTATCAGAATTCCTCTTCATTGCATCAGAATAAGAACTAGAACTAGAAGAATATGATGATGGAGATGGTAGAGTTTTAAGAGGGTCACTACCACCTCCTTCTCGTTTACCCTTTTAAACTTTAACTAAAGGCCCACATTCTTCACATTCTTTATGCTCTATGTAGATTTATTCTACTATATATTTCATGGCCATAAAAGCTTCAATAAATTCTTCAACAGATGATGGTGGATATCCTATACCTTTTGGTGAAGCCATTCTTTTCTTTGGATTTGCACACCTACATCCAATATTAGGATTGAATTCTTCGAGTACTCCTTCACCTATCTTTAGCTTCAGCCTTGTTAACATTCACACACAATTATTTGGTTAATCCAACTCTGATACCAAACATGATCTAAAATTGTAGGATCTTAAATAAGCTTGAATTGTTATGTAAGAATAATCCAACAATTAACTCTTTTGAAAAGCTTTTAATTGCAAGCTTAAAGAGAACATAATTGATAAAACTGCAAATAAGCATAAGATGCAAACCATAATTTAAAGGTGGTAGATGATAATGGAGTTTGTCCCTCATGGACTATATCTCTGGGTCCACCTTCAATGAGACCGATCTTATTAGTCATCAAATGCTGCAAATTACATCAGTTCTAAAGACACTTTTGAATTCTTTCTGTCAAATGTTGAAACAAACTCTACCAATGCTTTTGTAACTAAAAATCAAGAAATTTGAGTATAAACAATATGTACTTTACGAGAGACCTCACCTGGCACGCAGATTAAGGAAAAATAATCCTACGTTGTACGGACCCACCTCAGGATCCATGATGTACCCTTTCTGCATTGGAATTCATGCCTATAATGTACCCTGGTCGCACTCCAAATTGTGGCTTTATAGCTCTAAAATCCATAGTTACAAAGGCCACGGGTGTGCCTTTTTGGGGATTCATTTTCGAATTT
Organism: Larix kaempferi; assembly: GCA_027924585.1. Classification (NCBI taxonomy): domain Eukaryota; kingdom Viridiplantae; phylum Streptophyta; class Pinopsida; order Pinales; family Pinaceae; genus Larix; species Larix kaempferi. Next base: position 978,715 of record BSBM01000131.1, read on the forward strand.
AAATTTTAAATATATTGTATAAATCCCAATACAAAGCATTGGTGACAACCCATTGGTAACATGCTATAGCATTTGGACGGAGGTCCCGGGGTCAAACCCATAGGCTCCATTTTTGGTGGCAAATAGATATATGGCTTACCATATATATGATATATGGTTGATACATTATCATATAGTTATTTGGAGCTTGGTGTGGACTTCACCATTGGTTACGTTGGTTTGAACACACATATATATAATACACATCATGGGGCTGAGGGCTAAGCCCTCGGCCCACCCCTTTTCCCACGATACATCACATTCAAATTCAAATATAATATTTGCTACTATACATAGTAAGTAGCACCAAAGACATAGTGTTAGGGTATTGGAACTGTGGCGGGTGGTCCAGGGTTCGATCCTCCCAACGACCACAATTTTTGGTAAATAGAATTATAAAGTGTCCATTTGGACTGCCATATGGAAGCCTTTGATTTGTCCATGTAACCATCAATTGGACAACCAAATTGCCATGTTTCAACAAAAAATAAGTCTACGTACCAAACAAAAAGTCCACATGGCACCCTTTGTGTGTGTTATGTGGCATTTTTTTCCCTTTTTCACCTATTTTAAAATAACTTTAGAACTCAATATTTCACTTGTCTCAAGTCCATTTTGGACAAAACAAGCGTCGCTGGAAAGATCTTGGTAAGATATCCGTGATGGTATCCTTCTGTTCAACATTTGAATATTTTGATTTGGATCATTTGGTAATATCCTCCCAGATCAATATATCACTCTCATGAAGGAGTAGATGAAATCAATAGAGTTTTTGTCTGCATTATCATAGGGAAGAGCTTAAAAACAACCAAGTTAAGACCAATACTTAATTCAGACATTTCAGGTATGTACCTATACCATGAGTTAGGTAAGGGTTTATTCCTTCTCAGGTTGGCCATATGCTGTAGAAATAAACAAATATCCTTAAAATCGTTCACTGATAACTTAATGGAAAGAAGAACGTTACAATGAGTATAAGAAAATATGTGAAGTAATTTCCTTACCAGAACAATGTTCTCTCATAAACAATAGTTAACACACAATATGTACATTCTTTCATGATTTCCAGTTACGTAATAGGTATCCATGAAATGAATATATGATACTCTATGCCCAACGCTGAGCCAAGTCAAACCTTGAGGCTCACACACTCTTCTTCTCATTGGATTGAATATAGTAAAAAGTAAAGCGAATTCATAAGTTACGTGGAATAACCCATGCAAACCAAGGTTTTATATACCTAGGGGAGGACAATATAGGGTACCTAAGGAGGTATCCAAGATGAATAAATGGTGTAATGGATAATACTACCCTAGGTATATAAAAAATGGTTAGGGATAGAGAGAGGGGGGGGGGGTTACTAGTACGGGGAAGAGTAGGGCGGTGTGTGTGTATGAGTGAGAGATGGAGAGAGAACGTGGCATGTTAAGGGGTTGGGAGAGAGAGAGAGGGGTGGAAGTTACGGGTAGGTGGAGGAGTAGAGGTGTGTGTGTGTGTGTGTGTGTGTGTGTGTGTGTGTGTGTGTGTGTGTGTGTGAGAGAGAGAGAGAGAGAGGAGGGAAGGGTGTGGGTGATTACGAGTAGGGGGGAGGGTGGGTTAGGGGAGAGAAAGAGAAAGAGATCATAGTGGGGGGAGATGGGTTTAGGTAGGATAAGAGAAATTAGAGAGAAGGGGGGGTATATGGTGTGGGAAAAGAGAGAGAGAGAGAGATTTGCAGTGGTTGTAAGTGGTAGGGGAGAGAGAGAGGGGGGGTGTGTAGTTATGGGTAGTGAGAGTAGGAGGTTATTTAGGGAGATAGAGTAGGGGGTTATGGTTAGTGATCAGAGTGTGAGAAGGAGATGATAGTGCTAGGAGGTTTGGGGAGAGAGAGAGAGAGAGAGAGAGTACTGGGGGAATAGGGGGAGGGGGTTGGGGGAGAGAAAGAGATAGAGATCAGGGTGGGGGTGGTTTGGATTTTAGGGAAGTTAGAGAGAAGGGGGGTATAGGGAGGGGGAAGAGATAAAGAGAGGGAGAGAGATATGGGGTTTGGTAATCCATACGGGTATGGGTATTAGGTGAGAGAGAGTGGGGGAGTTAGGGATAGGGGGAGTATGGGAGAGAAAGCGGGGGGGGGGGGGGGGGTGGAGTGGGTGGTTATGTGTAGGAAGAGTATGAGGGGGGTTAAGGAGTGAAAAGGGGGTTAGGGGTAGTGAGAGTGAGTAGGAGAGAGAGGTTGGAGGTGTTAGGGGGTTGGGGGAGCGATATAGGGATCTAGGTTAGGTGTACATGGATGAGTAGGGGAGAGAGAGATTGAGACGTGAATAGTGATGGTTTGGGAGGGAGGGACAGGGAGAGAGAGTTCTTGAGAGATAGAGAGAGGGAGGGATGAAAGGAGAGAGGGATAGGGGAGGGGAAGAGTTGGGGAGAGGGGGAGAGAGAAGGATGGGGATGTTGGGAGTGAGGGGTGGAAATGTATGGGTATGCAACATGTCTTATAAAACTTGGACATGTTTTGTAACTACAAAATGTATGTGCATTTTGTAACTACAAAACATGCACGCATTTTGTAACTGAAAAACACATGTGTATTTATGTCTTCCTAACTTGTGTGTCAACGAACCTATCAGGATTGTGCTCCTCCAATGCTAGCATCAAGGAACAAATATGCTTTTTTTTTGCAAAGTAGAAGCATGTTTTGTGGAACTGCAATTGCATCTAAAAGGTCCCTAAACTATGTGCAAGCGCCCGTATGTCAGTTGTATTGTCATCAATTCTCTCATCCTCATTAAATTGTTTTCTTCATTTTCTAAGAGGGGAAATAGGCTTGGGGAAAAGAATTGGGATGGAATAGGGGATTCTATATGTAGATTCATGCTATGGAAGCAATTGCGATGACTGGATTGGGAAAAATAACTAGAAAGAAGCACCACAAAGAGGAATTTGTAGGTATTAGCATGAACAAGATGGTTGTAAGTGAACCTAGCGGTCACGAAGGATATGAACCATTCTACCTATTTTTATTTGTTCCTCACCATAGGCTTGATAATATATGCATTTGATTCTACATGGATTTCTCTAAGACATACTGTAGTTTGTACTTTTGTTGAATATACTAGAAACATTGCAAAGGTCGGATTTCCTGAGGGAACTGTAGAAATGTGAAGGGAAATGCCTCCCTTGTGTTGTTTTGGGTAGTGTAAGGTAGTGCCATGGATTAATGAGATTCTTATAGTGCTATAGGATGAGTATATTGACAAGCATGAGAGCAAATGGTTTGGGTTGAGAAGAGAGTGCAGCCTATGGTATTTTCCTTCGCCCTAGTGGAATCATAGACAACTTAGGGATTCTATCAGTAGTTAATGCCTATGGTGTCACGTCCCCAAACCCATCAGCTCCCTTCAGAGGCGATGGGAGACAACCTGATACACATTTTTTTTAAACCATTATCTCCATTTTTACACGCAACTGCAATGGCCTTCGATTCGCAATCTGCAATCCGCATGTAGAACTTGGAAGTCAGATTTCCAAATATACCTTTCTGAAGAAATAACGCTCTTGAATTCTGCAATCCGCGTGTGGACTCGGAAATCGGAACCTCAAATCACTGTCCCAGAAAATTTACCCATCTAACTTACGCAAACCACAATCCGCATGCGGAACTCAGAAGTCAGAACCTCAAATCGCCATCCAGGAAAATTTACCCATCCGACTTCCGCAATCCGCAATCTACATGTAGCACTCGGAAGTTAGAACCTCAAATCGCCATCTTGGAAAATTTACCCATTCGACTTCCGCAATCGGCATGCGGAACTCGAAAGTTGGAACCTCAAATCACCATCTCGAAAAATTTACCCATCTGACTTCCGCAATCCGCATGTGGAACTTGGAAGTTGGAAATATCATTTCGTAGCCTAGAGAAAAACCGCCTTTCGACTTCCGCAATCCGCAACCCGCTTTGCGGATGCAGAAATTCGAAAGTCCAATGCGCCAACCCTGTGGAAATCACCCTTCCGACTTCCGCAATCTACAATCCACATTGTGTATTCAGAAAGTCGGAAGTCTAACCACGTGACCACAAAGGTCCTCCCCAACTTCCGTAATCCGCAATCCACATTGCAGATTCAGAAAGTCGGAACCACATACCCCTGCACCTGCAACTTCCCAGGATGATAAATTCTTTATCCTTAGACCAAATTGGACAATTATGGTAATGTTGGAAATATGTTGGAGATATCCACACACTAGTGTGATCCCCTATCACATCTTATTACTATGACTTGGCCATGTTTCCATTTGAAGTCTTGTCTAAACTCCCTCAATGCATCTGTTAGCACTTAGATTTTATTCCGGTTGTAAGAAAATAAGACCTAAGGTAACCTATTTCAAACCAATCTTTAGGTAGAAGAACTAGCCATTTTCTCTACCAGAGAGGGCTCTCTCAGGATATATATATGAAGGCTAAAATATATAAAGGTTTCTTTAAAACTTCTCAAAAGATATTTTCTGGTCGAAAAGGTAAACAAGAAACATTGGGCATGGAGTCAAAGCTTTCAGAATGTATAATAAACCAGCAAGAGATATTCACCATAAAGATTTTCACAGAGGCAAGATAGTAATCATGTTACAGTCAATTTGATTTTTCAGGCGACATAGAAAGAAGTAAAGACATTCCATCAACGACAGGTATCTATCTAGGATAAATCTATTGTCGACTTTGGAGAATAAAATGGATATTTAAATGCAGATAAAATGAGGCATAACCAGTATGAATCTCAAGTTATTTCAAATGCTCATTTAAATATAGAAGAAAAACACCATGGGAGATATAACGAAGAAGATAACATGCACATATAAAGATAAAGAAAATAACGGACTGCAAGACTGATTAACTCATGAATCTCTGTATCAAAGGATAGGTATCATCACTGTACTGCCTTTATTTCAAAAATAAACTTCAAAACATACTTGTTTCTCAAAAATTTTCCAACCCTTTCAACAATGACCTCCATTGTCTTTTATACAAAATTTTCAGAAGAAGCTCCACATAACTGCTTCTTCTAACTAATAATTAAAAATATTTAACTAAAAATAACTGTCTTCGAGTAACCCATAACTGTCTTTCAAATAATATTACAAATTTAAAATAAAAAGTCTTTTTGCCACTTGGCAAGACTTTTGGATATCATCATTTTTGCCACATGGCAAGAATTTCAAGGGCATTTAAGTATGAACAGAATATCTGGTCTTCCCGTACTTCTCTACATAACTCCATTGGTCAGCCGTGGGTAGGTCATAACTGGTCATTTCTTTCACCAAGACTCGCATCTCGATATGACCTGCATAAGAAATAGGAAGAAGGTTTGCGCAAGTTGAAATCAACATATTTAAAATTTCAAATTCCCCTGACATTTTCTCCATTAAGATTTTTCCTGTGAGCATGTGATCTATCTGCTGGAATTTTCGGTGATCCATCCTGATATCAAACAATAATCTTTTATAATCATTCTGAGGAATTAATTCATTATCTTCGTTCCAGAAAGATGGGAATCCCTTGTTCACTAACTTATCAAATTGCTTTTTAAACTGGACTACTTCTTTCCTTATTTCTCCTGCTTTGGCCTCGATGTTTTCGATATGGGAGTATTTGCCCAAGATTCTTCTGGCCCAAGTGATGACAGAAATTCTGTTAGTTATACTCATGGTTGTTAGGTCTGCCTCGGATAGACTGTTTAAAAATGTAATTGCTCTCTGGGCGATTTCTTTAGGCTTTCTGTTTAGGCTTTCCTTGACTGCCTGGCAACTGTTGAAGGCATCTTTAGCTACTTTTTCCTTAACTCTTATATAATCCAGATACGGCCTAAGTTTTTCAACTTCTTTAATGATCTGGTCCCATACCATATGTTTACATCCCTGCATGGCAGCTTGTCCTGTTGCATGAGCAGCCAATCCTTTATTATTACTGCTCAATTCCTGATTTTTTGCCTGCAAGGTTTTTATTTCTTTTTCTTTTGCTTCATTTTCTTCTTTTAATTTCTGTATTTCGGCCTTCAACAATTTAATTTCATTATCTTTTAAACTTATTTGAGACATTGCCTGCAAAATCCCATCTATATCATTCTTATCTTCTTCGGGGCCTGCCTGTACTTGCTGTTGACTGTTTTCTGCTAGTTGTTTTCTCACTGTTGCCAATTGTTCTTCCAAAAGGAACCTTTCTTTTTCCCAGTAGTCCTTTTCATCTGACAGCTTTAACCATTTAGCTGTGACATCATTGACTTCGTTAGCTAACTCTTCTTTCTCTTTTTCTAATATAGTCAATTCTGCACCTTGAATGAGTATAGCATCTGGGATTTTTAACTTTCGTCTCAATGTTAAAATCATTTCTTCCTTCTCCTGTAACAGTTTGGTAGCTGCAGCTCCATCTTTATTAATTAAGTCCATTTGCAGCTTCTTAATTTGATGTTGTCGAGACTTATTCTCTGCCTTTTCTTGCCTCAACTGATTATTTAATTTTTCTACTGAATTTTTTAGTTTGTTTGCTCTCAATGTGGCCCCCAAATAGTCTGAGTATATAACCTCTCCAGCTTGTCTATGTAACAAAATTTTGTCAGGGGCATTTATCTTCGACAAATCTACACTCATCTCTGAGATCTTGTCTTTGGTCACAACTGAAAATTTTAAAGAATTTTCTTTGATGTTCCTGCTGGTGAACAAGCTCACTTCATTGTTTGATATATTCCTGACCTTTGGAAACAATAAACTTGTTTGTTTCGCAGATTCCTGTTTGTTTTTACTATGTTCATTAAATACATCCATGAAATTTTTAGGTCTATTTACATCATCCTCTACAGGGGTTTCTTCAATTTTGTATTCCCTCACTGTAACCTCTGGTATTTTATTTTCTGTAGCTTCTGCTTCTTCTGAAATGCTTGTCAATTCCTGTGACTCATCAGTCTTCAATCGTTTTCCTTTTTCTGTCTCTTCATCGTCAATAATCATAATGTCCTGTATAGGTCTTTTGGACCCCACTAATGCAGTATTGATTTCGCTTTCTGTTTCTGCCATTGCTTCCTCCAATGACCTTTCTATGTCGGCCTTGTCTGGGATAATTTCTTCTTTGTATTCGAGCCAGTTGGCTCTGTCTGCCATCCCTTCAACAGTTTGATGATTCAGAGCCTTAATACGGTGTTCAACTCTTCTTTTGGATATGATATTTAATGGGTCATATTCCAATGCTGCATCTGTCTCGAAATTCATGTCTTTTAACAATTTTTCTATATATACAGCAGCGTTCTTATTCTTTATTGTAAACGGACCTAATGTGAAAGGGTACTTAATGTCCGTTGCTTGTCTGTGGACCAAAAAATTGTTATCTTCTACAATCAATTTCTGTCTCAAAAACTCCAAGGCAAAAATCCTCAAGGTGAGGAATGCTGGTAGCACATAGGGTTTATGCTTGAACCCATATAATCTGATCACTGTACTATCTTTTGATAAAAACCAGTCTCCTGTAGCATACTCTGTATTCAGTTGCATTGATACCTGCATTTCCGGCAATACTCTAGGCAGACTTTTTTCGAAAATCATCTTAAAGATCGTTGAGAGCATGTAATTGACGAAATTGAAAATATTGTTTTCCAGTGGAGTTGCAAAAACGATCTCTGGGAACTGTAATTCTTCTTGGCTGGATACCATAATCATTTTCATTAAAAATGCTTGAAACCTGAAATGTCTGTGTGTGGAAAAATTGACCATCTGGTCATGCATCCTTTCGGCTATGAAAGCTTCAAAATTTAGTCGGGGAATTTGACTTTCGTCAATTCCCGACTGGACTATACTTATTCTGTACAATAAACTCAATTGGAACTCAGTTATATACAAATCCGAATCTAACCCTAAAATTACGGCTAACAGTGTCAAGACCAATTGGGTATTCTCATTAAAAAGGTTGATATCTAAAGGGTAAGGGAGTTCAGAAAGGCTAGTTTCTGGTCTGAGACACGTTGACAGAAACACTTCCCTATCACTTTGAGAGGCATGGTGAAAATTTTCAATAATTGATACATCAGAGAAAACTTCAGGGTCGAGGGTTTTGGGCAAATCTATTTCTAGGGCTCTAATCACTTCGGCTGGTTCAATTTTACAGATGGCTCTAGTTTTTTGACTGTTTAAAACAACCTTTTCTTCCCGTGAATAGTTTTCAGCACACCAGGAGACGAATTCTGGGAAAGCAGGAAATTGATCAGGGCAAAAAGCTATTAAAGATGACTGGTGAACTCTATGCGGATCTATACCCTCTTTTAACAGCTCAGATAACTTCACTTTTACATCGGAAACTGGGAACCTAATAAGGGTATCGAAGACGTCTTCATCTCTGTCTTCTAGGGCATCTTTCGACCTACAAACGTCTATATCTTGTACAGTCTCCATCTAAATGCTTCTTTTAAACAAATTTCCGTTTAAAGAGAGTGACAGGTCACCAGACCCTACCTGTAATTGCTTGCTTTTCGCCTTCTGTCGCAATCGCCGGCTTCCACCAATCTTCGGAGCTCTCCAGGATAACGACACATGCAAAATGCCGTTATGTGGAACCCTTTCTTTTTATATAAGCCTTTTTAGACTAACCTCCTTGCACCTTTACGAACGTGGGTCGTTTTCATCCGTTGATCTTCGAACCATCATTTTGAACCGTCAGATCTTGTCCATCTTTATTGCACCGGCGGTATCCGCGATCGAAAAGGTGGTTTCCTTTTCCGGTTTGGTATCCGCGCGGATGCATCATCTGCTGACACCTGTCTAGGCGGTTTATTCTCCGCGACCGCTTTCCTTTATATCCTGTGCGCATGTTCCTGGCCGCGGATGAAATGCTAGCCGTTGATTTGATTGAAACATGTATTGGCCTTCCGATCCTTGCAAAGTATAGTGCCACGTGCCACGGTCTCATCAATCCATTCCTCGCTCGCCACCTGTTAGGTCCCACCTTGCCACGTAAGAGATCTTTCCACCTTTCTGTAATGGGTGGTTCCGCGCGGTGTTATGGTGGTTTCTGATACCACTTTCTCCAAGCGCGGATGAATGAATGTGGGACACGTGCCTTGGTGGTATTATGTCCGCTACCACCCTCCATCGTTTGTTGGCGATCACTTTGGCGACGCGGGGTTAATATGAACCGTTGATTTGGATCTATGCTATCTCCGCCGACGAAACCTGACCGGGGCTTAACCTTTATATTATATTTTGCTAGCGGACTCTATACATATGGGTTTTTCTCTTATTTTTTATATAAAAAACCTTCAACTTAACCCTTTTAGTGATGATCCTTTCTCTTAGGGTCTTTTAGCAAAAATTTCAATTTTCTTAAGACCTGGTGTCAACAGCATCATTACCCTTTTGCAAGGAACTTTGCCTACCTTCTTCCATGACTTCTCCCTTCACCTGACCCACAAAGGGGTCATGAAACACAACAAGGGGTTACCTACTTCCGTCCCCAAGTCCATATGAATCCAAGCAATCCCTCTTAAAGGTGAATGCAATGCATAACTAAACACATATTATGAAACTGAAACTACTCAATGCATCTAAAACCTGTAAGGTTAGCAATACATTAAACTCATGCAAATCATGAAGCATTCAAACATGAATTCAAGATCATACTCAGCCTTATACATATTTCCCTATTGATCACTATCATGTCCTCATTCATTCAACAACTTGAACATAACAAACATAACATAACATAGGGAAAACTAGCATCATTTTACACCAGAGAAAGCACTTATCTTTGGAATGAATTTGTCCAACCATAGGTCTCTATCCATCCTATACTCTTTCAGCTGAGAGACCACCCCCAAGCTGGGATGTGTATCCACTAAGGAGGGATAAATAGGATATCTCACAGTCAAGGTTCCATCCCAATGCCAATCTAACCTACATTTGGGTTTATCGAGCATGCAAGGGAACAAGGAGGATAATGCTAATCCAGTGAGCTATAAGCATCTTAAACTAATTAGCAAACATGGAACCCACAATACCTACCTCACCTAACACAAGGAATGCCCCCTTCTCTATTGCATATTCCCTTAGGTCCCCTTCCATCCAGTGCTCTTCAGGGTTGGCATAGAAAGGTCCAAACTATTGCTTTCATGATACTTTAACCTTCACTGGGTTTATCAAGCAGATCCAAACTCTGTCTAATCCTCTTCTTTGCTATTCAGGCTTGGATTTTCTCAGGGTTGCGGCCTAATCTCTATCCCACAACTCGGTCCTCTATTATCATATCCAGGTGTTCTCACAGGATTTCTAAGCTGCTCATGCTTTGGAATTTATCTCAGGGTTTGATCCATGGGTGTCCCAACCGGTTTTTACTTCCCACATAGGGTTTCTTATGCATTCTCGGCTCTGTAATTCGTGGCCTACATAGAATTGCGATTCCTCTCTACTTCCCTGCTGGGTTCTATGATGCGTGATCACTAAGGTTATTGGTCAACTGTGGGATAGGTATTAGGATGAGCAAAATCCGAGGAGGTAGAGTGGATTAAGGTACAAGTAAAACAGAGCCATACGCTACCATACGGATCTCAAGGATGCTCCATACTCAATCGACCTCATGAACATGCCTTCTCAACCACCTTATTACAACATAATTAAATGTAATCATTGGAGTCAAATGGGTTCACAAATTGACATGTGGCAGCATGGGTTCCAATCCCACAAACCCTTCACCTCTCCCTAGTGGATACACATGGCCCCCTCTTATTGGTTGCCTCCTTCGCTAGTTTTCTTGGTATTTTTATTACAATATTTAATAATTACATCATTTACAATATCTCATGGCTTAACAGGATATCATAATTGTCAAATACTTTCCTCTTAAATAAAACCTAAACATCCTCTAGTGGGGCCTTGGCCTTGAACTCCACACTAGGGGGTGAATCCACAAAGGTGGTTCAGAATTTTTGGCAAGCAAATGTATTGGAGAAAACTCACTGTGTCTTGGGAATACCACAACAAACAGATGACTACCAGAAATCTACTCAATTCTCAAAACAATGCTATTATAAATGACAATGTTAAAATAATGGAGAAATGTAACCAACCTCGATCCAACGTTTGAAGTAGATCCCCGTTGGAGCTTTCAATCCGTGCACATCCAAGCACTTGTAATCTGCAAATTAGTCTTGACAACCAATATCTAACAAGTACATGTGATATATAAATGACATTAACATTATCAATAACAATGCTCCATAATATCATAAGCAAATGTAACCCAATGTATAATAAATGGCATTCACACCATGAATGGACGAGAATATGAGTATTTCTATTAATGAACAAGAAGAAGTACAAAGTGATATGACCTCTTGCCGACAACCAATCTGAACCAAGATCTAGATCAATCCTCCATGAAACGCAAACTCAAACTAGCAAGGAGTTTGGAAGGTGAACATAACTGGTTCACAACTACAAGGATCAATGAGTGCAGACTCAAGATAGGGAAAAAATCCACTAGAGTGCCTTTACTATTCTCTTCTTCCTCCCGTCCATAAGCCATATGTGCTCAATATATAGTCCTCTCAAAGGTAGGTGAAAGGACTCATTGAGATGTTACTTGGGCAGATGGAGAGCCAAAGGTCACCCAATGACTGCTTTTTGGGAGTAAAAAGTAATAAAATAGTGGTTTTTACCATTTTACTTGATACCCGCAGTCTATAGGGATGCAACTCGTGGGTACGCATGCTATAGTGATGCAACATGTGGGTAGGAACAAAAATAGGATAAACTGGTATCACTGAAGGATGAAAATGGATCTGAGCCACTGGAATGGATCCTACAGGCCAAAGAATGCTGATGCTCACAGGGTGGAAGATTTTTGTGTAACAGATGCCCCCTAATGTGTGAGGTCAGAGATTGAACTGTGCTACGATGGCCAAAATACATTATAAAACTTAGAAGTGGAGTGATGGAGACACAAGTGGAAAGAACAGCTCACTCGTCATAATACAATAGTATCTCTGAATACATGTCGGTATAGTACAACAATCTGATACAATGGCCATGAATAGGAAGTACATAAGTAGATACATGTCATAAGTGATCATAGCCATGATCCCTCTACAGTAAGATATGGTCTTCTACTGAAAAGAAGACAACTGGTGCAAATTGGAGGTACAAACTGCTGAAATCTGGGAGGTGATATCTCAAATGTAAAGTCAAAGTCATATGTAGCATACTGAATGCCACAATCTCCTGGGGTCTTCTACACAAGTCTTCAACGGTGCAAGTCCCATCAAGTGAATAAAGGAGTTGGGTTCAAACCTGATGAGACATCGTTTGATTACTGGTCACTGATGTATACCGTTAACAGACATGAGATGACCCACCGATAATGAAAATGGGCATCAAGGCACAGAGCACAATCATCAAAGTGTGAATAAATGGGTTGAAGTCAAACACTAGGATGAATCGATCGATCAAGGGACATTGATGTATTCCCAAAACTGTCGATGGCGAGAGAACTTGCCACTAATGACTACAAGCCTCAAGGTACTCAACCGAACTCTAATCCTCAAGTCCCGGAATAAATGAGTTGAAGTCGACGGAATGAGACTCGCTGGAAGGAGGGCATTAAGGTATCCCCCATCACTAGCACGAGGTACCAGCAATGCTGAAAGATTTGGAAGATCTTAGGTGAAACGGACTCACTCAATAAGGATGGACGACATGCAATAGTCAAGAGAACTGAGGAGTGGCCGAGACTGGTTTCAGGACTTCCTGTGAACAAGAGTATGAGAAAATGGATAGACTCAGGCAGCGTAGACTTGACATAAACTGTGCAATGCAGAAGGCATTACAGAGGGCTCCATAATGACTGGAAGCTTAACCAATTGGTGGAGAAAACTGAGAAACAAGTACAGCTCCTAAGGCCCAACTATAGTCCCGACTCATAATGTATGGAGTGGAATGAATGCTCTGTTCAAAGGTGACACAATAGATGCCAACAAGAAATAGTGACCATAATCCTGTCCGGATTTTTGGAATATTTGATTTTTTTTGGTCTTTTTCATATTTGGGAAAAGCTTGAAAAAGCATAAAATTGCTTATAGTACAACAAGTGAGGGAACGAGTGTCAAATAGCTAGAAGACTAGTCCCAAGCAGTGGAACATACCTATGCTCAATGCAAGGAAGTGCGTACAGGATGTGGACACTCGGGGGTGTGTTCCCTCAGGGTCAAAGGGTCATCAAATTGTGAAGGGAAAATATATAAGCTCTGCAGGGCTTGATAGGGAAAGTGCTCAGGCACCAAGGTAACAATTGAGTAAGCGAGAGCCGGCACAAGGCTCAAGCGGCAAGCAGGATGATGCAATGCAATCACAACATGATATAACTGAGAAGTCCTTTTTCGTAAAGTTAGTCTCCTCACCCGAAAAAATGTAAAACAATGAGAGAAGAACTCTTCTAGTCACGTATGAATAGAGTATACCTTTTTCGTAATTAATCCACAAAGGTTCGAAAAAGGGGTAAACTTATACCTAAGTGAATGTTGCTTCAAATCCTTTAACGAGTTTGAAATGACAAGTATACTCGGCAATCTTGTTTGATTTTGAAAAAGTCTAACAAGGGCTTAAAAAAGACTTTATAAAAAAAATTTCCGTAAAGGTTTAACGAGCCCGAAAAAGTAAACTCATGACCTCCTCACTGTTTTTAACGAGCTCAAAGGAGATATGGAAGAATGCTTGTAATGAGAGCAGATGAGTGTCAGGGATATGCGAGACTAGTTCCAAGCGCATGGGACAAAGCTATGCATAATGCAAGGAACATGAGCAAGATAAGGACACTCAAGGGGTGTCTGCGAATTCAGATAGTAATAGGTTCAAATGCATCATAACAATGGGGAGGCCTAAACCTATATGCAAGGTTCCAAATATTCCTACCATGGCCAAAGGAAATGTCAAAAAGTGTTGAATATTGTAACTTCTATGAATATTAAATTTGTACATTATTATTCTGGAGATGTTTCATTCCTTTGAGGTGATTCTATTACGTATCCGAAGATGTTTATTCCTCCGATGGTTTGTGGCAACTAGGGTTATTAGACCCACCATAAGGGGGTCGGCCTTGAGTTTATATTTTAGGGGTTATTAGACATCACTAGGAGAGGTCAGCTCCATTAGGGATTTTGGTGAGTCGGGAATCAGTATAAGTAAAGGAGGAGAGCTCCTCATTTGACACACTTACACAGCTCAGAAAGTAGCGTACTTGTGTCTGGGAGGTTTGCATGTGAGGTAGAGAAGAAGGACAAGTCTTGGAGCACATCTTGTATTTTGGTTGATCATCTTATTGAGGAAAGCTTTGCTGGGTTTTTTACCCCATGAGGGTTTCCCAGGGTAAATTCTGTGTCTATCTTGTGATTATGTTTCTTTCAGTGATCTTGCTAGTTTATTTGGTTTAAAATTAACATGGTATCAGAGCTAGCATGAATAGAACATCTTTCACAAGGTGAAATTATATTTCTCTCTCTCTCCCAAAATTAGGGTTTCTGCGAAAGTTAGTATTTTTGGATTCTGGTTGCATGGCTGAATAGCCCTTCTAAAGATCTATCTTTTGGGCCTTGGATCGAGGTTTTTGGTTGCGTAGAGCTCCGGGAAAGTCAAACCCTAGTTTTACCAAAAGTGCGATAAACCAAAAATTGTGTTGCAGATCCGAAAAAGTGAAAAGTTAAAGTTTCTGGGTAAGTACTACTCTATCTCTTATATCTTGGACTCCCCCAAGAGAAGATGGCTTTAAACACTAAGCTTGAAGACAAGCTAGAAGGTATAGAGAATTTTCGGGCATGGAAATATAGAATTGGTTTCATTCTTGAAGAAAATGATCTTGCTCATTATATCAAGGATGAAGTTGCAGAACCTGAAGGAGATGAAGCCAAAGAGAAGCATAGGAAGGATTTGATTAGGGAAAAGAGAATCATAGTTGATTCTATTAAAGACCACTTGATTCCCCAAGTGGCTTCCAAGAAGACTCCAAAGGAAATGTATGATGCCCTAGGAAGAATGTATGAAGGAAAGAACATCAATAGGAAGATGAACCTAAGAACTCAGTTGAAGAGTACCAAGATCCACAAAGGAGAATCCATTCAAGACTACTTCTCAAGGGTCTCCCAAATCAAGGAGCAACTAGATGCCATTGGTGATACTCTTGATGAAGATGAACTTGTGATGACAGCTCTAAATGGTCTCACTAGACCTTGGGAGTCATTTATACAAACTATGTGTGCCAGAAAAGAAAGTATGAAGTTTGATGTAGTTTGGAAGGATTGTGTACAAGAAGAGGCTAGGGTTGCAAATAGAGAAGCCTTTCTCAAAGAAGATGACCAAGCCTTGGCCACCCACACCAAGAGAAGAAGGAATCAATCCTACTCCAAAAAGGATAGTCACAAGGAGTCTCATTCTCCACATAGATTTCAAAAGAAAAGAGGAACTAATCAAAGAAGAGATTACTCCTCATTCTAATGTTTTTCTTGTCACAAAATAGGACACCTTGCTAGAGATTGTCCTCTAAAGAAGAAAAAGGGTTCTCATTACAAAAGACATCAAGCACATCTTGCAGAAGATGATAGTGAAGAAGAAGTAGAAGAGGAAGAAAGGCCTCACAAGAAAAGACCTAGAAGTGAAGAAGAAGAAGAAGAAAGGACCCTCTTCAAGAGAAGATCTAGGAGAAATGAAGAAGAAGATGTAGAAGAAGATGTTCTATTCTCCACACTCTCTGGATCTATAACTCCTGGAGAAGATATATGGCTTATTGACAGTGGTGCTTCAAAGCACATGACAAGTTAGAAAAAGACTCCCTCAAGACTTGAAGAAAATACCTCTCCACAAAAGGTATCTCTAGGAGATGACTCTCAATATCCCATCAAGGGAATTGGTGAAGTAAGCTACAAGATTGATTCTGGTACCCCCATGAAAATGAAAGAAATATTGTATGTACCAGGATTGAAGAAGAACTTGTTATCCATCTCAGCATTGGATAAGAAAGGCTATAGGGTTGCATTCATTGATGGACAAGTATTAATGTGGTCCAAAGGAAAATCTATCAAGGATACAATTATCATTGGTGAAGAAGAAGGAGGTTTGTACAAGCTTAAGGGCCATCCAGAAGTTTCCCTTGTACATGAAACCATTAGCCCAAATGAGCTATGGCATAGGAGACTTGCTCACATTAACTACAAGGCACTACCTTATGTAAGCAATGTAGTTATAGGTTTTCCAGACTTAAAGATTGATCATGATGGCACATGCAAAGGATGTGCAAAAGGGAAGAATATCAAGAACCCATTTCCTAGGAGTGAAACAAGGACTAAAAGTACCTTGGAGTTAATACACTCTGATGTATGTGGACCAATGCCCTCCACATCTTTGAGTGGATATGAATACTATGTCACATTCATTGATGACTATTCAAGGAAAACTTGGATATATTGTCTAAAAGGTAAGAATGAAGTCTTTGAAAAATTCAAAGAGTTCAAGGCCTTAATAGAAAATCTCTCAGAAAAGAAAATCAAGATTCTCAGAACAGATAATGGCGGAGAATATACTTCAAAGGAGTTTGAAGACTTTTGTAAAGAAGCTGGAATCAAGAGGGAACTAACCACTCCCTACAATCCCCAACAAAATGGGGTTGCTGAAAGAAAGAATAGAACTATCATGGAAGCTGTAAAGACTATGATACATGATCAAGATCTTCCCATGTATCTATGGGCTGAAGCAGCCGGGATAGCTGTCTATGTACAAAATAGACTTTCTCATAGTGCTCTTGAATTTAAGACTCCAGAAGAAGTGTTCACAGGAAAGAAGCCTGAGGTAAGTCATCTCAAAATATTTGGATGTCCTGTGTATATTCACATTCCAAAAGAAAAGAGAACCAAGTTGGATCCCTCTGGTAAGAAAGGAATATTTGTTGGATATTGTGAAACATCCAAAGCATTCAAAATTTACATACCTGGTTTTTATCATATGGAGATAAGTAGAGATGTAACATTTGATGAAGAAGCAGCTATCAAGAAATCTAGGAAGTGCCAACTTGAAGAAATCTATGAAGAAGATACACCTCCTAGAGTCACAGAAGCTATACCCATCCCTGAAGATGATACACCAGAAGACCATGACATGATAGAACTCAAGAACTCCCCATTACAAATCTATCTAGAAAAAGAAGACCAGCATGGGCTAGAGACATTATTCAAGGAGCTGAAAAATATGTACCTCTTGAAGGTTCCACTAGAGAAAGGAAGAAACGCACATTATCTGAAAAATATGGAGCTCCTGAAGGTTCCATTATCCAACTATGTGGCCTTGATGTGTGATCTTGTGGATCATCAACCCACCAGCTATGAGGAGGCAGCTCAGAAGAAAGAGTGGGTAGAAGCTATGACAAAAGAGTACCAGTGAATAATGAAAAATGATGTTTGGGACATAGTTCCCAAACCAAAGGATAAAAGTGTCGTTTCTTCCAAATGGATATTCAAGATAAAACATGCTGCAGATGGTAGCATTGAAAAATATAAGGCAAGATTTGTAGCCAGAGGATTCTCTCAAAAGGAGGGAATAGACTATGAAGAAACATTTGCACCAGTTGCTAGATACACATCAATTAGAACTATCATGGCACTTGCATCTATGATGAAGTGGAAATTACACCAGATGGATGTTAAAACTGCCTTCCTGAATGGTGTCATTGAAGAAGAAGTGTACATAGAACAACCACAAGGATTTGAGGTTAAAGATGGAAGAACACATGTATGCAAGCTGAAAAAGGCTTTGTATGGATTGAAGCAAGCTCCCAGAGCTTGGTACGGAAAGATTGACAGTTTCTTAACAAGCATGGGCTTTACCAAGAGTAAAGCTGATCCAAATATTTATCTCAAGGTTATGGATGATGAACCTGTTATATTACTATTGTATGTGGATGGTCTATTTCTAACAGGAAATGAGAACCAAATTATCGAATGTAAGAAGAAGCTTTCTTCAGAATTTGAAATGAAGGATCTGGGATTAATGCACTACTTCTTAGGTCTAGAAGTATGGAAAGAACCAAAAGGAATCTTTTTAAATCAAGGTAAGTATGCTGTGGGGATTTTGAAAAGATTTGATATGTTGGAGTGTAAGGCCATGGCTACTCCCATGGACTTCAACTTGAAGTTATTAGTTGATGACTCATCAGAATTAGTGGATGTAACTCTATATAGACAAATCATTGGGTCATTGATGTATTTAACAAATACCAGACCAGATATATGCTTTGCTGTAAATACCCTAAGTCAATATCTAGTAGAACCAAGGAAGGTTCACCTAATAGCTGCAAAGCATGTAATGAGGTATCTAAAAGGTACATTAGATTTTGGTCTTTACTACCTTGGAAATCATGAACTTAGATTACATGGTTACTCAGATTCCGATTGGGAAGGAAGTGTTTCAGACAGGAAGAGTACATCAGGTGGATGTTATGGACTTGGATCTGCCATGATCTCTTGGTTCAGCAAGAAACAATCCAGTGTGGATCTCAGTACTGCTGAAGTAGAATATATAGCTGCCTGCTCTGCTAGCTGTGAAGTAGTATGGATTCAGAAACTACTATCTGGAGTATTTGACTTAGAAATGGATCCCACTGTGATTATGTGTGACAATCAAAGTTGTATCAAGATGACAAAAAATCCTGTATTCCATGATAAGTCAAAACACATAGAGATACGATACTTTTATATACGAGATATGGTGTAGAGAGGAGCTATTAAGCTCGAGTATGTGAGCACAGAGGATCAAATTGCTGATATTTTGACCAAACCTCTGTCTCGAGTGAAATTTGAATACTTCCGAGACAAGCTTGGTGTAGTTCAAAAAGAACCCTCTTCGAAAGGGGGAGTAGTGTAGTCACTGATGATGAGATTGCCTCATCGACAACAAGGTCGATGATGTGGATACCTGGATACTTAGATTATTTAGATTTAGGACTCTTATACTTAGAATACATTTTTTTTTACTTGCTTTTACTTTGATGATATATGCTTTTGATGATGTATGTATTGGTGAGGATACATCCTTTTGATGATATATGTATTGGTGAGGATACATGCCTTTGATGATATATGTATTGGTGAGGATACATGCCTTTGATGATATATGTATTGGTGAGGATACATGCTTTTGATGATATATGTATTGGTGAGGATACATGCCTTTGCTGATAAATGTATTCGTGAGGATACATGCTTTTGATGATGTATGTATTGGCTAGGATACGTGCTTTTGATGACATATGTATTGATGACAATACATGTTTTATTGATGTATTGATGAGGATACATATCTTGTTGATGTATTGATGAGGATACATGTTTTGATGATATACATGTATTGATGAGGATACTTGTATGTACTGATACTAGTGCTGTACTAACGATATCTGTATTGATAAGGATACAGGTGGGGATTGTATCATCCCCAGACTTCGGTCCCTTGAATTGATCTGTAGACGAATGGTCTCCGAGAATGAAGTCCTTAGTGGACAGGTGGGGATTGTATCATCCCCGGACTTCGGTCCCTTGAATTGATTTGTAGACAAATGGTCTCCGAGAATGAATTCCTTAGTGGACAGGTGGGGATTGTATCATCCTCGGACTTCAGTCCCTTGAATTGATCCATAGACGAATGGTATTCGTGAATGAAGTCCTTAGTGGACTAATGGGGATTGCATCATCCCGGAACCACTAGTTCAAAATGTACGTGATGGGGATTGCATCATCCCGAAACCACTAGTTCAAAATGTACGTGATGGGGATTGCATAATCCCGAAACCACTAGTTCAAAATGTACGTGATGGGGATTGCATAATCCCGAAACCACTAGTTCAAAATGTACATGATGGGGATTGCATCATCCCATAACCACTAGTTCAAAATGTACATGATGGGGACTGTATCATCCCCAGACTTCGGTCCCTGAATTGATCCGTAGACATATGTCTCCGAGAAAGTGGTCCTTAGATTTTGTCTAAGTTGACGAGTGGACTGTATCGTCCCTAGACATGTTATGGTGTCTTAAATGAATCATGTATATTGCAGGGTATGTTGTGATGATGTTGATGATCGTGTGATGACGATGCTGATGATCGTGGGATGATGATTCTGATGATCGTGTGATGACGATGCCGATGATCATGTGATGATGATGCTGATGATCATATGATAACGATGATGTTGATGTTCCAGTAACTGGTTAAGTTACTAATGACGATGTATTAAAGAAAGCTTCCAATGATATACATATGTATCATGTGTGATTTAGTCGATGACTCCTTGCTCCTGCAAATGTTGTTATAATATCCTCCTCGTTAAGGAGGAGTGTTGAATATTGTAACTTCTTAGAATATTATATTTGTACATTATTATTCCGGAGATGTTTCATTCCTCCGAGGTGATTCTATTATGTATCCGGAGATGTTTATTCCTCTGATGGTTTGTGGTAACTAGGGTTATTAGACCCACCATGTGGGGGTCAGCCCCAAGTTTATATTTTAGGGGTTATTAGACTTCACTAGGAGAGGTCGGCCCCATTAGGGATTTTGGTCAGTCGAGAATCAATATAAGTAGAGGAGGAGAGCTCCTCATTTGACACACTTACATAGCTCAGAAAGTAGCGCACTTGTGTCTGGGAGGTCTACATGTAAGGTAGAGAAGAAGGACAAGTCTTGGAGCACATCTTGTATTTTGGTTGATCATCTTATTGAGGAAATCTTTGCTGGGTTTTCTACCCCATGAGGGTTTCCCAGGGTAAATTCTGTGTCTATCTTGTGATTATGTTTCTTTTAGTGATCTTGCTAGTTTATTTGGTTTAAAATTAACAAAAAGGACCAGTAAACAAGTATAAGTCCAGCTAAGAATCCTGTCTCCAAGAAACATAAGTACTAAGATCATTTCTAAAACGTACGTAAAGAAAAAGCTGATACAAGTCACTGTGGAAGAAACATTTTCAACTTCACTATTGTTAACCTCAGACATAACGCAGGTAGAGCTAACCACTGAAGGTGCCATAGTACCAATACTGAAGGGATCAAAATGATCATCTTCAAAATGAAGAGCAAAGTTGAAGGATGTGAAGGAATCTGCAGTGGAAAATTCATCATCACAGGAGTTGGAAATTCTAGAAGTAGAATCGAACTCATCAAGATCACCGATTTGCGGATCTATAGGAGAGCTCAAAGACTCATCAGACTCAAATGTCAAATCAGGGCTGGACGAGACTGCGAATGGATCCAAATTCAAATGGATGGCAGGTTGTATTAAAGGCTCATCTCATTCAATAAGACCGAGGGTGGGAAGGGAATGAAATCTATGATAGAAATCCTCCCAAGGTTCATCATTACCATGCATGGACTTGATAAAATATTCATCCGAAGGTAGAGTACCATCAAGGCAATCATGTGAACAAGATAGGTTGGCTACCAAAATTGGCAGTGTACCGGGATCTTCTTCAACTATCTGGGAAGAAGAAAGATCCGGATCTACAGTGGTTTGTTGGATATGATCGTAAGTGAGCTCCGCTAAAGATAAACGCATAGACATCCCGACGTGCGCAATGTCTCCAAACATAGAATCCACGGATGGAAAAATCCATGGATCACCACAATAGGAAGTCCGGAATGGCATACTATTCGAAGGAGGAGGCACACTATCGAAAATGGTTCCAATAAAATTCACAGGTGCAGAATGGTTAAAAGTTCCCATCAACGAGGGGTACATTCCAACACCTATGTTCCCAGTTGCCGACTGAGAATCAGAAACTTGCGGGACTACTGATCCCATTGATGTTGTAGAAGGAGTGCCAACATAATCCAGCTCATCGATCGTCACAATCTTGCCTTCATGGGGAAAGAAAATAACTCGAAATACAGTAGACGCGATAGCCTTCGTAGCGTACATCCAGTTCCGACCCAATAAAAGGTTGTAGTCGATGGGCGCATCAACCACTTCGACTTCAAGAGGCACGGACTTACCTCCCAAGGAGATAACAAGGGAAGGGATAATTCCATGCGGTGTAAAATATCTACCGTCGAATGCAGTGAGTGTAGTTCTAGACGCGAGGAGCAGAGGAGAGCCAATAGATGTCCAACAAGTTAACGACATTACTGACGCAGAAGCACCTTCATCAACCATAGTATGTTTGATGGAGCTCTTAAGGCAAACCACCTGGATTTGAAAAGCCACGTGGTAAGGCAAGCGAGGTTGGACATCAGTAGTATCGAACTTGATAACACTAGGACTTCCCCCATCCTGAACTCCTAACGCACTCAAAAGGGCATGCCTCTGAGAAGGACAAGCTTGCAAAACTTCAAGAGCCGACATGGCACACGGAGTTTGGCCCAAATCTTTTACGATGGAGTAGTTCTGGGTGGCTCGAGCACTAGGATTATGCGTGGAGCACTTGAGAACACCTTTCGGTATCCGTGGCATAATAGAAGGCTTCTCGATATGCAAGGAATTATTAGGAGGAGGGGGAGGCTCATTCCCCAAATTCGGTTGTGGTACACCATAATCACGTTGACGAGTAGCAACACAAACCTCCGATTGAACCATATTCACACATACATAAACACTAGTATTGGAAGAAGACGTTGTCATTTCATTAGTACTATAACTAGTGGTGGGAGCATGCGAAGCCATGTTCTGGTGATGAGGTAGGGGATCCTTCAATACAGCTGGGCTCTGTGCCAAATGCTTCGATGCTTCTTCAATACGAGGACATAAGTGAGTAAGATGATCCTCCCCACAAAGCTTGGAGGGGAATTTCACCTTACGCCTAGGTTTACGATCCTTGCCAGCATTACCGCATTTTCGAGGAGGGTTGGCATTCTCTATACGAGGAGTATTACGATTTCTATTGTTGTTACTTCCATTGTTTCCACCCCTACGATTATTTCTCCCCTTTTTCTTACCACCAGACTACTGGTTACCCGACGGTTTTGTTGATTGCACATTGTGTACATCAGACGATGGAGTGGAAGTGGACAAGGTGTGAACCTATCCGGGTGCAGACTGGTTTAGCGAAAATTTTTGCATTTGATTAGCTACCAAGTCTACAGGGCGAGTGCATGTGGACCCCACGATGCCATCGACATGTGGTCTAGGAACTGACGTGGGCTCATGTCTTGTTCTTGGTGCGTCAGGAATAATGTCATACAAAATTCCACACTGAAAATAAACTAAATCTATCTGCTGGACTTTCAAGATAGCTTATTCCTCAGTCATAATGTCGGACATCAAAACATCCTTAGCAATGTATTGAAGTAAAGACTTAAGGAACCATTCCAACAGGAACTCTGGAGGAATGTTGGCTTTCACTAATCTCTTCCGTCGATGCCACTCTTGAACGTGGTCAGAAATATGTGTGGCCTTATTCTGACGTAAGGTGGACAACAACTCAGTACCAGTATCATAATGAACCGGCAACTGGAAATGGTCTAAGAAAACCAAAGCAATCTAGTTGAATCCCCTATAGGTGTTTCTGGGCAACGCCACATACCATTTCACGGCTGCCCCCATGAGGGTGCGTTGAAATAGGCATACTCGAATGGAATCATGATTCAAAGAGTTGGAGGAGCACCAAAGGTGAAATGTCGTGACATGATCTCCCGGGTCCTCACCACCTTTCCCTTCAAACTTCGGAATGTCCGAAGGGAGCTTGGTAGGGACCGGGGGCCAAGTAGGGTCGTGACACACTGGATCATTCGTGAGCTTTGAAAGATCCGAGAGATTCAAGCGTGCAAGGAATGGGAGCTGAGGCCGGAAAGCTTGATTATAAGCTCCCATAAAAGGTTGGTTGAATGGAACTGTGTTATACGATGGACCATAATATGGATAACCTCCCCCTACCTGACCCATTTGAGAGTAAGCAGGTATATGCGCATTTTGAGGCACCATATTCGGGTGGTGGGTGATACTGGTGGCCAGCACCGACTGTGTTGTAGTAAGGGTTGCCACCATGGGTATGGGGCATGCATGTACTATTCATAGTGGGAACCGTGTTGTATTGACCGTAATGGTATGGTATGTTCCCACCCCCATATTAGGATTAGCTTGAGTAGTCGTGTGATGACCATAAGCGTGAGAAGTATTCCCAGGTCCAATATGGGTGTGACCAGTAGCAGGGTTGGTGGTGTGATGTCCATGTGGATAGGAAATATTCCCACCCCCTACATTACTATTACTAGCGGCAGTAGTGGACGCAAAAGTATGCAGTATGTCTCCACCCTCGTGGTTGGGAGGAACGGTATCATGTGCAAAAGTAGTTCTGGGTTGACGAGTAGCGACATGTGTATTAGGTGATGGATGGTGAGTCATGTTTCAGACAACATTCCGACTAGGTTGGGTATTCCTAGGAGGTGGTCGCATTCCAACATTAGCATGGTTAGGAATCTGACCAGTCCCCATACTATGTGAGTGGGTGGACAACGTAGTGCCCCCATCTAGGGTAGTTCCCCCAGTGGGAATAGTATGGCTAACACATTGACTAGTGCTAGCATGAGTACCAACCATAGTGGAAGGTTCGACAGTATTGTGACTAGGCATACCAAAAGAGAGTGCAGTGGGGTTGACCATAGGGCCGAAATCATCATAAAGATAATTATCTAGATTCGAAGGATCAAACGGATCTCGGTCAAGTGGATTAGGCCAAATAGAACCAGGTTGAGTCGCAGGTGGATCACCTCCCCAATCCTCACGAGGAGTCTGGGGATCGGAAGTATGTTCAACTCTACCTGAAGGAGTAGAAAGGTCTTGCCCGATATCACGATGTGTAGCCATGTATTTCTCGACGTAAGTCTCATAAGAATATGAAGACTCAGAGGGAGCCCTCCAGCATCCTCTGGTAATGCGTTGTGTAACCAAAGCTGGCTTTAAACCATCCAAACGAAGGGACCGACGGAGAGTAGGGCTCCGCGCCACGTTCTCTTCGACGAGATACACAACGTCTCCTAAAGGCCAACTATTGATAAAAAAATAGTAAATCAAAAGCACGCACCTAGAGAATCTATAGCCAAGAGCAGACAAACAGAGTGGCTAAATGAGTTGCCGACATTAGAGTCGGTATGTCTCACCTAAGAGAGGCTTGAGACTTCCAAACTATAGCCGGAGGTAACAGAATCAGTTATAGAGACACTTAGGCTTCACTATGTCGATAGGGTCAAGTCCACTACACGAACACAACTGTGCTGTCCAATCCCTATCTGACTCAGAACACAAACAGCATAACCACTGCAAGTACCTTGTGCGGTACCTAGGTAAGGAAACTATGTCTACCGTAATATAACCAATACTCAAGAGGACAGTCGCAGGTGGGATCCGTCGTATGGGCAGGGTAGCTAAGCCCGAAGCATAAGAGGATGAACCTCCAGTACCACCAGATATGAACAAATCTTGGATATATCTCCCACGTTCAGTCGGTATCAGAGGGATATCTCCTCAACAAACCTCCCGTGACCTCATGCTTAACTCTGGTTTGAGTAGAGCTTTCCTGAGAACACCGATCTATACCATGGATTCCTCCACTCCCTGGTCAGACACCTAATGTTTCGTTCAGTAGTCTTGGATTGTTAACTCACAATGATCTATTCCAAGACTCTAAACCTATGCTAGTTGGTGTACCCTATAAATAAAATAATTCTAATCAATTTTATGATTAAGCGTTAATTTTAGTGGCTGTGATTACTCAAGGGATATGGTCGTGAAACTAGTGAGGTGTAGACTCAATAGTATGCAACATCGTCCAATCCTAGACTCATCTATCCAATAAAACAATGTCACTAATATGCAAAATCAACCAACAATTTCGAAATAAATATGCAAACTTTTATCTTTTCAATGCACAAGCAAAAGCTAAAATGAAGGCAACAAGCACTCAATGCAAAATGCAGTACATGGAAATAAAATATTTTTGTATTTTCTCTTATAAACAGAAAGGAAAATGCAAAAAACTAATGAATATTTTAGTATTTTTTCAATATATATGGAATGAAAAAATGCAAGCAAAATCCTACTATTCAGTCATTGAAGTGCCAAGAAGATCACTAAGACAACCCAGCAGATCCTAAACAACAAGACTCAGCCAAAAGAAAGAGCTCAAAAGGAAGAAACCAAGAGGCTAAAACCAAAGATTGGTAAAAAAACAAGAAGGCTCAACTAAGAGAAACGAAGAGATCTGGTCACAACCAAGGCATGAAACAGTCAAGAAAGAGGCCAACAAAGACTCAGGAGTCAACCAAACTCACCCAGCAACAACTAATAGCCATAAACCAACAAAAGCCGAAGTTACAAGCTACTATCGAAGGAATACCTGTGGGTACCCGCGAGCAGTAGTGTAAACAAAGGCGGGTATACACAGGCAGAACTAAGCCAGCCCGCGGGTGAGGAAAAGCAAATGGTCAAATAAAGAGGCCAGAGGCTCAGAAAAGCAAGTTTTCTACAGTGTATCTTAACGTACAATCAGTGAAACAGAGCTTCGATAAACAACAACTCTAATTATGGACTAATGCTCAAAAAATTTCTCAAACATGGATATTTTCCCCAGCGGAGTCGCCATTTCTATATTAGAGAAAACTCACTATGGATTGGGAATACCACAACAGACAGATGACTACCAGAAATCTACTCAATTCTCAAAACAATGTTATTATAAATGACAATGTTAAAATAATGGAAAAATGTAACCAACCTTGATCCAACGTTTGATGTAGGTCCTTGTTGGAGCTTTCAATCCGCGCACATCCAAGCACTTGTAATCTACAAATTGGTCTTGACAACCAATATCTAACAAGCACATGTGATATATAAATGACATTAACATTATCAATAACAATGGTCCATAATATCATAAGCAAATGTAACCCAATGTATAATAAATGACATTCACACCATGAATGGACGAGAATATGAGTATTTCTATTAATGAACAAGAAGAAGTACAAAGTGATATGACCTCTTGCCAGCAACCAATGTGAACCAAGATCTACTTCAATCCACTTGTGCCTCCACCACTTCAATCCTCCATGAAAGGCAAACTCAAACTAGCAAGGAGTTTGGAAGGTGAACATAACTGGTTCACAACTACAAGGATCAATGAGTGCAGACTCAAGATAGGGCAAAAATCCACTGGAGTGCCTTTACTATTCTCTTCTTCCTCCCATCCATAACCCATATGTGCTCAATATATAGTCCTCTCAAAGGTAGGTGAAAGGACTCATCGAGACGTTACTTGGGCAGATGGAGAGCCAAAGGTCACCCAATGACCGCTTTTTGGGAGTAAAAAGTAATAAAATAGTGGTTTTTACCATTTTACTTGATACCCACGGTCTATAGGGATGCAACTCGCGGGTACGCATTCTATAGTGATGCAACATGCGGGTAGGAACAAAAATAGGATAAAATGGTATCACTGAAGGATGAAAATGGATCTGAGCCACTGGAATGGATCCTACAGGCCAAAGAATGCTGATGCTCACAGGGTGGAAGATTTCTGTGTAACAGCGAAACCCAAAAAAATTATTTTTTCATATGCTCGATCGAGGTAATTTCAAGCCCTCGATCAAGGGTTTCTAAAATACCTCAATCGAGGGCTTGAAAATACCTCGATCAAGGGTTTTTAAATATCTCGATCGAGGGTTGAAACAAGACTTCAGTCTAGTTTTTGAAAGCTCGATCTACCTTTTGAAAGCTCGATCTAGCTTTTGAAAGCTAGATCTATCTTTCAAAAAAAATAAAAAGAAGGCCCACAACCTGTTTTTTATGCCCTCGATTGAGAAATTTGCTCGATCGAGGGTTTTAAAATACCTCGATCGAGGTCTATGCAGAACCCTCGATCAAGGCTTCCTTTAGACCTCGAGCGAGGTATTTCAAATACCTCAATCAAGCAAATACCTCGATCGAGGTCCTAAAAACAGGCCGGTAGCCCTTTTCACTGCAGAAAGAAAGTTTTGTTTTCCTTTCAGAGGCTTAAACTATGTCATTAAAAGCACATTAATGGGTAGACTTGATACCATTGGATTCGTGAATGAATCCTCTATCCATATACATAAAATTTATGAATTTTTATCTTCGTATGTCTTTTGTTTTTAAATTTCTACTAAAAATTGCCCTAAAAAACCCTGTTGACAACTTCGATTGAGCTCAAAGATAAATCAACAACATTCAAAATACATATCCAAAAAAATTTAAAAAATACACAAACACTAGATACGTGCGTTCTCTTCAAAAGGGTATTTTTAGTTTTGCAAATTATGTAAACAATCAAAAGATTTGGTGCACACACACACATGTGTGCAAAATGTGACTAAAATATTAATTTGTCAGTTTCAAATAATAATAATAAATATAGTTTTTCGAGAAAAATATGTAAGCACTAGTGCATTCTGTCTAGATCATGTTCAAATATTTCATTTTTTTAAATTATTACTTTAGCATTAAATTATTGTGCACACACACAAACCAGTTGTTAATTGCTCTTCAAATTTTTAAGTACACACGTTTCATTAAATGAAAATTTGACACAATAAATGACATTGGTATATTTCGAAAAAAATATCATTGGAAAGCCAACATAATTATCTACATTTCGGTTTTTTACCGCATGTCGAAATTCTTGTGGCAAATATGAGTTTCGAGGGCTTCAATTTAATACATGGGTAAAATTTCTATTTTTCATCGCCATATTTGGCCAAAAAGAGTTATCCATCTTCATGGAATCACCCTAGGGAAAACACACATTACATGTACACAATATTTACATTGAAGCCAATAAACCGTAAGGGGTCAAAATAATTGTATTACAACTCCCTCCCCCTTAGAACATGACCATCCTTATTGTTCTCAAAACTGAACAAAAATGGGAATGTGTCTCTCATGGCATCCTCCAGCTCCCATGTAACCTATTCAGGACTAAGGTGCTTCCATTGCACCTTCACCTGTCTAATGGCTTTGTTCCAAAGCAATGTGACCTTCCTGTCGAGGATGCACATAGGCTCCACTTGGAACTCTCCCTTGGGTTCCACCTGTATCACATGCCAATCAATTATGTGATTAGGATCATGTACATATTTTTTAAGCAAAGAGACATGGAAAAAATTATGAGCTTTCATGTTAGAAGGAAATGCAATCCTATATGCAACTGGCCCTATCTTATCAAGGACTTCAAATGGCCCACAATATCTTGGTGCCAACTTGGCACAACTTCCCAACTTCATGGAACTCTTCCTTGGTTTCAATCTCAAGTAAATGATCCCCAATCTTAAATTATTTATGCAATCTTTTTAGATCTGCATAACCCTTCTGCCTATCCTGAGCTACCTTTAAATTCTTCCTGATCTTAACAACTTCTTCTTCCATATGCTTGATCATTTCTGGTCCAAGCACTACCCTATTCACTAGACTATCCCAATTCACTGGAGTCCTGCATCCTTTTCCATACAATACCTCAAAAGGACTCATCCTCAATGATGCTTGATGTCCATTATTGTATGCAAATTCTAACAAGTGTAAGTAGTCTTCTCACTTGGATGGTTTATCCATCACATACATCCTCAACATGTCTTCAAGTACATGGTTCACTCTTTCACTCTGACCATTTGTTTGAGGATGATATGCTGTACTAAAATTCAACCAAGTTTCCAACTCCTGAAATAATCCCTTCCAAAAATTGGAAGTGAATTTTGTATCACGATATGAAATTATTGCCTTGGGAAATCCATGCAATCTTAATATCTCCTTCATGAAGATATTTGCAATGTCACTTGTCTTATTAGTGGACTTGACTGGGATAAAGTGAGCTACCTTTGATAGCTTGTCCACCACTACCATGATTGAATCATGCTTCCTTACTGTCATTGGTAAACCTATTATAAAATCCATAGAAATCACTCCCCACTTCCATTCTAAAATGGGAAAAGGCTGCAACAATCTTGTTGGATGTTGATGTTCTGCCTTGACTTGTTGGCACTTTTGAATCCTAGCAATGTACTCCTCTATGTCCTTCTTCATCCCATGCCAAAAGTACTGCTCTCTTGCTACTGTTATGGTCTTTTTATATCCTGGGTGTCTGAAATATGGAATTTGATGTATCTCATCCATCACTAGCTTCTTTAAGTATAAACTATTTGGAATATACAGTCTAGTACCCCGGTAAATGAGAACATCATCTTCACCAATCTGATATCCTGCACATGTTTCATCCACATTTCCTTGCTGCAACTTCTCTTTGATTTGAACGTAAGCTTCATCACTGGTTTGAGCTTCAATAATCCTTGCCTTCAAATCTGATTTACACATACTTATTGTTGCAACATGAAATCTCTTGCTAAGTGCATCTGCAACCTTATTTTCCTTACCTTTGACATGCTTAATTTCCAAATCAAATTCACAAAGAAATTCCATCCACCTTGTTTTCCTAGCATTCATATTTGGTTGGTCAAACAAATATTTCAAGCTCATGTGTTTCGTCCTGAGCTCAAATCTTCTTCCCAAAAGATAATTTCTCCATCTCTTTGTTGATGTTCATGTAACTTCGGAATGTATTTCACATATACGTATATTGTATTCCTATAGAGATGTTATTATTCCTCTACACGGAAGTGTCATCATTTATATTGTAAGTGTCGTAACTTATACTTGATGGGTTATTAGACCACCTTGTTGGGGTCGGACCTGTATAAGTCATGTGGGTCAAAGGATTGTTAGACCACCCTAGTGGGGGTTGTCCATGTGGGTCAAAGGGGTATTAGACCACCCTATTGTGTGTCGGCCCAATCAGCATTGTGTTATGTGGTTAAGTTAAGGTCGACCTAGTAAAGGTTATTAGGCAAGTCAAGTCTAGTATAAATAGAGATTGGGAGATCTCTATTTGATCATTCTATTCTCTCACTCACACTTGGGAGAGTGGCGCAATTGTGGAGGAGGAGGCTCTGCTTCTAGGAGAAGACTATCTCTTGTATTCTGGTTGTATCATTTCTCTATCTATCTCTGAGGAAGTTATTGGGGTTTTTCACGTTTATGGTTTTCCCCAAGTAAACTCTATGTCTCTTGTGCGCTTGCATTATTGTGTCCATGATTGATATGTTGTAGATTTGTTGTACATGTTGTTCTCTCAGTTAAGATCCTAGATCAGATTGAAGTAAATTCTGAAAAAATTAACATGGTATCAGAGCTAGCCTGAAAGAAGGCATGATATGGCATGTATGACACTTGTTGCACTTACGATGCTAGGGCTTGATATAGAGAAAACCAGTCATTGTAGAAATTTCTCTATAAATCCATTTTGGAAAAGTTTTCGGATCTGAAACGTTTACAGGTCGAATATTATATCTCCATGTACCTTGTGTCCAAAGGACAACCTCTCATTCATTGTACTTTGTGATTTATGATCTGTACAATATAGGGTTTCTGCCTCTTCCAAATCTGAGTCAAAATCAGGTGACCTTGGGAAAAAGGTCATAACTTGGGCTAGGAAGCTCCAAATGCAATTTCATAACAAGTGACAGGTAGCACATAGACTGTACTATCTCAAGAAAGTTTTTCAGAGGACGAAGTTGAACCAGTGAGATGTGGCATGCCGTACAAGTTCGCTCTCCTGTATTATCCCATAAATAGGTCACGTTGTGACACTTGGCATAACGCTCTCTTAGAGACTCCAATTGAGGTCATACCTATTAGGATGGAAATATAACAGGTTGATCTATCTCGAGAAAATTTTTCAGAGGCCGAAGTTGAACTAGTGACACGTGGAATGCCGTACAAGTTCGCTCTCCTGTATTATCCCATAAACAGGTCATGTTGCGACACTTGGCATAAATCTCTCTCAGAAAATCCAATTGAGTTCAGACCTATTGGGATGGAAAGATAACAGGTCAGGCTATTGCAAGAAATTTTTTTAGACCCTGTGGATCGAAAATTTCATATTTACACCAGAAACAATCAGGTACATATTTCTATCAAAACAGAATCATTTTTTAGCACCTTCATTCATGGCTTCTGGAATTTAGGGCTTCGGTGAAAGTTGGAATTTTTGTAATCGGAGACCACGGCTAGATGCTACTCATCAAAATAGAAATTTAGAGACCAAGATCATATTTTTTGGTTGGGAAGAAGGCCAGGCTTGATCAAACCCCAGTTCGGGACGTTGATCGGAAAGATGGAAAATTAGGGCTTCTGCAAAAATTGGAATTTTGGAAATCTGTGACCATGACTGGAAGCTCCTCAGAAAAATAGAAGCTTAGAGATTTGAATCAAATATTTTGGTTGGGTGAAGCTCCAGGAAACTCAAACCCTAATTCAGGGTCCTCCCTAGTGAATCCAGAAATCTAAAAGGCAATTTCGAGGGGTGAAACTTTGCAGTTTTCAAATTCTAAATATACCAACTTGATCATCTCATCAAGGCGCATCCTTTCGAAAGTCTGAAATTCAAAGTTTGAATTTTTTGGGTTTCTTTGACAAACCCTAATCCAGCTCCAGGTCTAGTTCTTGGAAATCAAATGGATTGGGTTAATCCTAGAAGAAGATGGATTGGTAACCTGCATAAGTGAAGAAGTTCCTGTCTCAGAGGGAGATGAGGCTAAGGCCTTCCATAAGAAGATTACAAGCAATCTTGACAGGTATGGCTTACAGGTATGTTTCATGGTTAAGTTTATCATATGTTTGTCTTCATATCATTACAGTACAATCTTGATTAATTACTAGTCTTGTCGTATCACCTTAATAGAAGATAATCATTGATTAAGGTTTTGACACTTATGAATGTACTAATGCATTGTGATGTTGTATGAGGTTTATGTTGTTCGCTAACATAAAAGGTACACCAAGAAAGACAAATCATGTTCTACTTCAAGAACATATGATCATGGTGACATGAAGACAAAGATTCATCCATTGTCATGGATCACTTAGAAGATCTACTTACAAGATATGTATAACTTGGTTCTAGAATGGATAACTTATGAGACATGCAGGTTACTAGCACAAGTCACTGAAGAGAACCAGAAGACATTATGTGGGTATGTTAGACATAACTAGCTAGCATGCTAATCTAGGTATGTTTTTTCCTATATGAAGCTAGAATCCTACCTTTGTGAGGATCTTATACTGTTGTGTTGTTGATAATGATTATTCGTGAAGTCATAGTTTTGAATAGTCATGGTTGTATGCATATTATGTTTCTTACCATAATTGATGATATGACTAACTAGAAGAATCATGAAGGTATAGGTTTGAGTAATCACGGGTTTATGCATTGATGATTTAACTAATCAGAAGAGACCTATGATCAAATAAGAATATGCATGAGTAAAAGAAGACTTCCCTGAAACCTTGAATACTAATGTTTATTATCTGTGAATGATCAGGACTATACATGTTTAAGATTATTGTGTTTTGATAGTATTAAGATTATACTAATAAATGTGTGATTATGTATGAGACCTCAAGGATAACACAATGATGATAATAATAAGCATGCATAGTGATTAAGGATGGATATAAGTTCAAGGACAGGTAATCCAGGAAGCAAAGATCAAGAGAGAGCACACTCCAGTTGTTCCTGCAAGAAAGCAAAGGAGCACACTTCAGTAGTTTCTGCAAGGATGCAGATATTCAGAGGGAGTTGACCACTTATCACATTCCACATCAGAATGGAGTTGCAGAAAAGAAGCAAAGACTGAGAGGGAGTCAACCCAACAAACAAACAAAGATAAGTATTTGAATTGTCATTACTTACATATTTTATTGTTTAAATAATATTGTTCAATAATGTATATACTGATGTTCTTAGAATTAGGTTGTGTATTATGCATATTAGAATAGTTGCATTGATGAACAGTATACTACTAATATACATGGCACTATACAACATTCCATTTCTACTTATCTAGAATGAAACCTCTTTGCTGACATGTTGGGAGTTGTGCACACTCTTAATAATGTTCTGGTAGAGATTGGAAGGCATTTAGAAAGTTACGGGATATGGATAAATGTTGTATTAAATCATTGGCTAAGATAATTGCATGACTGTATGACATATTTCGTTATGTGTAAGAATTTGTTCTAAAAACTATGAGATGTTTTCTAATCATGCAATTTAACTTGTTGTGTAGGAAAGATCGTATACCATCACCTACAAAAGAAGGACTACAACATTTGTTCAACAACAAAGTTATCTTTTGAAAATATTGAAGATATTGAAGTTCCCAGGATCTGGGAAGAATGCCATGATCGAGGAGTACCAGTCGATCATGAAGATGTTTGGGATGCAGTCCCAAGACCTGAAGGGGAGTCTGTAGTGAATTCCAAGAGGATCTACAAGATCAAGCATGCTGTAGGTGGTAGCATAGATACTTTTGCTCCTGTAGCCAGATACACTTCCATTAAATTAGTACTTGCTCTGGCTGCAGTGATGAAGAGGAAGATACACTTTCTTGGATGGTGTAGTTGAAGAAAAAGTGAATGTCGTGCAACTACTTGGTTTTGAGACACATGACAGGGAGTCATATATGTGCAGAACTTGGTATGGTAGGATAGAAAACTTTCTATCCAGTTTGGGATTTACCAAGAGTAAAGCATATTCCAACCTTCACTACAAGGTTGAGGAAGGCAATCCAGTGATACTACTATGTGGATGAGCTATTTGTAACAGGTGAGGATAGATTGATTACCGATACGTAGAGGAAGCTTGCTGCCGAACTCGAT
The DNA here is from genome assembly GCA_027924585.1 of Larix kaempferi. Taxonomy (NCBI): domain Eukaryota; kingdom Viridiplantae; phylum Streptophyta; class Pinopsida; order Pinales; family Pinaceae; genus Larix; species Larix kaempferi. The sequence continues at coordinate 1,013,496 of BSBM01000131.1, forward strand.
ATGAAGAACTTGGAGATGATGCACTATTTTTTTTTTTTGGCATGGAGGTGTGACAGAGTGTAGATGGAATCTCCCTTGGACAAGGGAAGTATGCAGTAGAAATCCTGAAGAGGTTCGGGATGATGGACTGCAAGGATATGGCCACACCTATGGCATCGAACCTAAAGCTTCTATGTGATGCTTCATCTGATCCGGTTGATGTCACGATGTATCGTCAGATGATTGGGTCCTCTATGTACCTGACAAACACAAGACCAGATATTTGCTTTGCAGTGAACACATTGAGCCAGTTCCTGACGGATCCGAGAGATGTTCACCTAGTTGTTGTAAAGCATATTCTGAGGTACCTGAAGGGTACAGTTGATTATGGGCTCAAGTATGATGCGAATCAAAATTTTAACCTACAGGGTTATATTGATTCAGATTGGGCAGGCAGTGCTACAGATAGGAAGAGCACATCTGGGTGCTACTTCAATATGGGATTAGGTGTGATCTCTTGGTTTAGTAGGAAGCAGTCCTGTGTAGCACTAAGTATAGCCGAAGTAGAGTATGTTGCGATGGATGAGCAGGTTGCAGATGTATTGACCAAGCCATTGGCCAGAGAGTATTTTGAGTACTTTTGAGAGAGGCTTGGTGCACTTCAAATCGAGGTTCCTTTGAAAGGGAAGTGATGAGTCTGGAAGATGCAGATGCACATGAGATTTTCTGACATGGTTGATTTGTTCTCCCTTCGTCGTCATGTAATTTCTGAGCCATTTTTCACATGGTGGTAGATGTGTTCTCCCATGGTGAAAAAGTAAGGGCTAGAGCCTTCCCTGAATGGTGGTAGATGTGTTCCCCCATGTCGGTGGTATAAGTGCTGGATGATGTGCATCTGGGCTATGCTTCGTGGACGATGAGATGATCTGAAGAGGATGATGCTATGATGATCAGGAGGATCATGGATGATCCTCCAGTTACTGCTCTGTATGTATGCATCATGTTGGATGTTGGATATGATCAGTTGGATCATTTATATTTATGTTTATATGCATCATGTTGGATGCTGGATATGATTAGTTGGATCATTTGTATGTATTTTGTATATGCATCATGTTGGATGCTTGGACCATGTATCTGTATATGTATCAGGTGGATACATTGTATGATTAGGTAGATCATGTATGTTGATATGTATCAGGTATGATTAGGTGGATCATGTATTTGTATTTGTATTAGGTGGATACATTATATGATCAGGTGGATCATGTATGATGATATGTATCAGGTAGATACCTGGTATGCATCAGGTAGATGCATTATATGATCAGGATGATCATGGATGATGAGCTTTAGGATGTTGCTCCAGATGACATGCAACAGGATGTTGCAGTGATGATGATCAGGATGATCATGTATACATCAGGATGATTTGTGGTGAGTATCAGGTTGATACTCTATGGCCGTGGATAGGTTGTGCATATAAACATATAATAGCGCCCTGGGAGGTTTGCAGATTCTTTTGCTAGGTTTTGCCGCTGGCATATAATAGCTCCTTGGGAGATTTGGAAAACGCTCTTTCGAGGTTTTTCTTTCGGAGGACATATAATAGCGCCCTAGGAGATCTGCAGATAGTCTTGCAAGGTTTTCTGCTGGCATATAATAGCTCCCTGGGATATTTGGCAGATGCTCTTTCGAGGTTTTGTCCTATGGCATATAATAACACCCTGGGAGATCCGATAGGTTGAGTTGTGTGCTCGTAATAAGTCCTGGGATGCTCTTGCAAGGTTTTACCATGACCACATGTAATATCACCCTGGGAGATCCGATAGGTTGGGATGTGTTCCCATAATAAGTCCTGGGATGCTTTTGCAAGGTTTTGTGGTGACCACATATAATAGCTCCTTGGGAGATCTGATAGGTTGGGCTATGTGCCCGTAATAAGTCGTGGGATGCTCTTGCAAGGTTTTGTGGTAGGTGTCACATGTAATAAGTCCTGGAGATCTGGACAGGATGAAAAAGGCCTCATATGCTCTTTAGGGTTCTTGATAGTCAAGAGACTCTTTTAAGGTTTTGTGACGCACATAAAAAGTCCTGAGGATTCCACAGTATGGCCGGTGATGACGAAGACCTGCAGGTGGTGGGCCTACATCCAGTATGAAAAAGGACTAGCTCTGTAGAACTTCCTATGACGAGTAGATTCAGAGATTGATTGAGATAGCAGCAGCAGTGACGATGACGATGATTCGACGATGATGATTCGCTGATGATGATCCAGAGAAGAAGACTTGTGCTAGAAAACCTGTGTCGAGAAATACCTTCCTAGTTAAGAGGAGTGTTTATGTATATGTAACTTCGGAATATATTTCACATATATGTATACTGTATTCCTATAGAGATGTTATTATTCCTCTATACAGAAGTGTCGTCATTTATATTGTAAGTGTCGTAACTTAGACTTGATGGGTTATTAGACCACCTTGTTGGGGTCGACCCTGTATAAGTCATGTGGGTCAAAGGGTGGTTAGACCACCCTAGTGGGGGTCAACCATGTGGGTCAAAGGGTTATTAGACCACCCTATTGGGTGTCGGCCCAGTCAGCATTGTGTTATGTGGTTAAATTAAGGATGACCTAGTAAAGGTTATTAGGCAAGTCAAGTCTAGTATAAATAGAGATCGGGAGATCTCTATTTGATCATTCTATTCTCTCACTCACACTTGGGAGAGTGGCACACTTGTGGAGGAGGAGGCTCTGCTACTAGGAGAAGACTATCTCTTGTATTCTAGTTGTATCATTGCTCTATCTATCTCTGAGGAAGTTATTGGGGTTTTTCACCTTTATGGTTTTCCCCAAGTAAACTCTGTGTCTCTTGTGTGCTTGCATTATTGTGTCCATGATTGATATGCTGTACATGTTGTTCTCTTAGTTAAGATCCTAGATCAGATTGAAGTAAATTCTGAAAAAATTAACACTCTTGAGAGTATGAACTATGGCTGCTAGCTCTAAGTCATGTGCGGCATAATTCATCTCATGCTCTTTAACTTTCTTGACTCATAGAAAATTGCAAATCCTTCTTGTATGAGCACTCCACCTAGACCTTCAATGCAAGCATCTTTGCGTACTACAAAATCCTTCTTTGGATCTTCAATCTTCAAAACAAAAGTGCTGGTAAGCAATTCCTTTAGTTGCTGAAAGCTTTTCTCACATTTTTCAGACCATACAAACTTGATATTCTTCCTCTGCAATGATGTAATTGGATGAGCTATCTTGGAGAATCTTTCAATGAACCTTCTATAATAACCTGCAAGACCCAAAAAAATCTAACATATGCAACATTCTTTGGAGTAGGCCAATCCATTATGGCTTCAATCTTTTTTGGATCCACTGCAATTCCCTCTTCTGAGATGACATGACTCAAATACTATACCTCCTGCTGATAGAAATCACACTTGCTCAGCTTTGCATATAGTTGGTGTTCTCTAAGGAATTGCAACACCATCCTTAGATGTTCATTATGCTCTTCTTCATCCCTGGAATAAACAAGAATGTCATCCAAGAACACAATTACAAACTTATCCAAATACTTGCTGAAGACACTATTCATGAGACACATGAATGTAGCAAGTGCATTGGTAATACCAAATGGTACCATTGTGAACCCATAATGGCCATATCTAGTCCTGAAAGTTGTCTTGTGAATGTCTTCTTCCTTTATCTTCACTTGATGGTAGCCAGAACTCAAGTCAATCTTTGAAAACACTTTAGCTTCCTTCATTTGATCAAACAGGTCATCAATTCTTGGCAATGGGTATTTATTCTTGTATGTCACTTTATTTAGTTGTCTGTATTCAATACACAACCTCAATGTCCCATCCTTCTTCTTGAAAAAAGACAATAGTGTTCCCTAAGGAGATACACTCGGCCTGATATATTCCTTGTCCATTAATTCTTGTAGCTGCATCTTTAACTCTACCAATTCTGGTGTGCTCATTCTATAAGGAGCTTTGGAAATTGATGCTGCCCCTGGAACAAGATTGATGGAAAAATCAATATCTCTCTTTGGTGGTAGTCCTGGCACTTCATCTGGAAACACATCTTGGAATTCTTGCAGCAGCTGAAAGTCTTCTATCCTTGGTCCCTTATCCTCTAATGAATATGATATATGAACTGCATACAATTGGAAACCCTTCCTATAAAAAAATTTCAACTGGAGGGTTGAAATTTTCCATACTGAAACTTGATTGGTAATTCCTCTCACTAGCCTTGGTCTTCCCTCTTCATCAATGCATTCAATTACCTTCTCATAGCAATCTATCTTGGCTCTAGGTATTTCCAACCAATCCATACCTATTAGGGCATCATAAGATCCTAATGGTAGGACATTTACATTTTCTTTTGTGAGGACTCCCTTCAACTCTATGGGGAACTCCATCACTACTTCACTCACTCTTCTCTTGGTACATGTGGCTAATTGTACTAGCCAAGACTTACTATGCTTTAATTTATTAAGAGAAAAACCTTCAACCACCTTAGGAGAAACATAACTATGAGTAGATCCTAGATCAATCAAAACAAAAATAGATTGCTCAACAATCTTACCTTCAACTTCCACCACTGCTGATTTATGGTCTGCCTAATGATCATCCAATGTTGCATAAATTCGAGGTGCTTCCCTTGCCATATCTTCCACTGTAGTTGCTTCTTCTAAGTTGTGCAATCTCCGGGGATTCTCCCTCTGATGTGGACAATCTCTAAGCATGTGGTTTCCTCCACATCCCCAACACTGAAGTGGTCCCTTTGATGCTTTTTCTGCTGCTACTGCTGGTTTGAATCCAATCCTTGCTTGTTGTCCCTATGGAAAAGTTCTGGGATGATTTCTGAATGATGGCTTGAATCCACTTTTCCTTTGTTCAAACCTCCCTCTTGGTTTTCCTTTCCATGCTAGTTGAACCTCTGAATTTCCTCTTCTCTGCTTATAGCAATGCATTGCCATCCTAATGGCTTCATCAAGGCTTGGTGGATTGAAAAAGTCAATCCTATCTCTGAAATTTTGGGGTAGAATACCAAGGAAACATTGGATATTTACTCTTTCATCATTGATGTAGTCTACATACCTCAACAACTCCAAAAACTTATGGACATGTTATTCCATGGAATTATGTCCCAACCTAAATTCATTGAACTCTTTCCTCTTTCTATCATAATACCTAGCTGATAAGTATTTTTCCTTGAAGTACCTTTCGAACCGCTCCCAGCTAATCCTATTTTCACTACTCCTCTTCACTTGCATGAGGTCCTCCCACCAAATTGAAGCTCTACCATTCATATTGTAAATGGAAAATCTGGCCTTTTCATTTCCTGAATAATCATGCATTTTGAAGTACTTCTTCATTCCAAGAAGCCATGCTTCTTCTTCTTGACCTGTCTTAGCTTCTCCCTCAAATGTGGGAGGCCTTTCCTTCCTAAATTCTCCTTGTGGGACCCCTATGAATTTATTTCTTCTCTCCATTCTGCTGGAATTATGTCTTAGAATTCTCTGAGAGTCTCTGGATTCACTTGACCTGCTGGATGGAGATCTTGGAGAGGGTGTTCTGTGCTTTTTTCTCACATAAATCTTTCTAGGGCTTGGATTCCTCTTCTTAGAACGGCCTCTAGAGTGACTTTCGGCTCCCCTTCCTTCTTTACCAACATTGCTTGGGTTGGACCCAAGGTTTTCCCTCTACTACATATCAGTGAGGCTCTGCAAAATAGTAGCATTGAGCTGGTGCTGCTCTTCATGAGCCTTCATCAATCTCTCATTGAAGCTCACCATGGTTTCAACTAAGTTCTGGGGAGTTATTTTCTCCCTTCTCCCATTAGATTCTGTTTTAGTATGTGCTTCTTGCACATTCTCTCCCAACACATCTTCCTCATGCTCATAAGGATCCTGGGCATCGTTTATGGTCACTGTTTTCCTGCTTTCCCTATACGCTGCCCCTGCTGTATGATTCAACTACTACTGCAACAATCACTATGCATTATAGAGATATTTACGAGACATCATACGAATGCATATAAACATAAAACATCCATACAAATATGGAAATTATTCATTAGACAATAACAATAATATTTTTTGTCAAAACAATGCCATGGGTGCTTCTCTCCCTGTAAATTATTTCACGGTTCGGCCCAAGCATCTCTAGTGCTGCAACCTGTCTCTGATACCACTCAGTCATGTCCCCAAACCCCTTAGTGCCCTTCATTGCGGATGGGATACAACCCGATACACATTTTTTTTAAACCATTCTATCCATTTTTATATGCAGCCACAATGGCATTCGATACACAATCCGCAATTTGCAATCCGCATGCGGAACTCGGTAGTTGGATTGCCAAATTTACCTTTTTGAAGAAATTACGTTCCCATCTTCCACAATCTGCAATCCGCAAACTGCATGCGAAACTCAGAAGTCGGATTTCCAAATTTACCTTTCTAAATAAATCGCACTCTCGGCTTTGACAATCCGCAATATACATGCAGAACTCGAAAATCAGAACCTCAAATCGCCGCCCCAGAAAATTTACCCATCTGACTTCTGCAATCCACAATCTGCAATCCGCATGTGGAACTTGGAAGTCAGAACCTCAAACACCATCCCAAAAAATTCACCCATCCGAATTTCACAATCCGCAATTTGCATGTAGAACTCGGAAGTTGGAACCTCAAATCGCCATCCCGGAAAATTTAGCTATCCGACTTCCGCAATCCGCAATCTGCATGCGGAATCAGAATTCGGAACCTCAAATGGACATTCCAGAAAATTTACCCATCCGACTTCTGTAATCCGCAATCCACATGCGGAACTCAGAAGTCGGAACCTCAAATCACCATCCTGAAAAATTTACCCATCTGACTTCCGCAATTCGCAATCCACATGCAGAACTCGGAAGTTGGAAATCTCATTTCGCAGCACAAGGAAAAACTGCCTTCCTACTTCTGCAATCCACATTCTGCTTTGCGGATGTAGAAAGTCGGAATTCCAATGCACCAACGCCATGGAAATCGCCCTTCTGACTTCCGTAATACGCAATCCGCATTGTGTATTTGGAAAGTCGGAAGTCTAACAACAAAACTCCAAAGGTCGTCCTTAAATTCTGCAATCCGTAATTCGCATTGCGCATTCGGAAAGTCGGAACCACATACCCCTACACTTGCAACTTCCTAGGCTGATAACTTCTTTATCCTTAGACCAAATTGGACAAGTTCGGTACCATTGGAAATATATTGGAGAGATCTACACATTGGTGTGATCCCCTATTACATCTGAGTACTCTGACTTGGCCATATTTCCAATTGAAGTCTTGTCTAAACTCCCTCAATGCATCATTACCCTTCTGCAAGGAACTTTTCCTACCTTCTTCCATGACTTCTCCCTTCATTTGACCCAAAGATGGGTTATGAAATACAACATGGGGTTATCTGCTTCCTTCCCCAAGTCCAAATGAATCCAAGCAGTCCCTCTTAAAGGTGAATTCAATGCATAACTAAACACATATTATGAAACTAAAACTAGTCAATGCAGCTACAACCTGCAAGGTTAAAAATACATTAAACTCATGCAAATGATGAAGCATTCTAACATGAACTCGGGCTCATACTCAGGACTATACATAGTTCCCTATTGATCACTATCATGTAATCATTCATTCCGTAACTTGAACATAACAAGCATAACATAGCATAGGGAAAACTAGCATCATTTTACACAACAAAAAGAACTTATCTTTGGGATGAAGTTGTCCAAGCAATTGGCTAAGGGAGAGCAACGTTCAACCCAACCATAGGTCTCTGTCTGGACTATACTCTTTCAGCTAGGAGACCACCCTCGATCTGGGCTATGTATCCACTAAGGAGGGATAAATAGGCTCTATTAGAGTGAAAGTTCCATCCCAAAGCTAAGCCAACCTACAGTTGGGTTTATCAAGCATGCAAGGGAATAGGGAGAATGATGCTAACCCAGTGAGCTCAACCATAGAGCTATGGAAATCTCAAACTACTCAGCAAACATGACACCCACAATACCTACCTCACCCAACACAAGGAAGGCCCCCTTCTCTGTTGCACAGTCCCTCAGGGACCCTTCCCTCCAGTGCTCTTCAGGGTTGGCATAGAAAGGTCCAAACTGCTGCTTTCATGATACTTTATCCTCCACAGGGTTTATCAAGCAAATCCAGCCTCTATCTAATCCTCTTCTTTGTTATTTAGGATTGGATTTTCTCAGGGTTGCAGCCTAAGATTTTTCCCGCAACTCGGTCCTTTGTTATCATATCCATGTGTTCTCACGGGCTTTCTAAACTGCTCATGCTCTCGAATTTATCTCAGGGTTTGATCCATGGGTGTCCCAACTGGTTTTTACTTCTGACACAGGGTTTCTTGTGCATTCTCGTCTCTGCAATTCGTGGCTTACATAGAATCACGATTTCTCCTCTCTGCTTCCCTGCTGGGTTCTGCGATGCATGGTCATTGAGGTTTTTGGTCAACCATGGGATATGGATTAGGATGAGCGAATTACCCGAAGGTAGAGTGGTTTAAGGGACAAGTAAAACAAAGCCATACCCTGCCATACATATCTCAAGGTTGCTCCATACTTAATCAACCTCATGAATAGGCCTTCTCAACCACCTTCTTACAACAGAATGAAATGTCATCATGGGAGTCAAATGGGTTCACAAATTGACATGTGGCAGCATGGGTTTCAATCCCACAACCCCCTCACCTCTCCTTAGTGGATACACATGGCCCCCTCTTATTGGTTTCCTCCTTAGCTAGTTTTCTTGGTATTTTTATTCCAATATTTAATAATTACACCATTTACAATATCTCATGGCTTAACAACACATGGATTATCAGAATTGTCAAATACTTTCCTCTTAGACAAAACTTGAACATCCTCTAGTGGGGCCTTGGCCTTGAGCTCCACATTAGGAAAAACACACATTGCATGTACACAATACTTACATTGAAGCCAATAAACCCTAAGGGGTCAAAATAGGGTTATTACATATGGTTTGGGTGGAATGTGGCCCTTACACAACTAGTTGCTTGGATTTGTTCTTTCAAAAGTGTAATGTCACCAAACTACCACAATCATTTTTATTTATTTATCTATAGCGGGGATAAAACCTGACTGTGTTGACGTCACTTGACTATCTTATTAAACCTTATTATTACATTTAAATACAGTCCTTGCTTGACTGTTGGAAAAATATTATTACTGTGGACATCTCATACAATTCTGTATGTTTATTTCGATGACTGTATTACTACCATCTTCTATGTATTTATATGTAGCCTGTAATAATGGGGTTCTTGGTCTATCTTTAATCCAAGACATTTTGTTTTCAATCTTTCTTTACATGTACTATGTTAGACCTTCATCATGATTTCTCCATTGTATATTTAGGCAGTTTAATAAACACTTATGAACGTATATTATGTTGATTATTATTCTGAATGCTTTCATGTTTACTTATGCATTCTTTTAGTTGTTAATACATGCATAGTTCTTACTAAGTGAAGTTGGCCTTAGCGAGGTCATGGCATCTTATCCAAGACTTACTTTGCATATATGCTAATGCATTGTTATTTATTGATTGCACATGTCTCATTATTCCATACCCAAACTTGTTATAATTTTACAATTACAATGCCCAATCTTGACATATAATCCATGGTGCGATTCAAATTACCCTTAGACAAGGTGTTAAAAACCTTGGTACAAATTTCACTTTGCACTTGACTTAATACACAAGGTATTACAACCTTGGTCCAAATTCCATGTTATACGCACATCCTAATTGCAACCCCCTTTCAAACACATAATCACTTGGGATGTGATCCCATAAGACTTGACATAAGGTTTATATCCTAAATCGAAATGCTATGGAGGAATTTCCAAGCAGCTAGCAATGTACACGAATTAAATGCTTTAGGTGAAGGCTCACTCTACCAATTGCCATGAGAGCCATATGATGACAAGATAATTTATTACAAGTTTGTATCACTTACCTACCAGTTTAACCCTCTCGTTTCTAGAGCATTTGTTCTTCATTTGCGTTGAGGTTGGGTTGTGAGACCTCACTTAGCTCAGGGTTTCATCCCTTCCATTTTCCCTTGGATCTCAGGGTTATTATTAGGTCATAGACACCATTTATGAGAGGGTTCAAGCTTAGGATTTTATATATATCCATCTTGGTTGTAGAGATGAGGATTTATTGGGTTCTTATTTGCTTGGAGGATGGGGTTTACATTGCCCAACTTGCTCCAATGGATTCAAAGCATGGCAGCTCTGTAAGAAGGTAAGATTAGATGAAACGTTGGTTTTCATGATTATTAGTTTCATTATTTACAAGATATGTACACTGTATTGATATATTTGTTTTGTTTGCAACAGGACCTACGATGGGTAGATCGTGGTTGATGAATTTTTGGTTCAAGTGAACTTAACCAGTAATCTCATGGCACCATGGCTACAATCCTCTCTCAATTTTGGATTTCCCATTGAGAGAGGATCGTTATGGCCCAACTCTTGTTTACTTTTAATGGTTAATGTTGTAATTTCCCAAATCCTGGAGGGCGTTCTGCCTCTATTTTAGAATAGAACAAGAACAAGAATAAGAACAATGTTTTTTTTATAATGTTATCACAATTCTTTGTATCGAACTTGGGTCAATTTTCCCTCCGTGGAATTATCTTGTATTAAATGGAGATTGAATATGTTATAGTGTTCTAATGGCATCCTTGTCTCTATGTTTTGCGTACTCTTTGGTTTATAAATGCCTCTCCCTATAAGATGTCGGGTCTTATTGACAGCATTAAACGTTCTGTTTATAATTTCCTGTACAAACATGTTGCTATTCCTGAGTGTTTGTATGTGTGTATGTATGTATATATATAGAAGAGTTTTTATGTTTATTTATTAGTGTGGTTTTACATCGTGGCTTAGTCTATGGTATTCGATCCCAGCCCTTTGTTTATTACATACACTCTGGCTGTTTAGAACAGCCTACGCCTCCCTCATGGGAAAGGCTATGCGTTTTACTTCCATTTAAACGCCTTGAGGTTCGACCTCAATCACTTGGGTTTCTCCTCGATTTGATATGGAGAGTACATGGTATTCGATCCTTTAATTCATTTCTTGATTACAAGCCAATTCGGCTTCTATTCATGTGATCTCAATTTAATATTTAAATGTGATGGATTGACTCTTAGATTCATTAGATAATTATTTAAAGAACCAACTATTATATTTCTAGTGTTGATCACTTAAACACTGTGTTTATTGTGTGAACACCTTAATTACTTATGAGGATTGTATGGATCTTTTTAATAAGTTTTACACCCACGATGATGTTAGGATAATTAATACTCAAACCTTGTCTAGCTTAGTATTATTTCACTTTTCCTAGTATTTGATGATGTTGTTGGCCTCCTAGTGGTGTGCAGATGCCATCTAGGAGCCATTATCCACTTGATGCGACCTGCATGCATGATTTTAGGCCATCCAAATTCAGTTCCCTAAATTTTAGGAGCTAACTCAGTGATCTGGTTCAGTCCACCTGAGTTCCTGACTCTAGTGGGGAGTTTGAGTTGCGATTGCAACTGACTGTGATCAAATGCACCCTCTCTAGCCTTCTTTGCATGCAAAAATCACTGATGCACCCTTCATGCTCAGTTAACTGATAGTAGCTTCAGTTCACTGACAATCAATTGATTTTGGAACCTCCAGAGCACTGTAGTGATTATATTTCCTATTCTAGACTGGCATGGATTTGAATTCTCTCTTGGTATTCAAATTCTCTCTACTGTACCATATCTGTTGACTATATTGATTAATGGAATATGACACACTTTTCTATGCACATCTGAGTTTCAATGCATGTTTAATTTTACTACTCAATTCACTGCAATTTTCACTGTAATTCTTCTTCTTGCTAATCCTATCACTGTGAGGTATTCTCAGGCTCAATGATATGCTGTGTTCCCGAATTTCACATGGTATCAAAGCCCAACAGGGATGGTTCATCTTCAATTTGAGATTTTTTGCAGGATTTTGAGAATTTTTTAGTGCAGTAGTAGCAGTTTTCATTCATTCCAGTAGTTACAGATAGAGAATTTGAATGCTCCTTTGACAGCAAGAATCCCGACACCCTTCAATTATCTAGATTGGAAGGAAGATATGCATATTGTGTTGCACAAAAAGAGTCTCTACAGGGTTACAATGGGAAAGGAGGTCGAACCTTAGGCAGCTATTGAGAAAGCAAAGTACCTGACCAAGTTAGATGAGGCTTTTGGTTTTATGTGTATTCACATCTCAAGAGACTTTCTATTCCATCTTGATGGATTGAAGACCCCAAGGGAGGTTTGGAAGAATATTGAAACTATCTTTGGAAAGGAATATGAGTTGAGAGTTCATGTTTTGGAGAATGAATTAATTTCTCTTCAACCCAATAGTTTCGAACCATATAGCAGTTCTTTTCAAAGTTCAAGTCCTTGGTTATGTAATTCAAACAATGTGGAATTGACTAAAAGGATGAGCAGCTAGCCTTATCCATCCAAATCAAGCTTGGTCATAAATTTTCAATATTTGTCTCTACCTTTCACTCTGGGAGATTGTTAATCCCCAATTGGAAAATTCCTTCTTTATATGCATTCACTAAATCTTTCATCCAAGAACAAGACAAACTGATTCAAATGGGTGCCCTAAAGGCATCCAAGAATCAGGCTCTTATGGATGGAGAGTCAAAAAGTGTGAATTCCAAAGGGAAGCAGAAGGGAAACGAAAAGAAGTATTTTGAATCCAAATCAAAGGAGAATCCTAATCCATCAGAAGGATCCTCCAGCTCCAAGAAGGATAAGAAAAAGAGGTTTGAGACAACCAAGTGTACATATTGCAAGAAAGGAAACCATCCAAAGAGTTCATGCATGAGAAGAATATAGATTAAATGACCAAACTTCTTGAACGACACAACATTTCCCTCCCAGAAGGCACAAGGAAGACCGATTCTGGAAGTGAGACAGATGATCATGAGAGATGCCATGCATTGAAGGATGGATTCTCACAATCACAAACTTTCCTCATTGATTTTGGAGCCTCCAACCACATGGTCGCCTCCAGAGAATCATTTTATTCTCTAGATATTGTCAAATTCTATATGTGTCACAAGTGGATCTAGATTACGAGAGCAAGATTCACTTAGAATTTACCAAACATTGATAGGAAAATAGAAGAAATATGAAGAAAATATGAAGCAGAACACAAGAGAGAAAAAATCATGTGGATTGATCTTCCATTGCATTATTGTTCAATAAAATGTGTACAATATATAGATGATCTCAAGAGACAACATCGAAAGGCTTAGTAGTGAGTTTAGTAACTCACATTAATGCTAGGCTTAGTGGATTAATTCCCTGAATCTATGACATTGTGCCAAGTGTAACTCTTGTATTGGGCCATAATGAGGTCCAATGAACCTATGAGGACCATGAGAAAGTTAGGAAATTCAATAAATGTGGATGAAATCATTATGAGGGAAACTTAGGTGGTTTATGGCTTTGGTAGTGGCCATTAATGATCAATTTGACCATTTCCATTGCATTTGCGCCCTTGGTCCAAAATTATCCCATAAAACAGGGAAGTGGTGCGCCTTCCTCATTAAATGCATTAAGTAGGGTGCATTTGACTCCCCAGAATAAGGAACTAGGCACACTTGTGGACAAACTTGGATATAAACAAACCACTAGTCTAATATGTGGACAAACCCCCTAGACTAGGCACTATGAAGCCAAACCATGGAACAACTTACATTAAACAATTGGAACCTTATGCAAGGATTACTAAACAAGGTATACATGGGAATTATGTTCCAACACCCCCCCTTAAGCCAAAATGGTTGTGAGCAAAGAAAATTATTATGAGGGCCAAATCAACAAAGGCTTATGGTCACCCTTTACATTATTCATCCATGTAAGTGAGGAAAGAGGCAAAACCACACAGGTAAAATCCTCCTTCTAAAATGGACATGAAAGATACCAAAAATAAATTACTCCAAAACACAAGTAGGTGTGAACTGGTTCATATGTCTGGAGGAACCTTCTTCTTGGGAAGAAGAGGAATGTGCTCAACTAGATCAGAAACATGTACAGTTGCATGATGGAAACTGAATCCATGTAGAGCAACTGAGTAACACTGATAGTAGAGTGAAGGATACTCTTTAGAATTGATCTTCAAACCAACCAGGGTGCCATATCCAAAAGGGAATTGAGATGCTTGAGAATAAGTGACCCCAAGTGAATAATAAGGATCGTGAAGCGTCAACATCAAACCAAGAGGTTGTAATCAACTCCAAGAAAGAGGAACAAGAGTCCCAAGTTTGCCAATGTGATGGCTAAGGCCTCTCCATCTTCAAATGAACTTGAAGAAATTCTACTAGTCATGGTGTAGGAATACATAGGAAGCAAAAGAGTGTGAAGCAATGAGAGATATTCACTTGAATTCCAAACTTCTCCTTGACCATATTTTGAACCAATACTCTCATATGAAGAAAGAACCTCTTCTAGAGAAGGCTCACTATGATCACCAATCAACAACCCATCTTCGACATTCGTAATAGAAGACATAGAGGATAAAGAAGTGGAATGGAGAGACATCTCTTCAATAGTATTGATGGAAGCAGCTTGTATGTTATCTTCTTGAAAAACAACTTCATGGAAAACAGAGGAAGCCAAAGAGGAAGAAAGTTGAGGTGGATCATTTGCAGAATCTCTATCTTCTTCTTCTTCTTCAATTTGAACAACTTTTTGAGAAATGCATGAGGCTGAGACCTTTGGAGGGAGAACACATGAGGAGGTGTCCATTTGCTTGATCTCCATATAGCTAATATCTTCTTTCTGCATGCCAAGATTTTTATCTAGATTTCTCCAAAGCTCAAATGGATACTCAACAAAATCAATGAGATAATACATTATAGGAGGTATAGCCAAACACATAGTTGCATATGCTCTATCAAAATCATTGAGCCAATCACACTTCTCTTCATAATATTCTGTCTCGCTCACAGCACCAATGGACACATCAAAGAGACATTTTCTCTTTAGATATGCACACATATTTTATTTCCACTCAGAATAGTTGGGTGCAGAGAGGAGAGGAATAACTTTTGAATCCATAATGAAGTTGTTGTAGGCACCTGCAAAACACAAACTTGGAAATCTATTTTGGAAGTAAGAATATGATCCCTTGTGAAGCTCTGATACCATGTCAAATTCTATTTGTGTCACAGGTGGATCTAGATTACTAAAGAAAGCTTCACTTAGAATTTACCAAACATTGACAAGAAAATAGAAGAAATATGAAGAAAATATGAAGCAGAAGAAAAGAGAGAAAGACTTGCGTGGATTAATATTCCCTTGCATTATCGTTTATCAACATGTGTACAATATATATATACTCTCAAGAGACAAAATTGAGTGGCTTAGTGGTGAGTAGAGTAGATCACATTAATGCTAGGCTTAGTGGAGTAATTCCCCCAATATATGACATTGTGCCAAGTGTAACTCCTGTATTGGGCCATAATGAGGTCGAATGAACCTATGAGGACAATGAAGAAGTTAGGAAAGTCAATAAATGTGGATGGAATCAATATGAGGGCTAATTAGGTGGTTTAGGGCTTTAGTAGTAGCCATTAATGAGCAATTTGACCATTTCTAGTGCATTAGCGCCCTTGGTCCAACCTTATCGCATAAAACAAGGAAGTGGTGCGCCTGCCTCATTAAATTCATTAAGTAGGGCACCTTTGAATCCCTAGAATAAGGAAATGGGAACACTTGTGGACAAAATTGGCTATAATGAAAAACCACTAGTCTAATATGTGAACAAACCACCTAGACTAGGCACTATGAAGCCAAACCATGGAACAACTTACATTAAACATTTGGAACCTTATGCAAGGATTATTAACGAAGGTGTAAATGGGAATTATGTTCCAACAGATCTCACTGATGGTCCTAGTATTCACATGGGAGATAATTCAAAGATCTCTGCTGAAGGGAAGGGCACAATACAAATGGAGCACGGAAAGTTCAAAAGTGTTCTATATGTGCCTTCCTTGGAAGCAAACTTGTTATTTGTTCATCAGAGACACACAGAGGTTCACCGAAGAATTATTTTTTTGGACCCAACACAGTTGAGATTGCGAAGATATCATCTAGGAAGCTAAGATCAAACGGTTTTGCAAACCATGTCTCAAAGGCATACGATTTCTCACATTTTTTTTCATACACTCCGCCTACTCCATTTGCACGTAATCAATATCATAATGATGTCTCTTCTAATGATCTAGATTTAGATTACGAATATGAGGACCAAGTTGAATCAAATCTTGATGTTGAGTATGAAGATCCAGATCTAGATCTAGATCCATCAGCTACTCCCAATCCAAGGACAAAATGGGTTCACAAATTCATTGAAGTTGTTGGGAACATAACTGATGATCCATCTTACCAATGGAGAACCAGATCTCAATAAAAAGATGCAAACCTTGCACTATGTCATACACATCCACTTCTCCCTGATAGGTGCTACATGATGGTAAGGTCTAATCCACAGTCTTTCAAAGTGGCTTCCCATGATCCAAGATGCTAGGATGCCATATATGAAGAGCATGAGTCACTACAAAATAATGAGACATGGGATCTTGTCTCTCTTACCCTAAGTAGAAGGCTGGTTTAGTGCAAGTGGATCTACAAAACAAAAGATTTCTTATGATAGATCTACAACCAAGTACAAAATTCGGTTGGATGCAAAGGGGTACTTACAAGTTCATGGTTTGGACTAAAATGAGACATTCACTCCTATAGCAAGAATGGATTCTGTATGACTTGTTTTGGCCATTGCAGATTCAAAACAGTGGGAGGTACATCACATGGATGTGAAGAGTGTCTTCCTACATGGTGACTTAGAATAATATATCTATATGAAATAGCCTAAGGGCTACAATGATGATCCATCCTTGGTATGCAGACTAAGGATATCATTGTATGGGCTCAAGCAATCCCCCAAGACATGATATGCCAAAATGGATTCTTTCTTATTGTCACAGAAGTTTGAAAGATGCAGATCTGATTGGAATATCTACATGGAGCAGAAGGGAGGTTTCCTACTATTGATTGTATTGTATGTGGATGACTTACTCATCATCGGTGGTTCATCTACTGGTTTGAAGAACATCAATTATACTTTGAGCAAATCCTTCTCCATGAAAGATTTAGGGCTGTTGAAATAGTTTATTGGCCTTGAAGTAACTCAAAATACTTCAGGGATCATGATTTCATAGTCTATATACACATCTAACTTGATAAAAAAGTTCCACATGACTGCTTGAAAAGCAACAAATTTTCCATTCATATCTGGCAATAGATTGGAAGAAGGTGGCTCTACTCCTTTGGTCGACAACACTTTGTATAGGAAGCTGATTGGTAGCTTATTTTACTTGACACATTCAGTTCGAGACTAGATATGTCTTATGTTTTAGGTGTTGTGGCAAGGTACATACAAGAGCCACATGAGCTGCATTGGAAGGAAACAAAGAGAATCTTGCACTATGTGTAGGGTACGAGAGAGTTTGGGATTCATTATTATGTTGGTGCTCAGTTATATATGGTTGGTTTTACTGACTTAGACTGGGCAGGAGACAACACTAACATGAAATCTACTTCAGGATACGTGTTCATGTTGGGATTAGGACCAATCTGTTTGTCAAGCAAGAAGCACCCACACTCTCTTCAACAGAAGCAGAGTACAAAGGGGCTGTGAATGCAACTATTCAGGCAAGTTGGTTACATGGGATCTTGAAAGATTTTGGCATTCACACTTCTCCTTCAGTCGACCTTTTTTGTGATAACCAAAGTTCCATAAAAATATCTAGTGACTTAGTTAAGAAACAAAGAACCAAACATATTGAAGTTCACATGCACTACATTAGGGAACTAGTGCAAAACAAGACCATCTCATTGCATTATTGTCCTATCGAGGATATGATTGCATACATTTTTACAAAGTTTTTCACTCAAAAGATATTTTCCTATCTCGGATCTCTGCTTGGTGTGAAGGATGTTTGAGTTCACTGATGTTCATTTTTGAGGGGGGGGGTTTCCTATGAGGTTTTCCTCATTTCCTTAGTTTCATGAAAAAATATTTTTTATTATTGATTGTAGGGGTGACCTTTGCTCTCAGTAACTAGGGCCCAAGATGTCTAAGTTTGGATTAAGGGGGTGTATTAGGATTTAATTAATAGTCAAACCTTGTCTACCTTAGTATTATTTCACTTTTCCTAGTATTGGATGATGTTGTTGGCCCCCTAGTGGTGTTCAGATGTCATCTATGAGTCCCAGGGTAATTTTTAGGGGCAAAATTTCGCCAATTGGCTATTTTTTGGGCATTTTTTCAAAAAATAAATTTGCTATTTGGTCATTTTTAGTCTCTAATATCGTCTATATTTACATAAAATATGTTTTTTTTTTATCATAATATTCGCCAAAATTTACACGTTTCAGTAGTAAATTGTATGTTTCATATTTAATATTCGCCTACCTATCTATATACATTTAGGATACTATACTTAAGTATAATATTATAATCTTAAAAAATACCTTGTCTAGGACCCATTAACCACTTGATGCACCCTGGATGCATGATTTTAGGCTATCGGGAGTCAGTTCCCTACATTTTAGGAGCTAACTCAGTGATCTGGTTCAATCCACCTGAGTTCCTGACTCTAGTGGGGGTTTTGAGATCCGATTGCAACTAGTTGTTATCAAATGCACCCTCTCTAGCCTGATTTGCATGAAAAACCCACTGACATGTCCTTTGTGCTCAGTTAACTGATAGTAGCTTTAGTTCACTGACAATTAGTTGAGTTTGGAACCTCAGGAGCACTGTAGTGGTGATATTTCCTATGCTAGATTGACATGGATTCGAATTCTCTCTATTGTACCATATTTGTTGACTATAGTTATTAATGGAATATGACACACTCTTCTATGCACATCTGATTTTCAATGCATTTTTAATTTTACTGCTCAATTCACTGCAATTTTCGTTTTAATTCTTCCTCCTTGCTAATCCTATCACTGTGAGGTATTCTCAAGCTCAATGATATGTTGTGTTCCATAATTTCATAGATGAGGCCGAGAGGCCATCATCATTATTCCAAAACATTGAAGGCTTACCTTGGAATGAATTCGCCCTTACAAAATTCGATCCTTGAGTTGAATTGTCTTCATTGTATCGATCCTCTTGCATGCAGTTCGATCTCCTTCCAAAAATTGTGTTAATGATTTGCTAAGGGTTTATATGCTTATGGTTTAATCTTTACAAAATCTTACGTAGGATTTAAGCTTTTCCTTTAGTCTTTATTTTTCTTATTTAAAAAACATTGGTTTATATAATATGGTATTGGGTTTATGCTAAAAGGATTTCATGCATTTTGATTTGAGTTGTAGCTTTTGTGTAAAAGCTTGCATTACTTGCTATGTTGTATATAAGGTCGATTTCCTTGCATCATGTTGACTACATCATGTTATATTAATTATAAACGTTCTATGATTATATATATTAATTAAAATATTAATATAATGTTGAGGCTAGGTTGGTTAAGGGATTAGCCTTGGATTCTTAAGTGAATCCTCTCCATCATATGCTTGTTAACAAGAGTTTTCTCTCTAGACCAGTAGGCCTATGATATTATAATTATTTATTTAACTGTTTTTGTATATATTTCTGTTTATTTATTGAGGTTAAATAACTTATAATAGGTCTAATAACAAGACTAATAATTTACTCTATAAACACAGTTAGTCTATAAAAATCAAGTAAATGATAGGGTCAGTGCAAGCTAATGAGGCTCACTTTTGGCGCGTTAGATGCAATAGAAAATTGAAAAAGAAGGCATCCCTCAACTTACTTGGATTTTTTGATCTACTTACGCAAAATATCTTGCATTGAGTAAAAAAGATGAAATGTAGGAAATTGAATCACGTTTTCGAATATATAACTTTTATGTATTGAAAATTTGCATAGCTATGTGAAGTTTCATTTTTCCTAACATACACTTTTTATTTTTCAGGCAAATGATAAGGTATATGTTTTTGTGGGTAGAGCCTTTGAGGGCCTAAATGATGGAATCAAGCTACAAAAATAGGCATGCATGTAGAGAACACATATCACTTATGCGCCATTATTTTTCGAAAATTAAATTAGTAATTTTATAATTTTTTTATAATTTTCTAAGTGATCAAACCTCGAAAATAGTACCTCTTTTGTGGGTAGAGCCTTTGAACGTCTTAATGCAAAAATATTGAAATCGGTTTTTCATAGAACGTGGAGCTTAGTGTCCTCTTGTGCACCATACGATTTTTTTTTGAAATGATTGAGAATTGAAAAGGTTATGGAAGAAACACTAACAGTGTGTTTCACGAGTTAAGGAGGTAGGACAGAAAAGAAATTGAAAGAAAATAGGAAAAATTAATATTTCAAAATAAAAGTTACATATTTGGAATCTGTAGAAAAAATGCTATTTGTGTCTAATATTTCGTCAAAAATGACTCTGTGTAGCATATTGTAACAAGTGGCTAAGCACAGGCTTCTCCAGAAACTGGAAGAAGTACCCAATTAGCTTTGGTTTTTCATTAACATAGCACAGGTTTGGAATTACCGAAGCAAACTCCAAAGCATACACATAGGATTATTGTTGACATGTGAGCATGTGACTTGACTTGGTTTAGGCTCTACAAAACACGAACGCGTTATGTTTAAATTCAAAAATATTGCTGCGCTTTTAGATGTACATAACGCGCTTGTGTTATATAACTACATAA
This sequence comes from Larix kaempferi, assembly GCA_027924585.1. Classification (NCBI taxonomy): domain Eukaryota; kingdom Viridiplantae; phylum Streptophyta; class Pinopsida; order Pinales; family Pinaceae; genus Larix; species Larix kaempferi. Next base: position 1,034,393 of record BSBM01000131.1, read on the forward strand.
CGCATACGCATTATATAACTACATAACACGTACGCATTATATAGTTAAAAAATGCGCTCGCATTATGCAAATCATAAAATACACGTTTAATACTTGAGAAAGAGGGGGTGTGGAAGACTCAAGGGAATTTTTGTTTAATATTTGAGAAGGGGTGGGGAAGGGTCAAGGGAATCTATGGTTAATATTTAATAGGGGTGGGAAAGGGTCAAGGGCTTAGAAGGATGTTGGAAGCTTGAGTGGGGAGAGATGAAGGGAATGAGAACATGATGGGCTATAGGGGGTGAAGGGAAGTGGAGCTTGAGAGAACTATTAGGAGTAGAATAGGTTCTGAAGAAGTATAGGGTTAGAAGTTGAAAGTGAGACTTGAGTGACAAGGGGGAATGGATGGAGGCAAGGGGGATGTGAGAGAGAAATAAAGAATACAAGGGGGGGGGAGACATAGAGTGAGGGAGGGACAGGGACAATGGGGAGGAATGGATTTGGAGGGAGTGAGAGATAGATGGGGATAGAATGAAATAAAGAGATAGGAAGGGAGGGATAGAAAGTGTTGGTGGGAGACATGCAGGGAGTGGTGGCGATGGAGAGAGAGAGAGAGAGAGAGAGAGAGAGAGAGAGAGAATATGAGAGGAGGGGGGAGGGACATAAAGTGTGTGAGAGAGAGGGAGTGATGGAGAGATTGGGATAGGTTGAGGGAAAGATAACATGAGGGAGGGATAGAAGGTGAGAGAGAGACAGGGGATGAGAGAGGGAGGAAGAGAAGGTAGGGTGAGGGATGGAGGGAGAAAGGTGGAGATAGATATGGATGGAGGGGGGATGGGTTTGAGAATGGAAAGTGACATAATGTGTGTGTATGTGTGTGTGTTTGAGAGAGAGAGAGAGAGAGAGAGAGAGAGAGATTGATGGTTGGGGAGAGAGAGAATAGAGGGAGTTGTGAGCATCATATTCTCCATCAGCATCATATTCTTCATCATCATCATCTTCATGACCATCATCGTCATCATCAACATCTTCATCATCATCACCATCATCATCATCATCATCATATTCCTCATCAAATCAACATCTCCATCATCATCATCATCATCTTCTGAACATCATCATGATCATCATCTAAACATCACCACCACCATCATCATCAACATCTTCATCACCATCACCATCACCATCATCATCAAAATCTTCATCGTCATCACCATCACCATTACCATCACCATCTTCATCATCATTGTCATCTCTAGGTTCCCCATCAACATCAACATCTCCATCATCATCATCTTCTTCATCATCATCATCTTCATCACCATCATCATCATCATCAACATCTTCATCATCATCACCATCATCATCATCATCTTCCTTGAATCAGATCAACATCTCCATCATGTCACCATCATCTTCTTCATCATCATCATCATCATCATCACATCACCATCACCATCACTATCATCATCAACATCTTCATCATCATTACCATCACCATCATCATCAACATCTTCATCGTCATCACCATCATCATCATCATCCTTGGCATTTATAGGTTCCTCATCAACATCTCCATCATCATCATCTTCTCCATCATCATCATCTTCATCACCATCATCATCACCATCAACATCTTCATCATCATCACCATAATCATCATCTTCATCGTCATCATATCAACATCTCCATCATCATCATCTTCTTCATCATCTTCACCATCATCATCATCATCATCATCATCTTCATCGCCATCTCCATCATCTTCAACATCTCCATCATCATCACCATCACCATCATCATCATCTTTGTGACCATAAACATCTTCATCATCATTGTCATCTCCCCCTTCCTCATCAACATCTCCATCATCATCATCATCATCATCACCATCACCATCATCGTCAACATCTTCATCATCATCACCATCAACATCATCATCGTCATCATCACCATCAGCATCATCATCAAAATCTTCATTGTCGTCACCATCACCATCACCATCACCATCTTCATCATCATTGTCATCTCTAGGTTCCCCATCAACACAACATCCCCATCATCATCATCTTCTTCATCATCATCATCTTCATCACCATCATCAGCATCATCAACATCTTCATCATCATCACCATCATCATCATCATCTTCCTCATCAGATCAACATATCCATCATGTCACCATCATCTTCATCATCATCATCATCATCATCATCATCATCATTACCAGCACCATCATCATCAACATCTTCATCGTCATCACCATCATCATTGGCATTTGTAGGTTCCTCATCAACATCTCCATCATCATCATCTTCATCACCATCATCATCATCATCATTGGCATCTGTAGGTTCCTCATCAACATATCCATCATTGTCATCTTCTCCATCATCATCACCATTATGATCTTCTGAACATCATCATGATCATCATGTAAATATCACCATCACCATCATCATCAACATCTTCATCATCATCACCACCAGCATCATCATCAAAATCTTCATCATCATCACCATCACCATCACCATCACCATCTTCATCATCATTGTCATCTCTAGGTTCCCCATCAACAAAACATCTCCATCATCATCATCTTCTTCATCATCATCATCTTCATCACCATCATCATCATCATCATCAACATCTTCATCATCATCACCATCATCATCATCATCTTCCTCATAAGATCAACATCTCCATCATGTCACCATCATCATCATCATCATCATCATCATCATCCGAACATCACCATCACCATCATCATCAACATCTTCATCATCATTACCACCACCATCATCATCAACATCTTCATCGTCATCACCATCATCATTGGCATCTATAGGTTCCTCATCGACATCTCCATCATCATCATCTTCATCACCATCATCATCATCATCATTGGCATCTGCAGGTTCCTCATCAACATATCCATCATCGTCATCTTCTCTATCATCATCACCATCATCACCATCATGATCTTCTGAACATCATCATGATCATCATCTAAAAATCACCATCACCATCATCGTCAACATCTTCATCATCATCACCATTAGCATCATCATCAAAATCTTCATCGTCATCACCATCACCATCACCATCACCATCACCATCTTCATCATCATTATCATCTATAGGTTCCCCATCAACACAACATCTCCATCATCATCATCTTCTTCATCATCATCATCTTCATCACCATCATCATCATCATCAACATCTTCATCATCATCACCATCATCATCATCATCTTCCTCATTAGATCAACATCTCCATCATTTCACCATCATCTTCATCATCATCATCATCATCTGAACATCACCATCACTATCATCATCAACATCTTCATCATCATCACCATCATCTTCATCAACATCATCATCTTTATCATCTTCATCTGCATCATGATCATCTTCATTGTCATCACCCTCCTCCTCCTCATCATCTTTATCATCTTCATCTACATCATGACCATCTTCATTGTCATCACCCTCCTCCTCATCATCATCTTGTGCACTTATGCACTTAGGGATTAATGTTTAGAAGAGGGTCTAAAGGCCTTTATGGGGGAGGGGCTCTAGGAACAAGGTAAGACAGAGAGGGCAGAGGGGAGGGATAAAGGTGTAGAGGGTTAGTGATTAAGGGAGAAGAAGGGAGAGAGTGCTATAGGGAGGGATGATGACGAAGATAAAGAGAAGGTGGAGAGATGGAGACTGGGGTGGTAAAGACATGGCTGGAGTAAGGGAGAGAAAGAAACATGAAAGAAACATGTAGGGAGGGATGCAGGGAGAATGAGGGGCAGATATTTAGAAAGAGATAGGGGGTATCTAGGGATTATTGGGAGAGAGCTAGGGGGTATTAAACCATACAAAACATTTTTCCCCACACTAAAAACATTTGTTTTGTATGTAACCATATAAATTATTAGTTTTCTTTTGATTTTGTTCGTTGCCCTAGCCATGCACCTAACCTATTTATTGTGCTTGACAATATCGCGTACGCGTTTTTGCACTACATATCGCACACGCGTTTTTGCTTTATATAACGCATGCGCGTTTTGTAACTCCATAAACAGTGGACTGTCCCTATCCAAGAGCAACTTCACTCTGTCCGAGCCAAAACAACACTCCCGCGATTTTTCGAACAGCACGAACCCGCCATTGGAAATTCTCACACTCTACACCAACTCCATCATTATTTTTTTTATGCAGGTGCAACATTAAGGACATCTTTCATGGTTGCTCAATGTGGTGTTGGGTTATATGGCCATATTTGAAGAAGATAATCAGCAAGCTTGAAGAATCTCCAATTGAATAACACCAAAGATAAGGCCTTTGAAAGATTCATTTTTCCTATATTTGAGGAGCACACAAGATAAGATATCAAGCTTCAATACCATTTCATGGTGATGGTGGATATACACAAGTGTACAAGAGAATCAAAGAGCCCAAACAATTTATGATTTAACTTCCATTTGCTTATTATTGAAGAGCTTGTAATTGAGGAGCAATAAAAACAAACTATATTGAATTGATCATTGTGGTGATGGGGAATGCACGTAACCGAGTAAACAAATCAACAAGGAAGAAGAGACCTCAAGAAGTCATTGAAGAAGAGAAAGAAAAGAAAAGAATATACATGATGAATTGGAGGCTTTCTTTGGAAACTAATTGTTAACACCCAAAAAGTGCTCACTAGCTCATTCCCGTATTCACATGACCCATTTGTCCACTTTTCCACCATCTGAGCCTCTGAAGCCAACAAAAGGTCACCAAAAGACCTTAGTACACCCCTTTTTCCCACTCAAAAAGATTATTTTTCCTAAAAAAGCATAAAAAACCCTCAAAAAGGGTCCAAAATTCACAAAATATTAAAAAGGGAATAAAAATAATAAAAATATTCAAAAAAGGAAAAAGGAGGGAAAAGTACCTAAACCATGTTGGTCAATACCATTGGTTTCCACAAAACCACAAATGGTATTCCCCACCACCAAAACCTATAAAAAGGTGGTAGGGGCTCCTCATTTCACATCCATCCATCTTCCTATCCTCATGTTGCCAAAATCTCCCTTGAGTAGTTGGCCATTGTAGCAACCTTGGAGAGAGGACCCTTTGGAGTTTGGAGCTGCTCATCCTTGGAGCTTCTCAACTATCTTCATCACTTGGAGGTATTATCGCAAGCACTTGCTTGCCCCCATTTTTCAATACAAATTTATTTTCTCAATTTCTTGTTCTTGTTTTTTAATTCAAAATTTTATTATGATATGCACATGCTAGTTTAGTTTAGTTTAGATTTAGTTTACATTGTTTTTGCTTAATATTGAAACTGCTGCTACTAGTTAGCAGGTGCCCATAGCACTAAGCTTGGTTGCAAAACCAAGCCAACAGTTTTTTGGCGACTCCGTTGCTTTCGAATATTTAGATCTCACTTTTGCTTTAGATCTTAGTTTTTAATTGTATTAGTTAGTTTAATTCATAGATCGGCCACCCTAGATAGCAGATCCATTGCTGTTCTAGATCTTGGCCCATTTTTTAGCCATTAACAGCCCGAAATTCTCAATTTTCAAGTTCGTTTTTCAGCGTCCGCGTACGGCTTTCGCCTCGCGGCTTTTAGCCCAACAGTTGCGCTGCTCATCGCGACTGCGCGGCTTTTTTCTGCACGGTTCACCGCGGCTTCGCGGCCTATTTGCACGCTGCACATCTCGGCTTCGCGGACATTTTCCGCACTGCACATCGCGACTGTGTGCCGAAATCCCGCGCGGTCCATCGCGGCTTTGCGGCCGAAACCCGCGCGGTCCATCGCGGCTGTTCTGTCAAAACCCGCGATGTCATTTTTTACATTCGGCCAATCCTTTTAAAAAATTATTTTTTAACTGTATTTTCTGCCCACATAGCACATTTTTACAGTATTAAATCCGCATATTTTACAGCCATTGAAAAATTTTACTATTTAGAATGCACATGTGAAAAAGTCTTTTTAAAAATTTTCAGAAATTGAAAGAAGGGTTTATTTCGCATTTTATCTAGATTAAAAATTTCTGCTGTGTACTTCCTTAAATATTTTTCCCATAGCAATTTTTGAAAAAAGAAATCCATTTATTTCTCAAAGAAGTTATATTATTTGCTTTCCTATTTCAAAAGATCCTTTGTTTTTTGAATAGTCCTTGCAAAGCATTTAATTTCCATTTATTGAAGAAGTCATATTATTTGCTTTTTTATTTCAAAAGATCCTTTGTTTTTTGAATACTTAGCATTTACTTTTTCAATTTCAGTTTAAAATATCACATGTGCACCCACTCAAACACTTAATTTAAAACTGAGCCTTAAAAAGAACCCTAACTTCAAGCAACTTTTAACCCCACTTGGGGAACACTAAAAGAACTTTGTAGCTAGGTAGTATTGGGGGGATAGGTGTTCCAATAACAGCCCTCAGTAATTACATTTGAGACATAGAAGTTGTCCATTTAGGGAGCCAAAATCTCCTAGTATTTATTGGCACGGTCACAACCGGTTTATGGGAAGGCCTCTCCCCTAGGAGGGTTGAAGTCGCGAGGATGGTTCCGGAAGCCTGAGTGGAATACCGAAATCCATTCAGTAACCGAAGGGCTACCATTCGCAGTTCTCGGGATATCCCTGTATAGGGATATTGCGGTAAAAGGACCAAACGGCAGATTTACCTTTTCTCGACGTGTCATGAACAGAGTATCCTAGTAGCCATTCTTTAGGATTGATTACCCGGTGTCCCTCCCGGTAGGGGGATATCTAGCCATTGACTCAACACTCAATATTGTCTAACTTGGATTTCATCACCTTGCAGAGAATATAGTTTGTTGATTCACAATACTTTTAGTTAGGTGTTTGCATGATACAACCCACCTTTGGTCTAGTTACACCTATTTTTTCTAGAAGCTGTTTGCATGTTGGTATTCTGACCATGTTTTGCATACCTCCACTTATTATAGCACAACTGCTATAATAAAGTGCCTTTTGAGGTTGATTTTTTGGCCTGAGATCCTTCATTTTCACTCCCCTTCTTGCACCCTTGGTTGCATTAGGGTTTTGAGTTTTTTATACATTACCATTTTTACACATCAGATTTTTTACACAAAAACTTATTTCTCACCATTGAGAATTTTAGACACTCTCGTCGTCTTCAGGGTGAACTCCCAGAGTTCAGTCTACTTGGCTCACCACGTCACCGACGCCGAGCCTTATCCCTTGACTCGACACATCGTCGATCAACCAGACAGTCATCCGATTCTGACACGCCTCACTTCACATCTGATTCTGAGGCAGAATCCGAAAACCCCACTGCGCTATTCCCAACCAACCTTATGGTTGGAACACCATTTGACCCACTCTTCACCAGCACCATAGGTGAGACATCAACAGACCCTTCTGCTATGGTGCCATCCATGGAAACCACCACACCCCTAGGTATGCCTAATATGGCGGACACTCCACATTTAGGAATTCCCAACACAGGGCCACCTCCTGTTATAGGAATTCCCAACACAGGGCCACCACCTGTTATGGGTATGCCCAACATAGGGGTCACACCCCCTCTAGTTTCCACAAACCCTATCCCCGGAATCACTACTGCTATTCCTAACCCAAGTGGAACCCATGTTGCACTTGGAAGCACTGGCCCATACCAGACCACACCTATTGGAGGACACATACCTTCAATACCTACCATACCTTTAGGTGCTACTGGACCCCTACATCATACCACCATGACTAGGCATGTCCCAGTCCCAGTCACTACAACTGCTAGCTTACCGTACATGGCGAGTCTGAACTTACCAGACTTAGCCAGGCTCACCAATGATCCTATCACACACGATCCTGTGTGGCCTCAAATGCCCACCAAACTCCCCTCCGACATCCCTAAGTTTGAGGGCAAGGCAGGTGAGGACCCCCAGAACCATATCATGTCCTTCCATCTATGGTGTTCCTCCAACTCCATAGTGGACGACTCTGTCCGCCTTCGTCTGTTACAGTGCACCTTCACTGGATCTGTAGCTAAATGGTATATCGAGCAGCCCCATGGGACCCATGCCACCTTTACCTCCCTTGCCTCGACCTTCCTGCAGTTCTTCCAGTTACCTGTCCGCTATGATGCGGGAGTTGAGATCCTACTATCTTGCAGACAGAACACGGCCACCCACATCACTGACCACATTCATGAGTGGCGTCGATGCCGAAGCCTATGCAAAATCAAGTTAGATGACCGCATCTTCTTATATTGGTTTCTAAAATCCCTCCTCCCTCTCATTGCAAAGGATGTGGCATCCGAACGACTCCAGTCTGAAGAAGAGGCCATCCTCAAAGCCCAGCAGTTTGATCTCATTTACGCCCAGTTGGGTTATCTGTATACCATTATACCAGACGCCCCTCGAGCTGATTCATCCCAACACGATGCACCGAGGGCATCCCATGCCGCAGATGGCATCATTGGTCGTATTACCCCACATCCCCAACCCTTTTCCATTGAACATCCTAGCCATGGTCCCGACCTTTCGCGGGCTACATCCCAATCTGGAGCAACCAATTCATATGCTCCCATGGCACATCACCACCATACCCATGGACCTTCATGTCCACCTCAGTGCTTTGGTCATGCACCACCCGCATACACCCCTCCAGTCGCACCTCGACCTGTGTACTACCCACAGCTAGCTGTGACAGCTAACCCAACACCTCCAATAGCTCAGGGTTACCAACAACCCTAGCAGGTAACTGGACCACCTCCAGCCCCACAGGATTATTATCCACCACAACCTTCTCCCGCACCTGCGGCGAACCAAAATCCTCCCACTGCTCAAGGGCAAGTGTACACACAGCGCAACCAGCCCCAGCACCAAAACAACCCGCGCAACCAAGGTGCGCAATAGAACCATGGAAGAGGACGTAACCGCGGTAATAACCAACAACATCAGCAAGGTCCTCCACCTCCCAATCCCCCGCAAAATAACAATGCTGCTCCCCCCAATCGAAATCCAGGTCGTAATCCCGGGCAGCCTAAAAATAGTAACCTCAGAACAAACCATCCTTGTTCTATTTGCGGGGTTTATGGTCATTACACGCATGCTTGCCCACATTTGGACCGAGCTCGGCAACTTTGGACTGACGATGCCCATCGTCAAGGGCAAGCGGCTCCTCAGCCGCCGCCCAAACCTCCACCACCTCAACATTAACCTTTGGTATTGCAAAACCCCTTTCCAAACCAAGGTGTAGTGAACACCCAGCCATTAGCTCCCCCTCAGGGCAACGCGCCACCACAACAGATCACTTATGCAGCCCCTGATCAACCCATGTTTGATTCAGGTACTCACCACTTGTTGATGATGTCAACTGCCGATGCCAACCTCCAAACCCGTCGGAACCAATATGGTTCCACCTCCGAAGCCCCTACTGCTGACAAAAACACTAACGTTAATCCCACAGATCAAACGTTACGTATACCTCCGGCTCCACTTGACGGCGCTCCCAAAGCACCTCGCTTCCCACTTCGCCGCATCAATAATAATCCCAATGCTCGTGCTGCGTCGAATTACAACATTGTAGATGACTTAGCCCAGTCTCCTGCAGCCATGTCTGCGTTAGAAGTCTTGAAAAACTATCCTTCGCAGCGCAAGACTTTTCTCTCTGCCATTGGCGCTATTGACCCCAATGATTCACAACTGATCGCATTCGATTCAGACCAGTCCGAACCACGACTTCCTTCCAGTTTAGCATTCCAAGTTTTCGTTTCCATTCAGAATATTGTCATCCATCGGTGCATTATCGATGAAGGGGCCTCTACATGCGTCATGTCCACCTTCGTTTGGCAGAAGTTGGGATCCCCCACTCTCCAGCAGTCCACCACTGCGTTGCGAGCCTATGACGGCCGTTCGGCTCAACCCCAGGGTCTCTTACCAAATGTCCCCGTCCAGCTGGCTGGTAAAACCATACTCATTGACATTGAGGTCATCAATGCCCAACTTGACTATAACCTTTTACTTGGCCGTAGCTACATGTATGCCATGCGGGCTATTGCCTCATCCGTTTTTCGTACCATGCAGTTCCCCCATGAGGGATGCATGGTCAAGGTCGACCAACTCACCTACTACGATCCTAAGGCCCCCGCCACACCTAAAAATGTTCTCTCCATGGTTGAACAACCTGTTTGTGGTGCGAATACCTCATTCTTTTCCTCAGTGGGACCCAGACTATACTCCGACGCGCCGATGACTTCTACCTTCCAGACCATTCCACCACCGTCACCGGAGACCCACGTCGCTAACCTCTGAACTCTTTCACAAACACCGGGTAATCAACCCTCCTTATTACCCAAACCACCATTGGTCCCTAGTCACATTGGTGTTACGCCCATGCACACCATCCCCTTTCTATTCCCTCCCTCGGGCGTAGTAAGCGCCCCGATTACGGCTACCCTTAGTCTCCCCGGGTTAACATTGGGATTACCTGTGTGGTATATTTCGCCTCCCGTTCCCCCCCCAACACCAAATGTCATCCTGCAACTAGTGCAACCCATTGTCACTTCTACCCAACCACCTCCCGGTATCACGACTCCTTCGTCATCGACGAATCCCCCTCCTCTCATCAGGCCCACTGGGGGCAGAGGCCCACAACCATACACTGTCGTACCTCCTCCCAAAGCAGTTAAACCTCCCCCTGTGTTTCGTGCTCCTCCCAAGTACTCATTGTGTGATGAGTTAGGCCATCCAACTCATCAGTTCCCATAGTTACCTGCATTGCAGGAACATATGCAAATGCTGGACGACGACCCCAACATCTCGGTTGTCAAACTCGACCCAAATCCCAAGCCTCGCGATAAGTCACTGCGCACTAACCACCCTTGTGCCATATGCGGTGTTTACGGCCACTACTCACATCACTGTCCTGATATCCTAGATTACAGAGCAGTGTTGTATGAGTTGAACAACGTCGACTTAGAAATATCTCCTCCCCTCATCGAGGAGATCTACCCTCCCGCATCATCTTCATCCGGAGAGATTAACACCATTTATATGATCTCTTCGACCACCACTACCTCGTCACCCGATTTGACCACTCAAATCTCCCGCAGTGATGACAAGATTCTATAGGCTCCTACAGCCCCTGATTATCCCTGGGAAGACATGCACCATCGTCCATACTTCCTCCCGGAAGAGACTTCATCCACTACCGCTACCCAATCCGCGGTTGAGTCCCAAGATTTCCTTCCTAATGAAGTTGACTGGTTCAAGGACCCTATTTCTACACCTGACGCTTCCGAGGATAATAACATGGCCAATATTTCTCCCGTCATCCACATCGACATCTCTGACCCACCTGGTTCCCTTCATACCATTACATTACGAGCCTCCCACAATGAACACGAGATTGGAGAATACAAAAAACTGTTCCAAGAATTCACTGATGTCTTTACTTGGTCAGATAACGAAATGCCGGGCCTTGACCCCGCCATCTATACAATCTCCACTGGATACCCCTCTGTCCGGTTGGCCCCTTCCACCGACCCCGTCCACACACATATTCCACTCTGCTACATCGGTTTCGCCGATGGAGCAAGCCGTTGGTCCCCCAATCTGGCTTCCGCAGCTTGGGTAATATATTCCCCTTCACATGAGTTGATCCACATCGATGGAGTGTGTTTAGGTGCCGCCACCAAAAACCAGGCAGAATATGATGCCGTGACCAGTCTCCTGGCCGTGGCTCTCCAAATGAGCATACGTCACCTTAACGTTTTCTTGGACTCACAACTCCTTGTTTCCCAACTTAACAATGATTACCAGGCACGCGATCCCTGCCTTTTCAGAAAATTCCTGCGCACTAAACAAATGGTTATACAGTTTGAATCCATTTCATTCACACATGTCCCAAGAAACCTCAATAGTGTAGAAGACCATATGGCCAACAACGTCCTGGACTGGCACACCAATCACATCATTTCATAACCAAAATGTGCATCCACATGCATAACATGTGCCTCCACGGGCATATACAAAAAAAAAACCAAATGTGCATCCACGTGCATAACATGTGCCTCCACGGGCATATACAAAAAACAAAATGTGCATCCACGTGCATAACATGTGCCTCCACGGGCATACAAGAAATCAAAATTCCTCCACAGGCAAACATAAAGACAACAAGTGCATCCATGTGCATACACGACTATATATCCAAACATATATATACATATATATATAAACCGTGATAGTCAACATGTCATAGGTGCCCTCAGCACCAAATATAAAAAAAATACATCAGCCGTACAAAAAGGTGCTTCCCCATATGCTCATCAGCATTTGGGGGCAAATACATCTCATCTAGTCATCAGGGTCCCTGGGCTCCTCTGGCTCCTCCTCCGCGGGCCCCGCCGGATCAGGGCGAGCCCAAAGTCTTCGCTCTGCTGGCCCTGCCGGATCATCCCGTAGATGAATCCTCCTCTCAGCCGCCCCTGCCGGGTCATCCTGAGCACCACCCCTGTGCTCTGCCACAAAGACTGTTGTCCTCAACAAAAGCGACTGCCACTCACGCGGCGCACCGAAGAAACGCTCCAGGATATCCCAGTCCAAGTCTCTCCAGCCATCCTCGGGGAGTCCGGCTAGAATCATGTCAAAGGTCTGTCTGACACCCTCTATGGCATCATCTCGAGGGCCAACCCCTCACCCACGAGCCGCAAATCCTCCACTGGGTGGAGGTGGTACCGCTGCAGGAGGTTGAGCCACCACCATCGCCCACCCCCGACGAGCCACATAGTCCGCAGGTGGTACAGGCCCAACATCTGCACAATGCAAGTAAGCCATCATATGCATATCTAACTATAATCATAGACAGATAAATCAAACAACACATGATATAGTATAAATCAAAAAACACAAAACATACCGTCTAAACTCCAGGCCTGTCCCGGGGGATGAGGCATCTCTGGGTCGCCTCGATAGTCCATGCTGGCATATGGGAAATCCTCAATCAGCAGGGGCATCTGCTCCCACTGCTCATAGACCTCCTCCGTAAAGAAACCGCGGACACCACCGCTGTCACGAGGCATCATCTGCCCCCACCGCATCATGCGAGGCTCACTCACTAGACCATCACGAATGGGCACCCGTGGTCGCAAGGTCGGCAACCGCTCGAAGAAAAAACAACATAGAAAAGAGGCATAACAGAACTCACCTCCCTGTCGACTGGCCTTGTCCATATCTCTCGAGACACCAGCCAGAAACATCTGCCCCCAGGCATAATAAGTCCCCCGAAGAACAGAGTCCACCAACATCGTTTGTCCCCCAGACAAACGATGTGGCGCAGCAACACCCAATATCCGCAGAACACATGCCCCAACAGCCCGCATATCCCACTCACGTAGTGATCGCAGAATAATAGAACTGTTCTGCAAAATGGCATCATCAACACAAAAGGTCTGTAGCAAATCCTCCATATCTACACCTGGTGGGATCCTCAGCAGTAGATCTCCCACCTCCCCTAACCGAGGCAACCCAGTCAGAAAATAAACATCCGTGAGGGTGATCTCTAACCTCTCACCCCCAATAATAAAAGCACCCTCCGCCGGCACCCACCAACTCACTAACTTGTTCAGGAGCCGTCTCACTGAATGAATAGGTGGGATCTGAGCGAACTTCAAGAGTCCGCTCACCGCCAGAGTTTGCCGCACCCCCAGTAATAAAAGCACCCGCCAGAGTCTGCCGGATCAGTCTGAATCCGCAGCATCAGATCATCATCTATCTCCCGCTCTCGCCATGAGGCCAATGGTCTCCTTAGCATCCTGCCAGAAAACAGAAGAAATTTTTAGCCCCAGCACAAAATTTTTTGCAAAAGATCCCATCGCGGCTTTTCCATTAAAAGCCGGGATGATCATCGCGGCCTCCATCCTAAAACCTGCGATGAACATCGCGGGTTTTGGTCAGACAGACGCGATGAACATCGCAACTATCTCCCATGAACTCGCGATGAACATCGCGGGTTCCAACCTCACAGTCACGAAGAACATCGCGACTGTCAGCCTAAAACCCGCACGGTTCATCACGGGAAAAGACCCGAAACCCGTGATATTCCACGTTGGAGGGTCAACATGGAATTTCGCGGCCTTCAGGAGCCCGCCGCCAAACAAAAAAGACATAATTGAAAAGGATAAGGCAAATAGGGTTACCTGAAACTTGCAGAATCGAAAACCAACGGTCAAATCTCCCAGAAATCGAGAAAGAGCTCTGACTGCTCTGCCAAACTCGCACGTAACAATGACACGTCATATGGGCCCCACGCCCTATTTATAGAAATTCCACCATTTTTCAAACCGCCATTCCGGTCTCATACGACGTCCGTTTCTCAAACCGTTGGTACCATTGGAATCAGCACAGCAAGAACTCCATGATAGATCTTTCCTTTTCCTGTTTCCATCAGGTCCATTTTTTGACCATTTTTTGGGTGCTCTCGTCGCCTCGATTTGCGTGCCACATTGGCCGTTCTCCATTTTTGACAAACTTTATATCACCGGATTTAGTTTTCCACGCTCGTGATGATGCTTGAGATCATTTCTCGCTCTCACGCCCAGATTTTTCGGGCAACTTTCCATACCCCCCCCTCGTCGCCTCAGTTTGCGTGCCACATCGACCGACGTCCATTTTTTACGAGTGTTATATCGTCGAATTCAGTTTTCCGCGTTCATGATGACGCTTGAGATCATATCTCACTCTCACCTCCAGATTTTTCGGGCATCTTTCCATGCCCCCCTCGTCGCCTCGGTTTGCGTGCCACATCGGCCGTTCTCTGTTTTCGACAAACTTTATATCACCAGATTTAGTTTTTCGCGCTCATGATGATGCTTGAGATCATTTCTCGCTCTCACGCCCCGATTTTTAGGACATTTTTTCATACCCCCTTGTCGCCTCGGTGTACGTGCCACATCGGTCGTTCTCCGTTTTCGACAATCTTTATATCGCCGGATTCAGTTTTCCGCGCTTGTGACGATGCTTGAGATCATTTCTTGCTCTCATGCCCATACTTTTCGACCATTTTTTCAAAATGCCCTCTTATTGCCTCGGCTTGCATGCCACAATGACCGCAGCCCCCTTTGTGACAATCTTTATGTCACCGGATCCAATATCCCGCCACATAATGACGCTTGAGACCTTTTCTCGCTCCCATCAATCCCTCGATGTTCGGTATGATTTTATCTCTTTTTCGGGCCGAGCAATCCCTTTTACGAAAAAGGCACTTAGGGAGTTTCTGTTAAGCTCTTTTCTGACTCCTAAAACAATGAAAATATCGCCAAGCAACCTTGCTTCCTTTCATGCTCGCTAAACGTATCTGAAAGGGCATCTACCTGGTATAAGTTTACCCCTTTTCCGGACCTTGTAGACTAATTACGAAAAAGGAATACTCTAGTCACACTGGCTAGAAGAGTTCTCCATCTGCATCATTTTATGCTTTTTCGGGCCGTGGAGACTAAACTTACGAAAAAGAACACCAATGGAGTCCACTTACCGCTTTCAGACTCTCTAAACATGAAAGCGACCACGAGCAATCACCATCCTGGGCTCGTAAAACCAACAGGACAGTAATCATAACTACTACAGAGTCTTCTTATCATTTTCAGACTCCTTAAAAATGAAAGCACCAATGAGCACGAACAGTCCCGGGCTCACAAAATCCATAGGACAGTACCATTTCAGAGCACACTTTTATCCCTTCTTGGAGCTCATTAAAACCACGAAGAAGGTCCCAATGGTGCCCCTTGGCGCCACAACAGATCACATCTACTCATATGGTAGCTTCCCACATTTTGGTCGCCTTTGTTCAGAGTAATCTGCAGTATGTCACCCTGACAACCCCTCGACAGCACCCATCAGCTTGATTCCCCCCCAGAGTCAACACATACCCTTCAGTCCTTAAAAGTCATGATCCTCACACCTACAAGTCAGTTCCCTATGCTGCCAGGTCAACCATGTCATCATGCTCTGAACAAAGGAAGTTTGAGTATTCCCATATATGACCCCAATTACTTCCCATCCCCACAAGTATGTCAGTCCTACCACACTTCAGTTTTACACCTCGCGCTCCTATCAAGGAAACATCATTGCCTTGTTAGTTGCTGGTCTCCCTCTGTTGACGACAGCCAAATTTATTCCAGAGGATAGACCTAGAGGTCCCTGTGTCATGGACTCATCACCATTTATGATGAGTTCCTACGAATCATTTCGAGAAGAGTCCTCAGTGCTTCTCCAAATGGTTGCTTCTCACATGCTCGACTTCAACACCTTGATCGCATCGTCGAGACTCGCACAGGGCATTGGTTCGTTCAGTTACTAGTCGAAGACCCCGGATACCATCTGACTCCTCCACATTTGAGAGTCTACCTATGGATACAACTAGTTATATTTTTTCTATAGATATCCGGGTTGCGCATGGTGACAGTATTCAGATGTACACCAATTTTATACTCCCTCGAGTATACAGTCACATATACTTCTCAGAGAGACTCTTAGTCATTGAGTCCCCACAGATGTTGGACACCTTCAGTTTCAGCACCTCAACAGTTATTCCAGTGTATCAGTTATTGAGATCAGTCATGTTATGATCATGGGTATATCCCAAAATAATGTCCCCTCTGGACCATTATAATGTACCAGTAGATTCTTTATGTATTAGATCCCCCTTCTTGGGACTAATTGTTATGTATATGTCTTGATACAAGCATGGGTATGCCCGCCTCATCCATTATCAGATATTATTCCTCATTCATATTGAGGCCATGTAACATTTGTTTATTTTTTGCAGCTTCCAAGGGCCGCGGATCCAGTCTCCAATCGGTCTCTTCTCCTCCCCAAAACCCCAGAAAAAATGACAAAAGAACTATGATGTCTATCGGCCATACGATGAGCTCCTGCCCTCACACATCAGGGGGCAATCTGTTAACACCCAAAAAGTGCTCACTATCTCATTCCCGTATTCACATGACCCATTTGTCCACTTTTCCACCATCTGAGCCTCTGAAGCCAACAAAAGGTCACCAAAAGACCTTAGTACACCCCTTTTTCCCACTCAAAAAGATTATTTTTCCTAAAAAAGCATAAAAAACCCTCAAAACGGGTCCAAAATTCCCAAAATATTAAAAAGGGAATAAAAATAATAAAAATATTCAAAAAAGGAAAAAGGAGGGAAAAGTACCTAAACCATGTTGGTCAATACCATTGGTTTCCACAAAACCACAAATGGTATTACCCACCACCAAAACCTATAAAAAGGTGGTAGGGGCTCCTCATTTCACATCCATCCATCTTCCTATCCTCATACTGCCAAAATCTCCCTTGAGTATTTGGCCATTGTAGCAACCTTGGAGAAAGGACCCTTTGGAGTTTGGAGCTGCTCATCCTTGGAGCTTCTCAACTATCTTCATCACTTGGAGGTATTATTGCAAGCACTTGCTTGCCCCCATTTTTCAATACAAATTTATTTTCTCAATTTCTTGTTCTTGTTTTTTAATTCAAAATTTTATTATGATATGCACATGCTAGTTTAGTTTAGTTTAGATTTAGTTTACATTGTTTTTGCTTAATATTGAAACTGCTGCTACTAGTTAGCAGGTGCCCATAGCACTAAGCTTGGTTGCAAAACCAAGCCAACACTGTTAAAATTCAATATGCTAAGACAGAAAATAGCAGCATTACATTCCATTTCACAATAATAGCATATACAGGATCACTGAAGAAACAACAAGCATAGCATAAACACAAGAGATAGAGATTTATCCTGGGAAACCCTCATGGGGTAGAAAACCCAGTAAAGCTTCCTCAATATAGATGACCAGCAATATACAAAGATGCAAACCCTGAGCATAAGCTCCTTCTTCTCCATAGTAGACCTCTCCTCCACAAGTGCGCCTTTCTCAAGTGAGAGTGTGTGTATAATGAGGAACACACCTCCTCTATTTATACACTTCTCTGATATGTATTTTACACAAGTACATGTAGGCTCGTATTTAACCATTAGGTTAAATACCCCATTATAACTGACTGGGCCGACCCCTCTAGGGTGGTCTAATAACCCTTTGACCCACATAACACATTTAGGGCCGACCCCCACTAGGGAAGTCTAATAACCCGAGTTACCACATTCCGACGGAGGAATAAACATCTCCGGATATACAATAAGATCTTCACGGAGGAATGAATCATCTCCGGAATAATAAAGTACAAGTATAATATTCTTTGAAGTTACAATATCTCAACACTCCCCCTTAACGAGAAGGATATTATAACAGCATCTGCCCGAGCAAGGAGTCATCAACATCATACATGATACATCTATAAATCACTGGAAGCTTTCTCAACATCATCAGTAACTCAAGCAGTTACTGGAACATCACTGTCAACATCAATCATCAACATCACAATCTTTAGCATCGTCTTCATATGATCAGCAGCATCGTCATCACACGATCAGCAGCATCGTCATCACACGATCAGCAGCATCGTCATCACACGATCAGCAGCATCGTCATCACACGATCAGCAGCATCGTCATCACACGATCATCATCATCATCGTCACACGATCATCATCATCATCGTCACACGATCATCAATATCGTCATCACACGATCATCAGCATCGTCATCACACGATCATCAGCATCGTCATCATACGATCATCAGCATCGTCATCACACGATCATCAGGATCGTCATCACACGATCAGCAGCATCGTCATCACATGATCATCATCATCATCGTCACACGATCATCAACATCGTCATCACACGATCATCAACATCGTCATCATACGATCAGTAGCATCATCATCATACAATCAGCAACATCGTCATTACACGATCAGCAGCATCGTCATCACAAAATCAGATTTACAGGATGATCAATCCTGCTCTCTTTAGGACATGAGTCCATGGATGATGCAATCCAGATCAAGTTCCAGGATGATCAATCCCTATCACAACTACAGAGCCAGCCCTGTTTCATGCTGGATGTATCACAACTACAGAGCCAGCCCTGTTTCATGCTGGATGTATCACAACTACAGAGCCAACCCTGTTTCATGCTGGATGTATCACAACTACAGAGCCAGCCCTGTTTCATGCTGGATGTATCACAACTACAGAGCCAGCCCTGTTTCATGCTGGATGTATCACAACTACAGAGCCAGCCATGTTTCATGCTGGATGTATCACAACTACAGAGCCAGCCCTGTTTCATGCTGGATGTATCACAACTACAGAGCCATCCCTGTTTCATGCTGGATGTATCACAACTACAGAGCCAGCCCTGTTTCATGCTGGATGTAACCTAGAGTAATTCTAGGATTTGTCATGTACATTTTGAACCGAGGTCCAGGGACGATTCAGTCCTGTCGTTCAGTTATCGGAGACCTCATGTCTACGGCTCTTCTTTAGGACTGAAGTCCGGGAATGATCCAATCCCCTCACATGTTCATCGAGAACTTCATTATCGAAGACATACGTCTACGGCTCTTCTTTCGGACTGAAGTCCAGGAATGATCCAATCCCTTCACATGTTCATCAAGAACTTCATTATCGAAGACATACGTCTACGGCTCTTCTTTCGGACTGAAGTCCAGGAATGATCCAATCCCTTCACATGTTCATCAAGAACTTCATTATCGAAGACATACGTCTACGGCTCTTCTTTCGAACTGAAGTCCAGGAATGATCCAATCCCTTCACATGTTCATCAAGAACTTCATTATCGAAGACATACGTCTACGGCTCTTCTTTCGGACTGAAGTCCAGGAATGATCCAATCCCTTCACATGTTCATCAAGAACTTCATTATCGAAGACATACGTCTACGGCTCTTCTTTCGGACTGAAGTCCAGGAATGATCCAATCCCTTCACATGTTCATCAAGAACAGAACATGTATCCTCATCATCAAAACATGTATAACCACAACATGTATCATCATCATCAAAACATGTATAACCACAACATGTATCATCATCATCAAAACATGTATAACCACAACATGTATCATCATCATCAAAACATGTATAACCACAACATGTATCATCATCATCAAAACATGTATCATCATCATCAAAACATGTATACATCACACCAAAACATGTATACATCTAGCATGTATATCAATACATCTATCATCAAAAGCATGTATAAGTAAAGCTAAGTATTCTAAGTATAAGAGTCCTAAATCTAAATATTTCTAAGTAACTGGGTGTAGATAACAGGTTACCTCATCAACGACCTTGATGTTTGATGAGACTATCTCATCAGTAGTGACTATACTACTCCCCCTTTCGAGGAGGGTCCTTTTGAACTACACCAAGCTTGTCTCAGAAGTATTCAAACTTCACTCGAGACAGAGGTTTGGTTGGTAACTTCTTCACTTGACGTAGAGGCTTGGTTAGTACAATGGTAACCTGTTACAAATTCAAACTTTTAGAGTTCCTTTCTGTGTCATATCTTGTTAGTTCCCTATGTTCTTTGACTTATCATGGAACACTAGATTCTATGTCATCTTGATACAACTCTAATTATCACATAGGATCTCAGTTGGTTCTATCTCTAAGTCAAACAATCCTAAGCCAAACTTCTTCACAACTAGCAGAGCAAGCAGCCATATATTCCGCTTGTGCTGAGAGCCACACTAGACTGCTTCCAGCTAAACCACGAGATCATGGCTAATCCCAGACAATAACATCCTCTCGATGTGTTCTTCTTGTCTGATACACTTCCTGCCCAAACAGAATCTGAATAGCCATCTGAAGTCATGATCTTCAAGATAGCATAGATCAAATTCTATCATGTCCTTTATGTGCCTCATCACATACTTTGCAACTATCAGGTAAACACATCTAGTTTCCACTAGATACTAACTCAAGGTGTTCATAACAAAGCATATATCTTAACCTAGTATATGTTAGATATATCAAAGACCCAATAATTTGACTGAACAGAGTTATATCCACTAACTCTGATGAGTTATCCCCTAACAGCTTCAAGTTGGAATCCATAAGAGTGGCCATTCCAACACCTCAAGTCATATTTCTCATCATACTTTCCCTGGTTGAGAAATATTCCTTCTGAGCCTTGCCATACTTCCAGACCTAGGAAGTAAAGCATCAAATTGAGATCTTTCATTTTTTCATTTCTGCATTGAATGATCTTCTGCATATCTATCTGTGCCATCTCTCGTTAGATGGGTCTACTGATATGAGCCTCAATATCATTCGAACTCTGTGGTGAGTTCCTTCTTGCATCCATGTCATGTGTGTATCATATTCAACCTTGTGGCAAAGGGTTGAGATCCACATCACCCATGGTGAACATTAAGCTTATCAAATTATTATCGATCCTAGGTACCTATACAGAACCTGATTCATACTTCTTCTTTAATTACACCATACTTGGAGCAAACATCTTGTCGTGATTCTCTTCCCCTTTCTAAGAGAATCTTCTAGCCATGAGCCTTCTATATTTTGTTTGATTTGTAAATCTTCTTGTTTGAACATCCACCACTTGTACGATGTCCATCATTCTTCATGACCTTTCCTACAAATCAAAACTAAGTACATGATTAGTAATACTTCATAATCATCAAAAGATAACCCATTATGCATACAGATATTATTTACATAGTGATGCAACTATTTTGACCAATACTTTGGCACAACACTTTCCCATATCCTGTATGCATACAGTGGCTATCTAGATGCCTTCCATCTCTACCAGAACATACTATCGAGAGTGTGCACAACTCTCAGCATGTTAGCAAGGAGGTTTCATTCTAGACAAGCAACAATGGAATGTTTGTCCAAACATATGCACATTAGTTGTATACTGTTCAATGCTCTATGAATGTTTACACTCAGCATTATATATATTCTAGGAATACAAATATGTATGCAGGCAATATCATTACTATTTCAAATAGCAACTCAAATACTTATCTTTTATGTTTGTGTGGCTGCCTCCCGCTTGATCTTCTGTATGTCTTTTGAACTTCTATTCATTCTGTACCACTGTGCATGCTCAAGAGTCATCCTCATGATCTCATACACAAACATACACTCATTAGTATATTCTAAATGCTATCAAAACATTATAGTACTAAATAATCTTGAAAAAGTATAGTCATGATTATAGTTAATAAACATTAGTATTCAAGATTTCAGGGAAGTCTTCTTTTACTCATGCATATCATTGATAAAAGATATAATATGCATACTCCCTTGATTACTAAGTTTATGAATAAGCATAACCAATCATTCCAAGTATACTTATATAAGGGATCCTAACACAAGGTAAGATTCATGGGAAACATACCTGGATTAGTATACCTACTTGGTTATGTACAACATACCTAAACAATCTCTTCAATGATTTAGAGATCCTGAGCTAGAACCTGCATGTCTCATAGGTTAAGCATAATATAACAAAGTCATACATACCTCGTAAGTAGAACAAAGATTATGGATGAGTCTTTGTCTTCATGTTTTCATGGTCATGGAGCTTGATTTGTCTTTTGTGATGTACCTGTATCTTGTTAGCAGACAACCTCAACCTCACACAACACCATAATGCATTAGTATAATCATAAGTGTCAACACCCTAACCAATGAATGCATTCATAATTTTGTTAAGGTGATACAACAAATCTAAAATCAAGATTGTACTAACTGTAATAACATGAAGACAAACATACCATAAACTTAATCATGAACAAATCTCAAAACATACCTCGATGAGTCATACCTATCGAGATCGCTTGTAATCTCCTTATGTAAAGCCTTAGCCTCATCTCCCTCTGAAACATGAACTCCTTCACTTATGTAGGTGACCAATCCATCTTCTTCTAGGATTAACCCTATCCACTTGATTTGCAAGAACTAGACCTGGAGTTGGATATGGGTTTGTCAGAGAAACCCCAAAAATTCAAACTTTGAATTTCAAACTTCTGAAAGGATAGATATATGCGCCTTGATGAGCTGATCAAACTGATATATTCAGAATTTGAAGACTGCAAAGTTTTACTCCTCAATTTTGCCTTTGAAACTTTCGGATTCACTGGACGTGACCCTGAACTGGGGTTTGATGAAGCCCACTCTTTTGCCCCATCAAAAAGTTTGATCCAAAGCTCTAAGCTTCTATTTTTCTGAGGAGCTTCCAGCCGTGGTCACAGATTTCAAAAATTCCCATTTTTACAGAAGCCCTAATTTTCCGCTTTTCTGATCAAAGTCCCGAACTAGGGTCTAATCAAGCCCGGCCTTCTGCCCAACCAAAAATTCTGATCTTGGTCTCTAAATTTCTATTTTGATGAGTAGCATCCAGCCGTGGTCTCCGATTACAAAAATTCCAACTTTCTCCAAAGCCCTAAATTTCGGAAGTCATGAATGAAGGTACCAAAAAATAATTCTGTTTTGACAGAAATATGTACCTGATTGTTTCTGGTGTAACTCTGAAATTTTTGATCCACAGGGTCTGAAAAAGTTTCCTGAGATATCCTGACCTGTTATCTTTCCATCCTGACAGGTCTGACCTCAATTGGATTCTCTGAGAGAGAGTTATGCCAAATGTCGCAACGTGACCTGTTTTGGGAAAATACAGGAGAGTGAACTTGTACGGCGTGCCACGTGTCACTGTTTGACCTTCGGCCTCTGAAAAAGTTTTCTGAGATAGCTCGGCCTTTTATCTTTACATTATGACAGGTATGACCTCAATTGGATTTTCTGAGAGAGAGTTATGCCAAGTGTCGCAACGTGACCTGTTTATGGGATAATACAGGAGAGCGCACTTGTACGGAGTTCCACGTGTCACTGGTTCAACTTCGGCCTCTGAAAACGTTTTCTGAGATATTTCAGACTGTGTACTACCTGTCACTTTTTACGAAATTTCATTTGGAGCTTCCTAGCCCAAGATATGACCTTTTTCCCAAGGTCACCTGATTTTGACTCAGATCTGGAAGAGGCAGAAACCCTATATTGTACAGATCATAAATCACAAAGTACAACAAATTAGAGGTTTTCCTTTGGACACAAGGTACCTGGAGATTTTAGCTTCGTCCTGTAACAATTTCAGATCCGAAAACTTCGCCAAAACGGATTTATAGAGAAAGTGCTACGATGACTGGTTTTTGCTATGTAAAACCCTAACCTTCAAATTGTCGTAAGTAAAGCAAGTGTCTTTAGTGCCATACCTTGTCTTCCTTCAGGTTAGCTCTGATACCATGTTAAAATTCAATATGCTAAGACAGAAAATAGCAGCATTACATTCCATTTCACAATAATAGCATATACAGGATCACTGAAGAAACAACAAGCATAGCATAAACACAAGAGACAGAGATTTATCCTCGGAAACCCTCATGGGGTAGAAAACCCAGTAAAGCTTCCTCAATATAGATGACCAGCAATATACAAAGATGCAAACCCTGAGCATAAGCTCCTTCTTCTCCATAGCAGACCTCTCCTCCACAAGTGCGCCTTTCTCAAGTGAGAGTGTGTGTATAATGAGGAACACACCTCCTCTATTTATACACTTCTCTGATATGTATTTTACACAAGTACATGTAGGCTCGTATTTAACCATTAGGTTAAATACCCCATTATAACTGACTGGGCCGACCCCTCTAGGGTGGTCTAATAACCCTTTGACCCACATAACACATTTAGGGTCGACCCCCACTAGGGAAGTCTAATAACCCGAGTTACCACATTCCGACGGAGGAATAAACATCTCCGGATATACAATAAGATCTTCACGGAGGAATGAATCATCTCCGGAATAATAAAGTACAAGTATAATATTCTTTGAAGTTACAATATCTCAACAAACACTAATCCGAATCCAATTGTAGAGGATACCACGGTTCATCCTATTAATCCACGACAAGAGGGACCTTCAATTTCCATAATAGTTGTTGAACAAGCACCCCATGGAAGTAATCAAGAAGCAAAACGTAGGTGCTCATTAGGGGATGTTTCAATTCCCACTTCAAGTCAAAGTGATAAGTTACCATCTCAAGATGAAGCTCATGAAGAAACAACCAATTTGCTATCCGGATGTGGTTATACAAGCAATGAAGTCAAAGAGGCGTTGGACATTTTGCCTACTGTTGAAGAAGAGAATGTTATCCACACCATCGATGAGGATGTTGGACTTCCACAAGGGGATGTTGGACTTCCACAGACCATCGATGAGGATGTTGGACTTCCACCATCCAACTACCAGGAAGAGAATGAAGGACACCAAGCTACTACTGAAACGACAGAGTGTCTTGTTGATGCGCTACATGGTACAATTCCAACCCCCTTACCTCCATTAGCAAGCACACGTCGAAGAACTCCGAAGCGTATACAAGTTGATGAAAGTCTCATCAATTCCATTGAAGGTATGCTATCTAAACGTAGTATTTCTTATCAAACTCAATAGATACTTGATAAATATTTTGTTTCTAAATGTGATGGAGATAAATGTAGATTATTTTTATCATTGTTAAAATCTAGGAGCATGAATGTTGTTAGGAAAAATTTAGGGATAAAGATGATAAAGAATTATGAACCAAGTTCTCATATAGTTAAAAGCCTAGTAGATGCATTTGGTAAAATTGGTAAGAACACACGTTCAAAGGACCGCAATGCTGCTCATCGTGTGTTGTCACAAGCAATTGCAAATAAGAACACTAGGGCCCTTCGTATTCTCAGGCCTACATCCAAACTAGTTAATTTGAATGTAAAAACCCTCCGTAGGTATTCTATTAGAAGAGAACATCTTGACACAACCGATCAGATAGATTTTTGGGCCTTTGTTGGTCGGTTGCCACGTCGTGACATGAAGGTAGTTGATGCAATAAAGGGACTAGTGCACAGTTTCTAGCATGATCACACAAGGCCTTCTTCAAACCGAAAGGATGTACTAAAACTGAGAAGCGGTTCAAAGGATCGTGAACCACATACTAAGCATCTTCTTGATATAACACAGACAGAACTTTATGAGAAATTTAGGATTGAGCATAGACAATTGAACTTGGGGCAAAGATATTTTGAGAAATGTAAGCCATGGTATGTTAGAATAAATACTCTTTGTAACACTTGTTGTAGATACCATGTAGAATATGAATATTACTATGAAACATTTTTGTACATTCGTCGTGTGTTGCATACTAACCATGTGCAAGATTGCTCCATGACAATACCACCAACTTCATCAAGAGAATTCATTCATAGCATCATGTGCAATAGGCCCGAGGGGAAAACATACTATGCAAAATCTTGTTTGGATGGAACATGCTCCAACTGTGCTGGAATGGCATTATTGAGCCAATGTATGCACGAGAATGGAGACAGTGAATTTGGGAAAATGGTTACAGACATGAAAAGTTTCAAATATATCAACTATGAAATAGTCCCAGGGAAAGAAAGAAAAAAATACAATGGGTGACATCTCAGGTATGCATTTATATCTATAAAATTATGTTGTAACGGTTACATTTCAATCCTTACCTACAACAAAAAATTGATATTGAGATCATTTTGTGTCACTAGGTACAAGTTAGTGACTTCATCAAAGAATTTATTGAAAAGACACATCAATATGTTTAGCATGTCCACGTGGCATGATGGTAGGATGAGAAGTTTAGAATATGCAGAGATACATTTCCCCTTTGTACTATACTTTCAGTTGTTGATTTTGCCGAGAACTACACTCTGCAACCTAAAAATGAGATCCAAAGTCAGTATTATCACTCTGAGTAGGTTTCCTTGATGGTCCATATCACATATAGGCATGGCCCAAATAGCACTGAAGAGCAAAGAGAAATTCTGAAGGAATATCACTTCTACATAAGTGATGATAGGTGCCACGACTTCCACTATGTACGTCATTGCTTCATGATGTTCTATGATCACTTGAAGGGAAGGAACATACAGATGGATCGACACTGGATTTGGTCTGATGGGTGTGCTCGTCAGTTCAAAAATGCATGCATATTTTAGTGGTTGTGTTCATTGCATAAAAACTACAAAGTGCCACATATGTGGAACTATTTTGAGACTGTGCATGGTAAAGGAGAGCATGATGGAGCTGGAGCATGTGTCAAAATAGCCCTACGAAGAGAGGAATTGAAAGTATCTACAGAATCTACTATTCTAAATGCTCAATCTACAGTCAGGTGGTGCACATCAATAATGGGAGAGGAATCAACTATGTGAGTAGAATCCATAAGAAAGAGACATGTGGAGATATTTTTTTGGGAGGTGGTAGACATAGATCATTCACATGCATGGGAATGCAAGACTATGCCTAGGACTCGTGGCTTTCATTCGGTTTGAAGCTCTGATAACCCAGTATTTGAAATTTGGACCAGAAAACTCGCTTGTTTTTTCCCGCCTTGTTGTGATGGTGACTGGGATGGGTGTGAATCATTGGATTGGGTTGATGGATGGGATCGCATATCACTTCCACTTGATCAACATGCAATTGTTGAGTTAACTCCATTCGAAGAAGACCAATCATCTATTTCTACAGATTTTGATCATGTCTCAGACCTTGTACAACCAGGTATGATGCATTTCCTTAACATTTTTTGTTTGTTTACATAGTCTTCAAATGCACATTAATGGCCTTGTATCGCACGAAAAATATTTTGATCATATACCTACAATCATATAATGCAGGGAACATATACGCAGTGGTTGCCTCAAAAGATACTGAATGGGGTGATGAATACTGGTTTGCACGCTGTATAGATGGAAAGCAAACCCTCATTATGTCCATGACTAACGATGAAAACAACCACTTTCCAACTGGGTCTATGGTTGTTAAAGGTGAATACTTGACATGGGACAGCAACGGAAGAAAGAAGGGTGGATATGTTTACAGGGATTACAAACCAGGTGCAAGTGTGTATCACTTTACCAACTTAATCATTGGCATAAACCTTCAGGTATGAACAATGCCTAGTCGAAATACATCGAAGGTACACTACTTCTTATCGGATATAGAGCATGAGAGACTAATGGAGACCATCAATATAAGAGATGATCCGGA
Organism: Larix kaempferi; assembly: GCA_027924585.1. Taxonomy (NCBI): domain Eukaryota; kingdom Viridiplantae; phylum Streptophyta; class Pinopsida; order Pinales; family Pinaceae; genus Larix; species Larix kaempferi. Next base: position 1,062,445 of record BSBM01000131.1, read on the forward strand.
GGGCTTGGTTGTATGATAATAGGTGGGATCTAGCATGATGAGGTACATTACATACTTTTAATACTATACTATTTATACTATTTGCAATTGAATATTGATATATGCTCAATTTTCACATGTATGTTTCATATGAATATGTCAATTTTTTGTTCTTGATATGCCAAATTTACGTTTACATTGTTTATAAATATGCCAAAAGTTCTCTTGTATGTCAAGTTTATGAATATGCCATTTTTTACATATGATCAGTAAACCCTAAAATTATATTATGTTCATCATGTTGGTTATTGGCTTCACCCAACAAAATTAATTCAATTCATGCTCACTATATTAAACAATACACTTATATTAAATTTAATTCATGTCTTGTTAAATATTTCATAATGAATTAGCTATTTGAGAGCACCACCTTAGACCAAGCCATCATCATCAACATCTTCATCATCATCACCATCATCATCATCATGAAAATCTTCATCATGGACCTGCAAAACCCTAGTTTCCAAGATGGACCTGCAAGGTGGCACATGGGCCACCGGGCCAGAGGGGAGGGGCACCCCTGGCACTATCCCAGCGTGCTGAATCCAACGGAGTCAATGGTTCGTCGATCTGAGCCATGGTCATCATTCTATGGCACGTTCCCTCTCGAACCCAAAAGGCCTTCAGGGACACTTGCTAGATACCTGCCAGGGGCATAGAACTCCAACCGTGCAACAAAACTGGGTTCCGGGGAGTCTTGCAGGTGTGTCTAGGCAAGTTTGGGCTGGGAACACTAGCCATACCCGCCCGGTGGATGATTTTCCAAAGTTGACCCCCGTGTGCAAAAATTGCACACTCCCACACTGAGCAAAACCCTAGTTTCCAAGATGGACCTGCAAGGTGACACATGGGCCACCAGGCAGAAGGGGAGGGGCACCTCTGGCACTATCCCAGTGTGCTGAATACAACGGAGTCAACGGTTCATCGATCCGAGCCACGATCTTCATTCTATGGCTTGTCCCGTCTCGCTGCCAGAAGGCCTTCAGGGACACTTGCTAGATACCTTTCGGGGGCATAGAACTCCAACCGTGCAACAAAACCAGGTTCCTGGGAGTCCTACAGGTGTGTCTAGGAAGGTTCGGGCTGGGAACACTAGCCATACCCACCCGGTGGATGATTTTCCAAAGTTGACCCCCGTGTGCAAAAATTGCACACTTCCACATTGAGCAAAACCCTAGTTTCCAAGATGGATCTGCAAGGTGACACATGGCCCACCGGGCCAAAGAGGAGGGGCACCTCTAGCACTATCCCAGCGTGTTGAATCCAACGGAGTCGACGGTTCATCGATCTGAGCCACTGTCGTCATTCTATGGCTCATTCTGTCTCGCATCCAAAAGGCCTTCAAGGACACTTGTTGGATACCTGCCGGGGGCATAGAAATCCAACCATGCAACAAAACCGGGTTTCGAGGAGTCCTACAGGTGTGTCTAGGCAGGTTCGAGCTGGGAACACTAGCCATACCCTCCCGGTGGATGATTTTCCAAAGTTGACCCCCGTGTGCAAAAATTGCACACTCCCACACTGAGCAAAACCCTAGTTTCCAAGATGGACTTGCAAGGTGACACATGGGCCACTGGGCCAGAGGGGAGGGGCACCCATGGCACTATCCTGGTGTGTTGAATCCAATGGATTCGACGGTTTATCGATCCGAGCCATGGTCTTCATTCTATGGCTCGTCCCGTCTCGCTTCCAGAAGCCCTTCAGGGACACCTGCTGGATACCTACCGGGGGCATAGAACTCCAACAGTGCAACAAAACCAGGTTCCGGAGAGTCCTACAAGTGTGTCTAGGTAGGTTCAGGCTGGGAACACTAGCCATACCTTCCCGGTGGATGATTTTCCAAAGTTGACCCCCGTGTGCAAAAATTGCACACTCCCACACTGACCAAAACCCTAGTTTATGAAATGAATGCACAATAAAGCCACTGGGCCATGGGGAGATGAGGGAGAGGGCCCCCAAGAGGTAATTGCATGCCAGGAGACCAATGGAGTCGACGGTTCGTCGGTCCGACGTCCGGTTTCCGAGTTATGTCAAGTTGCAAGTCGCATAAAAATGTTGTTCAGGGACACTTGGTGAATTTCCGTCCGGGAGCCAAAAAGAAAATGGAGCAGGAAGATTGCATGCCGTTTGCTCCTGCAAGTGTGTGTGGGAAATGCTGACGTGGGAACATTACCAACACTGGCTCGGGGGAGGTTTTTGCAGAGTTGACCCACCAATGCGAGATTGCATGCAATTAAACCGAGCAAAACCCTAGTTTACGAAATGAATGCACAATGAAGCCACTGGGCCATGGGGAGATGAGGGAGAGGGCCTCCTAGAGGTAATCACACGCCAGGAGACCAACGGAGTCGACGGTTCATCGGTCCGATGTCCGGTTTCCAATTTATGTCGAGTTGCAAGTCGCATGAAAATGTCGTTCAAGGACACTTGGTGAATTTCCGTCCGGGAGCCAAAAAGAAAACTGAGCAGGAAGATTGCATGTCATTGGTTCCTGCAAGTGTGTGTGCGCAATGCCGACATGGGAACACTGCCAACACTGGCTCGGGGGAGGTTTTTGCAGAGTTGACCCACCAATTCGAGATTGCATGCAATTAAACTGAGCAAAACCCTAGTTTATGAAATGAATGCGCAATGAAGCCACTCGGCCATGGGGATATGAGGGAGAGGCCCCCCTAGAGGTAATCGCACGCCAGGAGACCAACGGAGTAGACGGTTCAACGGTCCGACGTTCGGTTTTCGAGTTATGTCGAGTTGCAAGTCGCATGAAAATGTCGTTCAGGGACACTTGGTGAATTTTCGTCCGGGAGCCAAAAAGCAAACGGAGCAGCAAGATTGTTTGCCGTTGGCTCCTGCAAGTGTGTGTGGGAAATGCTGAAATGGGAACACTACCAACACGGGCTTGGGGGAGGGTTTTGCAGAGTTGACCCACCAATGCGATATTGCATGCAATTAAACTGAGCAAAACGCTAGTTTACGAAATGAATGCACAATGAAGCCACTCAGCCATGGGGAGACGAGGGAGAGGCCCCTCTAGAGTTAATCACATGCCAGGAGACCAACGGAGTCGACGGTTCATCGGTCCGACGTCCGGTTTCCGAGTTATGTCGAGTTGCAAGTTGCATGAAAATGCCGTTCAGGGACACTTGGTGAATTTCCGACACTTGGTGAATTTCCGTCTGGGAGCCAAAACACAAATAGAGCAGGAAGATTGTGTGTTGTTGGCTCCTGCAAGTGTGTGTGGGAAATTCCAATGTGGGAACACTGCCAACATTGGCTCGGGGGAGGTTTTTGCAGAGTTAACCCACAAATGCGAGATTGCATGCAATTAAACTGAGCAAAACCCTAGTTTATGAAATGAATGCACAATGAAGCCACTGGGCCATGGGGAGATGAGGGAGAGGGCCCCCTAGAGGTAATCACACGCCAAGATACCAATGCAGTCGACGGTTCGTCGATCCAAAGTTTTGTTTCTGAGTTATGTCGAGCTGCAAGTCGCATGAAAATGTCGTTCAGGGACACTTCGTGAATTTCCGCACGGGAACCAAAAAGCAAACGGAGCAGGAAGATTGTGTGTCGTTGGCTCCTACAAGTGTGTGTGGGCAATGCCGACGTGGGAACACTACCAACACTGGCTCGGGGGAGGATTTTGCAGAGTTGACCCACCAATGCGAGATTCCATGCAATGAAATTGAGCAAAACCCTAGTTTACTAAATGAATGCATAATGAAGCCACTGGGCCATGGGGAGATGAGGGAGAGGCCCCCCTAGAGGTAATCGCACACCAGGGGACCAACGGAGTCAACAATTCGTCAGTCCGACGTCTGGTTTCTAGGCTATGTCGAGCTGCAAGTCGTATGAAAATGTTGTTCAAGGACAAGAGACACAACATTTTATCCCGGGAAACCCTCATGGGGAAGATAACCTAGCAACCTTTCTTAGAATAATTATATGTTTAGAAATCAAGTACAATGAAACCATGAACAAACCCTGACCCTGAAGGGTTTTACCACATGAAAAAACCTTAATCACACATGACAACAAGAGTACTTATCTACATGAAGATGACCTCCAAGCCATAAGGATAACCAAGCATATCCTTCCCAACCAACATTAGAAGGCACTTTATTTCTCGAATCTCGAGGTAACGTTTGTTCCTTTCACCAATGTTTCTTTGAGCACTTGTATGTAGTTACTCATATGTAGTGTTGAATCTAATTATACAATCAAATATTGGGCGTTGATGAAATGTGTAGCATGTATTGCACTTAGTTTTATTAAATTACACTTGAACATTGACTTAACTTGTAATTTAATCATCCAAACTCACAAATTTTAATTACACCTATCCAAATAATGTGCATGAGTGAGTTTGTTGAAACCTTGAAAAACATTGTATTGCATTTAGTTTGATTAAATTACACGAGCAAGAACTTTGACATAACTTGTAATGATCGTCCAAAATCGCAAATTTTAACTAGATACCAATTAGTGCACACATGTAGTGAGTTCGTTGAAACCTTTAAATATAATAGTTTGTTCTTTTGACATAGCGCATTCATGAGTAATAGATAATCCACACAAATCAACACATTAGATTGACACAAGAACACGTGGAAACCGAAGAACAAATACAAAGTGAAATGCATCCTTCATTTATAAGTGAAATGTCAATGTGCATGTCTCCAAAAGTACATGTATCCAAAAGTACATATATATCCAAAAGTGCATGTCTCCAAAAGTACATGAATATCCAAAAGTATCCAAAAGTACATGTATCGAATGAAGTCAATGTACATGTCTCCAAAAGTACATGCACAATAAAGTCAATGTACATGTCTTCAAAAGTGAATGTATCAAAAAGTACATATATATACAAAAGTATCCAAAAGCACATGTGTCCAAAACTATCCAAAACTATCAAAGCCACCTGTACATGTATCCAAATGTACATATATCCCATAAGACACATCAAAACTCAAGCTTCCTCTTGTTCTTTCCCGACGTTGATCCTCTATGCACATCTCTAGGATCAGTGTGCGTCTCTGGATCCTGCAAATTAAATATTAATTGTTAAATTCAACTAATTATGTACACTAATACATTAGCTCAACAATTATCAAATGGTGCATGGAAAGTGCACGAAACACTTGGTCACTGAAGGACATCTCACCTCAACTGACAAAGGAGATTGCATTGCTTGTGTAGTAGATGGAGCCGTTGGTTGAACATCTAGGATGGTCGAACCACGGGGGCCAGGAACTGCTCCTGTTGGTGGTGGCTACAATGAAAAAATGTTGAAATAGTTAGAAATGCATGAATAAACAATAGACAACAATAATAAACTATGTAAAGATAATGTTGAAATAGTTACATACCTGTGTGTGATCAGTTGCCATTGTAGATGCGGCACTGACTGCTACATCAACCATCGATGCGAGGTTTTCAGTAGACAAATCGGGTTCCTAATGCAGTAAACATGCAATTCAAACATTAACAAAAACGATTTATGCACTGGATTTCAAGTTAAACAACAAATATCATCAAAGGATATACATTACCATGGTGTGAGTAAGCCCATGGTCGTGGGTAGCTGGAGTCTTTCTAGGAGTAGAACGCCTCACATACACACGACCCTTGTTCACGAATGGCCTGGAGGGAGATACAAATCCAGGCAATGGTCCAGATGTCTCGGATGGTGCCTATAGTCAGCAAGTGTTCATGTAGTTAGACATGGATGATTCAACAAACAAACATGTATTTAAAAAATGTCATTTTTAATTGTTTACCTGGAGACTAGATGTTTCATGGGACGGTACGACCATGGGTGCTACCTCCACATTACCTTGCCCCAGTGAAGGATCTACCATCTGCAAGTTTAATAATTGTAAATATTAGACCGTAGATAGCATTAGTGAACTAAAATGTAAAGTATGTGGAAATTAACAAATTAACAAGTATTAAAAAACTGAAATTTTAAAATGTTTACCTCGGTGTGAGATATGGCAATGGGTGCTATATAAGATGGGCCTACCAAATGGGTAGCATCATGCCCCCTTGTAGAGTCTGGAACATCCGGCTCTGGGGCGTCGCTGCCGGCATAAAGCATCAACTGCAATTTCACAAAATTAATATATTAGCTCAAACTATATATATGTGTACAAAGACGAAAATAAATGAAGAATTTATTACAATTAACCATCAACATACCTCTCTCAAAAACCCACTGAAGGAAACATCCGAAGCAAGACCATAGAAGGGACGACCACATGATGTGCACTCGTGAGGATCAGTACTAGGATGGGGATGTGTCGATGGTCTTGCACTAGTGGATGGTCCTGATGGTCCTGCACTAGTTGATGGTCCTGCATGGTGATGAGTTGGTGTATGTACCACACCAGGGACAAATGTCCCTTCCTCACCCATATGCTGAACCATAGTGCCATGGCGAACAACCGCCCATGCCAAACTCAAAAATGCATCCCGTGTCTATGGAATAATATGATGTGCAGGTGGGACATCTGGCCCAGGAAACTGCCTGTGAGGTGCAGGGATAGGGCGATCCTGGTCTCGAAGCCTCGCATTGGGTCGGTTTTGGGGCATCGCCCCACCGATCCCATGAAACTGCAAGATGTCAAAATAGTTTACGTGTTTATGTAACATGAACTCTACGTACATCTTTCGAAGGAAATACAAGGGAATTTCCCTGTTCTTGTGTGGTGGCATATCAAAAACCATGTACCATCTGTCCATCCAGTTATCAAAAAATGATTGAAACGTGCACCACTCAATGGAGATATGAGGCCTGTTTACATTTGGGATTTACCCCGTCCGAGGCTCCCTAAACAATGCAAATATGAGCTCTTTGGATATTTTCAACTTTTTTATTGCATTGTAGTCTAGCCCATCAGCATATTGTTGTCTTTTTCTTTCTCTATATGATGTAATATCATATAGTATATTGCTAGACTGTGAAATGGTGTCAACAATTGCATCCAAGGTTGATGCAAGTGAGCAGCAAATCCTGTCACCACCACTAAAAGCTGCACTAATGCCCCTCAAGTGGGCAAGCTCAATCAGTATCTCGGCATTGGTGTCCATGGCCGCAACTGCAATAAAGACATCAATACGAAAATCATTAGAAACATATACATGGTATATAATGACGTCTCTTCAAAATTGAAAATGTATTAAATCAAACTCAAGTAAGCAATTTAATGGCATTCACTTACATACATTTAAAACTTAAAATTAAACATTTAACAATTAAAAAGTAAGTTTCGTTCAACTTCTTTCTAGAAGTTAAGGCACTTCTTAACCCTCATTGGTGACTTTTCCATGCAAACTTGGGTTTAAACTTCTTAGAATTTAGGAGTGTTATTTTGATATGTTTTGGCCTTTACATCCATTGCAGAAAACAAAATTTCCATCAACTTCATAAGCTAACATTAAATTTATTGATTTCAACATATTACGCCTTGTGGTTGGAGGGGAGGACAAAGTGACATGGAATGAAATGGATATGTATGAGTTTGCACACCTTTGCATTGCTTGGTCCACTCATTGAACCCCAGGTTCTACGCTTAGGATTGGCTCAGTGGTGGGTTGGGGCCCTCACCCAGAGTCCCTCCTCACATGGATGGAGAGATCTCAGAGGGGAGGAAGATAGCATTTAGACGGCTACTTCAGTATACAGACCACCTTGAGGTGGTGAAGGAGGAATTTTATGAGTTTTCTAGTGGCACTAGGAGATTTGGAGGATATGAGGTGGTTAGAGACATGGGGGTTAAGAAACCCCTTGTTTGGTGGACAACTCATGGGGAAACATGCCCTCTTCTACAAAAGATAGCCTTGAGGGATGTCTTTCCTGATGAGATGGGTTTGGACAGCAGTACTGAATTGGCATTAGCCAACATGGATCTTAATGATCCAGTGCTAGAGCCGGTCACTTTTGATGAGGGTGATCTTATGGAGGGGTCATCCTCCACACTAGCAGATGCAGTTAGTCAGATTGGTAGAGAGGAGGAGGAGGAGGAGGAGGAAGAGGAGGATCAGGGCAGTGATGAGTTTGTTGATTCAGGCATGGAGGAGGACTATTGAGTCATTGACAGATGGGATTCTTCCATCTTGATCCACTCCTTTTTGTATTTACTATTAGACTATTAGTCTATTTGGCATTTGCCAGTGCCCAGTGGCATTCCGACATCTATGTAATACATTTTGATTTTGATGACTTAATGAGAAATATGGTTCCGAGTCTCTGACATACATCTATGTGTCTCAATGTTTCGTTGTGATTTGTGATTGTGAATGGAAAATGTGTTGTGATTTGTGAATGATCTAATTTCTATTGAATATTTCATATTTGTAATTGTAAATGTAATTTCTATTGAATATTTGTAATTGTAAATGTTAAATTTTATTGGATCTATATGTCTATATTTTTAAATTTTAATATATTTTTAAAATATATATATATATGTATATAAAACGTGTCCTAATTCTGGGGGTCACCGTGTCCCGTGGGGACACTCGTGTCTCGTGTCGTCGTGTCAGGTGACTTAGATGGATACATTGTAGAAAGGGGGGAGTTCTATTTTTTTCAATTTTTGGTTGGACTAGGAATTTTTGAGTTTTTGAAAAGGGATTCATTTTAATTATTCACTCATCTTGGTTGAGGGAGATGTGAATTTAATTAGAGATTGGTTTATTCCCAATTTTATCAATATTACAAAACTAGGTTGTTTTAAACAATAAAAAAATAGTAATTTAGGTAAAGAAATGACAAAAAAATGGTATGGGTGAATGAATTACCTGATTAGATGACAATCCACCGGTGAATTTGCCTCCCCTCCAGCTAAATCGAGCTCCACCAATACTCCAGGGCACACAAATCGTCCTCGTCCAACCTCTATTTCGCGTTTCTGATGCGTGAAGAGCGTCGCAGGTGGTCGGGGGTGGTCGGGACTGTGTTTTTAAATTGATTTTAGATTTGAATAACGCGTACGCGTTTTGTAACTACATAACGCGTACACATTTTGTAGTTCTATAATGCGTACGCATTATGGTTACCTATCCTACATGTCCAGTGACATGTCAGGCTCGGGTCTTACCATGGCAGGTGCTAAGTATCAGAAACGTGTTATGTTTTTATGTATCAGGAATGAGTTTTGAAAAAGTAGGATTGCATCTAAAGTGACCCTCATCTTCTTGCACTGACCCGATAATTCCTATCTATGACAATTAATAAATAATTTCACCTAAACTAATTAATTCTAGGCTGCAGAATAAACAATAACTTATACAATCATCATAAATCAACAAATTAAATCTCTAAATCATTGTAATTCAATTATTATCTATAATTAATACATATATACAGTCTGAGTTTAGTCACAAAGATCTATATAAACATATTAAATACTCTAATTCATTATATTCCTAATATGATCTGCAACTACTATTCATAGCATGGAATTTATAGCATAGAACCATATAAACATAATTAAATATCCTTTCAACTGAACCTTAATTAATACCGGTCCTACAAATTAGACTAAGAAAGGTTCAATAGTGATCCCATTAGATGTCAATGGGCTAATACAGCTGCAATTACAAGTGTTAGTCCAATAAACAGAATTAAATATATTCAGCATACATCTGTAGGATATTAGTAGAACTGAATTTAAGAAGTAAAATATACTTATCAACCTTTTAAGGGACGAACTGAATGGGGAACTTCCACATTCCACCCAACAATAGACCTCGAATAGTTCCTTGTTCATTCCACGATCACCCTCGAGCCGAACCAAGCACACTAGAGTAAGGAGACTAGGGTCATGTTCTCTATCTTGATTACTACAACAGAGTAGCCATAAGGTTTTTTACTAGCTCTATGTAGAGTCCTATAATTTCTTTCCCCATGTTCATCCCACAATCCTTCTTGGATTCATCCATATTCTTTCATGGTAAACTAAGAACTCATGGACCTACAACTGAAGCATATAGTGAGCTAGGGACCATTACCCCTTGTAATGTCCACTCTCTGCTATATTTATTCTTAAGGAAAGACGATCCTTTTTTTCAGGCAACTTTTCTTTTATTTAAGAAAATCATGCTTTGTGTTTTCTTTCCTTTCATTTTTATCTTTCTTTAGGAAATAGTTTGGTACTTTCTTTTTAACTCTCTTTATCTCTTTTATTTGTAATTTATTAATATGTGTTTATCCTCACATTTGTCCTATTTTGGATTTTGGATTTTCATTTGGAAACTACTTTAGGAGTGAACCTATCCTCTAGCATGCTTGACCCCTCTTTAGTGGATTAATCCCCATTAGTTGGAAATCTAAAAGGAGATAAATAATATAACCATAAGGTCTTTTAGTGTATTTGATGCTCCAGATCCTAGTAGCTCAACATCAATAACACATAACAAGTCTACTTAGTTTAAGTGCCCTGGAGCCTATAGCTTAACACCAACTCAAAAAAGTGAGTATAGGCAGTCTAGGTGCTCCAGAGCCTTTAGCTCAACACCAACTTAACCAAAATGATACTAAGTAGTCTAGGTGCTCCAGATATTACAAATCAACACCAAATCAAACATAATGAGTTTAAATAGTCTAGGTGCTTCAGAGCCTACAAGCTCAACACCAAACTCAAACATAATAATAATATAAAGGGTCTTAGTTTTGGGATATTACAAAAAGATAAGTAATCTTTTTGTATATGATTGTGGAATGTTCTTATATACTTCTTGTGATGAACATGCATGTTTATGCATGACGTATGTGTAGATAGAGTTTTAATTTTTCTATGTTTTGCATTATGAAAGTGCAATTACATTCCTTATTTATAATTTTGAATTATGGCCATGGTGCAAAATTTAGAAACATGTAATTCATAAATATCCTTGTTTATTGGTCGAATTGATGGATGGGGATGTGACAATGTGTCTTCCATTTTAACAACCTGTAGTTTTTAGAAATATGGGAAACACTTTTGATAGTTTTTTAAACTATCATCATGATAGGACATAGCAAGGATCATTTACATCCACTCATATTTGTGTGTATACTGGCCTTAGTAAAGTTACTCTATAGAGAATGTTATCAAAATATGGAAATTTCAAATGGATCTAGAGTTTAGATTATGAAAACATCGCTTTAAGGTATTGATATTGTCATTAAAGGGGCCACTTTTAGGAAACATGTTCACAAACAAAAATTCAAGCTAAAAAGAATGGCGAGCAATTATTCAAATCTAAAATATGGTAGCCATATGATCCTCCTCTTCTAGAGGATGAAGACGAGGGAGATTACAAAAGGGTTTGCCACTTTTAAGGTTGAGAAAGTTAATAAAGAAGAAAACAAAATAGTATATAATAGATAACTAAAACAGTTTCCCACTTTTAAGGTTGAGAAAGTTAATAAAAAAGAAAAAAATAATGGTATATAATAAACAACAAAAACTCTTAAAGAATGAATGAATGTGAGAGATTCATAATCTTAGTATTAAATGACACTCAAAATAGAGTAATACATAACTCTAAAAATTTGGACTATAATAAGAGTCACCTCTTCAAAATTCATATTTACATATCATTCAAATCTACAATGGTTTCTTTGGACCTCTAAAGTCATTATCACATGAGAGTTTTCTTTTTTTATGTGTCAAATAAAGCATAGATATCTATAACTAATGTAGAGCATAATTAGATAAGATACTATTTACACATGAAGAATGTGATTTCTATTATTTTTTATAAATACCAATTACTCTCTCATTATATTGATTATGCCATTAACCATACAATTAATATAAATTAATGATTTTATAAAAAAAATTATTTTATTTTTATATTAATATATTATTTATCTTATCTATATCTATAACTTACATTTATTTTAACTTCATAATCTACGAAATTTTTTAAGACTTATTCAAATCATATTTATGTATTAAACACGTTTCAAAAAAATTAAAATTTATATCTCTACTATTTTATTTAGATTATATATTTATATATAATTGAATTAGATAAATTTGTTAAGTTTAAACAAACATACGTTATGGGGTAGTTTATTTGGAAAAACCCCTCACATTTAGAATTTTTTTACAACATTGAGTTTACACGAGTAAATTTGAAAGAAAACAGTATACAAGTGAATGCAAAAGCAATGCATATTTTTAAAATTAAGCAATACAGATTTGAAATAACTTTAAATGTTGGTTTCATGTCATGTAGGTCATTAGCTATTCAAATGTTGGTTTCATGTCATGTAGGTCATTAGCTGTTCAATTCTTTGCTGTTTTCTTCGAGGAGACTAAGACTATTTTTTTTATTTTGTCTTTGTAAGTGTCACTAGTTTCGAGAGTTCGACATCCTCGAGATATGTAATGCACGTTTGAAATTTTGAGACCTCCTCTTTCTTTGCGAGCTCATGTGACCCTTTTGCATGGTCGCAAGGAAGAGAGCTAAAGAATCTCACTAGTCGTGGGGGTGTTATCATTGTTGATTTCCTTGGGTTTTCTCAATTGCAGCCAAGATTTGTTGCATTGTTGTTTTTTGACCTGCCGAGTATTGCATCTATCTAAGCCGTCATTGGAATTTTCTTGTTACAATGTCCGTTGTAGCAAAGCAATCCCTACACTGAAAGGCACTTACTTATAATCTAGATTGGATGTAGTTACGTTTGCTTTACATCAAAGATTCTCAAAACAACGAAATCACAGACAAAATTCTAAGATGGTTTTACAGACATAGAACATAAGTCAGCATTGAATGTTAATAATAAAACCTCTATATTGGAAACCAGACAAGAGGATCGTTATTGGCTATTAAGTATTGGAATCTGAACTAAGATGTTGCGTAGAACTTCCTCACTTTAGCGTCCTGGTTTCGTTTCACATATTTCCACAAATTTTGTTTAAATTAATGGAAGCCAGTTAAGAAACCGAAAGATCAACCAAAACCTTGCAAATTTCAGGCCACCAATCCTCACATGTTCTAGGCCGGCATTGCCGTTTGCTTTCATTGTCTTCTGGCTTAAATTAACTTATAATTTTCCTTTCCTCAAGCCATATATGAATGATCAGGACAAGTTTGCAGCTTTCTCACCCACTACACTCTTTTGCACTTTTTTGCCTATAGTAGACCACTCATGTCTTTGTCACTCTGACCTGTATATCCACACCACTGACCTGTTCAAGAAAAAAGATTGCTTGTAATACGAGTATCTTTCACAATGAAGCACCAAATGCTCATATAGCAAATTTGAGTTTCTTCTGCTTCAATATTGGTCGTTTCTGTTGGAAATCGGTTTGCCTGAAGATGAAATACCTTAATTTCCAATATCTGAGTCCCACACGGAATAACTTCGATCTTAAGGTTGTAATTTTGAACCTTTGTAATAAGAATGTGTAGGTCACCAAAAAATCTTAACACGCTAAAAACTCCCTCTCGCCAGCCATGAATGCATGATTTTATGATTTTAAAAATTGCTATATCCATACATTCACAGAAAGGAATAGATTCACAGAAAGGAATTGGCGAGGAAGAAATCCATAGAATTTGACATGCGAAGAGTTGAGTTAACTAGACGTCAATGCCTACTATTGATACATTGATTTCTACTGAAATGTATCATTATAAATTATAGCTACTGCCAGCTTGAATCTCTCATTGGTATTTACAAAGACATACCGAGTCAGGAAAGTAATAATTAAGTCGTTTAATTAATGGCTGGAAGATTTGACGATTCAGACAGACTAGCAAATTATCTGCTACTGGCAGACGAAACCCCCGAAAAATCCATGGCAGAGAATGCAGTCGACAAGACTATTGCGAGCGCCGCTAATCTCTTGAGACTGCTTCCAACTACCACGGTTCTTGCTTTCGAAATTCTGTCCCCCGTTTTTTCAAACTTAGGCCACTGCTACAGCACCAACAAATACTTGACCGGCTTTCTGTTGGGCTTCTGCGGGATTTCTTGCTTCATTCATTCATTCACTGACAGCTACAGGGCAGAGGACGGGACGTTATACCATGGGATCGCCACAAGAAGCGGGCTGTGGACGAACAACCCAAGGGTCAACAACACGGTTGATATACCTTCTTACAAGCTCACGCTTCTTGATTTCGTGCACGCCGTGTTATCAGTTTTGGTGTTTGCCTCCGTGGCCCTCATGGATCCTAACGTGCTGAGCTGTTACTTTGCGGATGCTCGAGAAGATCAGAAGCAATTGGTCATTAGCCTTCCGATCGCAGTTGGGTTTGTTTGCAGTATGATCTTTGTTGCGTTTCCTACTTCGCGCCGTGGAATTGGATATCCCGGTGCAGATTAGATTAGCTCCGAGATGATTTTATTTAGCCGCTTCTTATTATCCCAGTTTCGTATCAATGTAGTCACATTGCAGATTTTCATCGTCTAAATAAAGCTGCATTGAATGTAGTAGTTTCTGCAACAATGTCGCGCTTACTATCTGTGGCTTTACCGTGAATTCTTGCTCAGCTGTTAAATAATGAATAGCTTTTAACTCTAAAGCCTATGGATTTATAGAGACGCCATTAAAGCTTTATGGGATGTAGTAGTTTTCAGCAATAATTACAATAATAATTATATTGATAGTGTTAGAGATAATGTTTATCTCTTAAAGATGTGTTGGAGATTCTCTACCTAATGTGTGTGCTGTGTGGTTGAGATATTCTCTCAATCTCTCATCACTATATTTGGAATAAGTTAGATCTCATCAGAGTACTCTCGGCTTTATATATTGGAGTTTCCATGTATTGTAAAACATAGTTTATTATAATAGAATTCAATCTTGTGCGTTACAATGTCTGCTCTCTCTAATTTTAAGTTGGTATCAGAGCTGGACTAAGCATGACTCCTTCACGGGAGTGCTCAGGACTATGAGAGAGGAGCATTGTTGTGTTTGTTGTCTGAGTGACGATCGGCCAAGGATTGAAGACCATCACATATGATAGAAAAAGTAACCACTACTACCATCTAAAGGAGGAGTCACGCTACCATCCATGCGTGAGGTTGAAGGGGGTTATAACCTGTAGATTTTGCAGATCTGAGAGGAAGAGTGAGCCTATTCATGTGCGAAAGACCCTGTGTGAAGAGACATCATTGGAAGTACCTACTGTGATTCTAGAGGAGCCGCCATCATTGATTTGTTTGATCTGTGTGTGAAGAGTGAGCCGTTGTGGAAGAGATACGACATGCTGCTTCTGGAGATAAATCTGCAGGAGCTGTGAAGAAAATCACTAATGATTGGAGGAACTGATATACAAACAGACCGGGCATCTGCTATGAAGAGCATCTGCTACGAAGAGAAGTGACTTGCACGTAAAAGGGTTGATAGTGCAATTGTTGAATCACTTGTGTAGAGCCGCCACGATTGTTGAGGAAACCGCTGCTTATAAGTTTACAGCCATTGTTTGAAAGGCTGAGATCGTTCCTGTGTGAAGAGGAGAGCCAAGCTGTCTCATCGCTGCCATCATTTGATCTGCGAACTAGAACTGGCGTATGTGGGGTCACTGCGAAGGAAGAATTGAAGGCGTTGATCATTGAAAGGAGGAATTGAAGTGTTTGATCACTGCCACCAACAGGATTGCGAAGCGCCGCAGCTGTAAGGAGTCATCCAACGCTCCAACACTTCGAACTGCATAAGAATCCATGTCGTATGTGTGACTCTGGTATTTTCTTGGAGTGCACAAAAGAAAGAGCAGAATGCACAAGTTTATTTGCCACCAGATTGGCAGGTTGGCATCCCGACAAGGTTCATGCGAAGGTCACCCGCGTCTATTTCAGGAAACGATGCAGCTCTCGTGAAGCCAGATTGTGGCATTGACACAGTTCTCCTGTGTAGGGATCACGTTGATTAACCAACACTTGAAGGTAGAGGGACAAGCCACTGCAGAGAACGCAGAAGGTAGAGGCTGCAGCATGGAAGAGTGAAGTCGTCACTGCTTCGGATCCTGAAAGGAGCCTCCTTGTTAGCCATGTTCTGTTGTACATTAGTTGCAGCAGTAACTATAGGTGAAGTCATTTACTGGAGGTGATTCAAGCATTTCTCTGAAGGTTGTTGATTGTTGCTGTGGGAAAGTATTCTTTCTCTGGCTGGATGCTTAGTTCAATTGTGTGAAGTTTTGTGTGTGTGTTTTATTGTGTGGAGTAATTGTGTGGATTCCCTTAATGGTATGTAAAAGGTTGTATTCGTCTTGGTCATCAATGAAATGATGAGATGCATATGTAATGGGTTTGCAATTTTTATGAGCATTTAGTACTTGAATTATTGTAAGGGGTGCATGATCGGTTGTACCCAACATCCCAGAATATTTTGGTCAAAAATTGTAAAGCTTACTCATTATTAGGCAAGCTTATTTCCCCATGTTATTGTAAGACTTGTCCCAAGTGTTCAGGCATACATGTTGTGGTGCGTAATTGCACTGGGTTATCCCTCTTATTCATAGAGTGGATGTGTTATCAAGTTGTGGAATAGACCATTGTGAGCAGTACGGGGGTGACAGGTGTACCTGTAGCATGAACTTGATGAAGGTCGAAGAAGCAAGAGTCTTCGATTCAAGGGGGAAAGTTGAGATGGAAGAATGTCAGAGTATGACGGATCAAATTATGATTAAAGGAGAATTTAACATTGATGAACCATGTAGCTGAAAATGATTCATAGAGAACTGGCAGTTATAGTGGCTAAGCACCCATGTATTCCGGTAGATGGATTTGTTTTCATATGGACTTCAATAATCAGATGCAGGTACAAGAAAAAGTTCTTGATAAAACCCAAAGTGATGAAATCCTTAGCAAATGCATATGAAGACCAAGACTACTCTATAAGAAGATTAGAGATAAACATTAAGAAAGGATGTTAGAGATAATGTTTATCTCTTAAGGATGTGTTGGAGATTCTCTACCTAATGTGCTGTGTGGTTGAGATATTCTCTCAACCTGTCATCACTATATTTGGAAAAAGTTGGATCTCATCAGAGTACTCTCGACTCTATATATTGGAATCTCTATGTATTGTAAAACATAGTTTATTATATAATAGAATTCAGTTTTGTGTGTTACAATGTCTGCTCTCTCTAATTTTAAGTGATAGGTGGTGTTTAATATGAGATTTTGGACTTTCTTGAGGGGATCAACAAGATTAACTTGAGTGTAACAAGTGTACAATGGGGATTCATTTCATGATCCTCATATTTTGTTATGTTCAAATGCATCTTGATTAAGATTTAAATAAGCTTCAGTTAAGTGGTGATTAAGAAAAGAGGTAAAGTTTATTAAATAGTCTTTGTTTTTATGTTAATATTAATTAGTTTAATGTTTAGCCTTTGTTTAATAACCAACCATCTCTACAAAATTAAGTGGTTGACTACACCTATCAGGAATTTACTTAATGGAACTATCAAATAATGAATATTTAACTCTAAAGCCTATGGATTTTCAATAGATAACCATATAATAATAGTAATAATATAAATTAAGGTTCGGTTTTTATTTTAACTATAATATATAAAGAAAAAAATACATAATGTTATTAACACTTAAATTAATTCAAATAAAGTTATTTTTTTACATTAAAAAAATCAATAATTATTAAATTTATAGGTGAATCAAACTTATTTTACAAGTGTAGAATAAAACCATTTTCTTCAAGTTGGAGTAAGTTGGAGTAAAGATGTTTAGAACTTTAAGGAGTGGGTTAAAGTTTAGATTATTTGTATCGTCTATCTAGTAAAATTTTGGTGAAAATTTGGCAAGATTGTTGAAATTGCAATTCTTCGTTGTTGAAATTGCATAATTGCAATGCCAAGAATAATCCGGCGCTGAATCCATTTTTACAATCAAAATTATAATTTCAGCAATTAAAATTGCAATTTTAACAACAAATCGTTGCTGGATTCCAAGCAAAGTCACCAACAAAAATGCAAATCTTATAAACTTTAGCCCACTCTCTTCAACTATAAATGACGGACAAAACATTCTCCAATGCAATAAATATGAAAAAGATAATACCAAACAGCGATCCCCAATAAAAAAAGGTCCCAGAATCTCGGACACAAAGCAACTGAAACAAATTGTATTTTAAGCACTTAAAAGTTTGGTTTAGCTATAAAGTATCAATATAGTATCAATATCATTATTTAGACAGGAGATTCTATCTATCCTATCCAATGGGCATGGATTTAATTTAATGGTTGGTCTGTATCTAGAAGGTGGCTTTGCTCCATAGTGGAATCTCCAGCTAAAAATGAACCATCTTCTCTGCTGTTTTTTTTTTCATTAATAAAAGAAACTTATGCTAAGTCATGTTGGTTATTTTTAGTTTTAATATATAAACATATATAGGAATATGCGGACTTATTAATTTAAATATGGAAACATTTAAATCTTCTACTTAAACGAGACTGCGCAAATATATTTCTACTTGACGAGAAGCGTACATAGAAGAAACAGCGATATGGAGTAGTTAAAGGAAGCTCACATTCAAACAAGATTGAAGGGTTATAACTTAGTTGCTTCTCCATATTTCGTTAAGTCTTGGAGAAATAGGAAAGTTAGGTTATAGAAATTTGGTATTAAATTTTTTTTTTAATATTAAAATTTCAAATTTTATAATGTGTTATGTTTAATTTTATTTTAATTAATATAGTATCTCATTTTTAATAAAAAAATTAAATGTTAGTTACGAGTACATTTTGTTAATATTATAATTTTTGTAATGACATTGAAAGGATTTTGGTTTTTTACCTGTACTATTTAAATTCAAATAATTTTTTTTATCATGAATGGAAATCTATCCCTTGAAATATTGATGTTTCCTTGTCACTTGCCGATTCAAGATCAACTTCATCGTTACATAGCCTTAAATAAATTCATCCACAAAATCCATTTATTACATATGTTGTCGTTTGAAATGGCTAAGGTGGTACTAATGTTATCATTCGAATAAGGGTGGTGCGATGTCACCGTTTCTATGTGATTTTCCCAAATAGAGAAATCTACTAATGGTGCGAACAAATGTCAACTATAAAGGAAATCATTTTAAACGATAGATGAAGAAGGGATAGATGTTTTGAATCGATATGTATCACATAGATTGGTTATATATATATGAAAAAATAAAAAATTATATTGTTATAAGGGCTGATGCACAATCATGGATTCTTTTAAAGACACTTTAGATGCCACATAATACTGAAAAAACCTGGAACCTCTGACTTTAGGTGACAATTAGGGGTACTTCCATAACGGATTTGAAGATGAAGTAAAAAGACAAAAGATAGGTAATTGAATCAGCTTTCATAATATATAACATTTATCTATAAAAATGTTGTGTAAATGATTATAAAATTAGTTTTCGTTAAATTGGGTTTTCAACTTTTCAGCACATCATAACATATATGTTTGTGCGGGTGCAGCATTTATTGAGGTAAATGATGTCCATTTTGGATAAAATCTTGCAGACATATAATGGACATATGGGTCTAGTGCAACACTATTTTTTCAAAAAATTTCGTGAATTATTTTTTATTATTATTAATTGTTGAAGTCAGAAAACCTTGAAATTAAAACGTTATGTGCGGGTGCAACACTTTAGGGACAAAATTTAATGAAATCATTGATTTCTATATATGAGATTGTAGAGCTCAGTCTCCTCTAGTGCACCATATAGTTTTCTTGGGAAATGGTGAAGGCAATCAGAAGTTATATAAAAACGAATCGATGTATGTATTTTCGAAAACTGACATGTGTCATTTAGAAAATTAATAATAAATAAATAAAACATACATTTTTATGAAAAAATTACATATTCAGAATCGTCAGATTGTACTTTACAATATTCTATATTTTCATAAAAAAATATTGAGTTTTTCATAGCAAAACACGCCATTGAAACTGAGCATATTGATAGAGTTCAAAAATACAGGCAATGGCCCTGGTTTTTTTGTTCTAGCCAATAGGTTTGGCAGTCCGAAGCTATTTCCAAACATCATCCCAAGCCTTGTTCCCGCCCAGTTTTTAAATTTTAAATTAACGCATATGCACTATAACGAATATGCGGTTTAGAACAATTGATATCGCATATGCGATATAACGGATATGCGTTTTGGTTAATACAAAAGAGTAAATAGAGAATAAAGATTATTAGATAAAAGAGTGGCATAAAGATTATTCTTTTGAAATGTAAGATAGCATCCCATCATGGTTAATATAATATTGTTTAACATAACAAATGGGTTCGGAAACAATACATCTCTATTTTCAACTAAGTTATATTTGATATATTAGGTAGTATGGGGTAGTATGGTATAAAGTATAAACTCACATCAAAGTGAATGGGAAATCTCAGAATCCAAATGGTGGATTGTTATTGATGAAGTAATTGAGATGTCGTGGTGAGTATAATTTGGTTTTCAATCCATTTTCAAGGGTTAGGGATTTCATCCTCGCCGTTTTAATAATTTTCCTTGTATCCTATCCTAGGTATGAGATTTAATATGCATCGAAGAAAAATCGATTCAAATATATCTCGAGAATTCCATCTTCACTATTGTGTAGTCTCCTAGTATAGAACGTCACCTTACTACACTAAGATAGTTGAAGTTTGTGGCTTCGACCTATAGTTCACTACGCATCTATTGATTGATGTTATTGATGAGAACTAACATATCTTTGCACTTATTTTGTTAATCAAAATTTCTTTGATATTAGTGTAGTTAAATGACTTCAAGTAGGGTTTTTTATTTAATGAAAAATTTATTATATAACTTAATAATGCTCTACTTGAGTTGATGATGATTATGGTTGTTATTAACGTCCATTGAGACCAATTTTGATCTATCAAACCTTTAAAAAGGTAAGGAGTCACTTGGTTTTCTTTAGAATTATATTTTTGTGCTCGAAACATTTAAGAGAAACATTCATAAATCACCATAGTTTTGATGAGTTAAAATGTTAGGAAGGTTGGTATTCTAACAAATATTTTGAATTTGGGATGAAATGTGGGTGTACACATGACATTTTAATGCGATTTGTTTCTATATGATCTTTAATAGTTTAATCACTTTACACTATTGATTCAAAAACAACAAATCATTTAACTAGAAATTTTTCAACAAATAATTTAACTAGAAATCTTGATGATTGATCCTCTCACTCACTCCATACCTCACTTTCTCCCCCCTACCTCATCTCTCCACCCCATTCTCTCTCCCCCCATAATTCCTTCTCTCTTTCTCCACCCCCTTCTCTCTCACACACATCCACACACCCTCTAAAACAATTCCTTTGTTGCCCCTCCCTCCCGCCAAAACTCTCCCTCCCTCCCTCCATGTGTTCCATCCTATCACTCACTCCATCCCTCACTTTCTCCCCCTACCTCCTCTCTCCACCTTCAAGCCTTCATCCCTCCTTCATCTCTTCCTCTTTCTCTCCTTTCCTTAATATCCATGATCTCTCCCTCTCTCTCTCTCTCTCTCACACACACACACACACACACACAATCTCTCATCTCTATCCCTCGGTGTAACCATCCTTGACCATCCTTCATTTCCTTAAATCCCTACTCTCTCATTGTTATTATCCCACTCTCTCACCCTCTAACCATCCCTCCATCCATCATTCTCTCTCTCTCTCTCTCTCTCTCTCTCTCTCTCTCTGTGACTCCCCCCCCCTCTCTCTTTCTTTAACTCTCCCCCTCCCTCCCATGATTCCCTCTACAACTTCCTCTCCCTCCTTTGACTCCCCCCACACCTCTTTTAGCTTTTAATCAATGTAATGTTGGGGCATGAGCCACTCCATAGATCGTCTGGATGGAATCTTTGGAGTCTAAATTGTATTATAAGGGGATAAGGGTGACATTATAGGGTTTTGGATGGTAGGGATGGGTCTCTGGACATTGACCATAGTCATGGAAGAAAAGATGGTCCAATGAGTCTCTAAATCAACACACATGCACTATAGATGGAATATTTGGCCTTTAGTGGGATATGGGTGTCATTATGAGGTTTTATGCACTAAGGATGGGTCTCAGGGTCTTAACCATGGTAATGGGACAAAATTGTAATAGAAACAAGTCTTAAACCACTACACATGCCCTTTAAAGGGGATATTTAGCCTTAATATGGCATATATATGTGCCATTAGACTATTTTATGCATTGATGATTGTTTTCGAGGCGTTGACCATGGTCATATAGGAACCATTACGAATATTTCCAGACAAAACATAGTTCTGAAGACACTGTACCATGGTCCAAGGATAAATCCAATCTTCTAGAGATTAAATGATGTTTTCATGGTTCATGGTTAAATGAGGTTTCAATAGTTGATATGCACTAAATCGCATATGCGATATAACACATACGAGATATATCGCATATACAATATATCGCATATGGGATTTAGTGATCATGTTTTTAACAAACTGATAGTTTGTAAAAAGCGTAAAAAGCTGGCCGTTTGTAAAAACCGTAAAAAGCATATAGTTCATATCGCATATGCGATATAACACATATGCGTTAAAATGGAGATGTGTTATATCGCATATGCGATATTTGTTTAATAAATAATCTTGGGTTGCGTGCCGTGGGACATTTTTACTGTACAGGAAAAGACATAATTCTTCTGAAACTCGCGCAGAGCGTGCTGTTTAACCTACAATTTAATCATTTATTACATAGATCCATAGGTTTTGTACAATTTTGGGTGGATTTCAATGGGGAATCCACGTAATAGAGTTCGGAAGTCAGCGAGGAAGATGCTTACACTCGAAGAAACTGAAATTAAAAAAGAAAAGAAGAGGGAACATTCAAGAAATCGTCGGCATTCATTGGATGAGCAAATACTTCCCATTCCCTCTCAAAAGATATCTGGTGAAGAGGTTGAGGAATATATTGAAACTTTAATGCAAGCTGGTTATAACCAAGATGAAAATTTTGGTCCATTATTAACCGGACAACCCTTTGTAGAGCTCAATCATTATGTTCCTGACGAGGCTCTGCAACAACCATGCCAGGTGGTTCAATCTCCTAATCGAATTTGTCATCCTACAGTGGATGTAAACGTCTCTCCAGCATTTCAAACGACAAGAAATCTTGCATCAAAACGAAAGAGAACTCCTAAATGCATACAAGTGGACGGGAGTGAATTGACTTCCATGGAAGGTAAGGTGGCTAAACGCACAATCATTCATCATTGTTCTCAAATAATGAAACAATATTTTGAACCAAAATCTGAAGCCAGTAAATGTCAATTGTTTTTAGCTTTGATTAAATCTAGAAGTATGGAAAATGTTAGAAAAACGTTAGGCATAAGAACATTGAAGAATACCAAATCAAGTAATCACATTGTTAAATCTCTTGCTGCTGCATTCACATCAATTGGTAAAAAAACTTGTTCAAAAGACTGTAATGTGGCTCGCCGCATATTGGCTGAATCAATTGTATCTAGATCCACAAGACAACGTCGTTTACTTAAATGCACATCAGAAATTGTCCCTTTACATCCAAAGACACTTAAAAAATATTCAGTAAGAGGAGACAAACTTGATGTAGAGGGACAAATGGATACATTATGGGCATTTAGCGGTAGGTTGCCCCGCAAAGACATGAAGTTGGTCGAAGCAGTGAAGGGACTAGTGCACACTTTTTGGCACGATAACACTAGGCCTTCTTCTAACACAAAGGATGTGTTAAAACACTGTAGGGGTTCTATGAACAATGAAGGGCATGTAAACATTACCTTGACATGACACAAACTCAACTGTTTGAGATGTTTAAAGTTGCCCACGTAGAGATAAGGCTCGGGCAAACATCTTTGGAAAAATGCAAGCCTTGGTATGTTAGAATAAATAGAATCCGGAACACTTGTTGTTGTAGACACCACATAGAGTTTGATCTATATTATCATACATTTGCACATATACGTCGTTTTTTGCACCCTAACCATGTGTAGGAATGCTTAAGTACAGTACCGCCAATGTCATCTAGAGATTTCATCCATAGCATAATGTGTCCGAGGCAAGATGGGCAGACACATTACTTAAAACAATGTGTAGGGGGTTCTTTAAACAATTGTGGTGGGCTATCTTTATGGTTTGATTGCATCCATGAGAGTGAAGATCAAGCATTTGGTAATGCAATTGTCAAGAAGCAAAACTTTCAGTATGAGACATATCAGCTACGTGATGGGAAAGAAAGCAAGAAGATTAAATTGGTGACTTCACAGGTGACAATCTACAAGAAAAATGTTCATTTAACTGAGTGTACATTGTTTATATGTTGTTTTATAACATTATTTTAAATATTGATGTATATTTTAATATTCATGTAAATATTTTTATGTTGTTTTATAACATTGTTTATTTTTTTCCACCACGTGCAAGTATGTGATTTTATTCCAGAGTTCCGTGGAAAGATCCAACAGTACATTCAACATGTCGATATGGCATGGTGGCAAGATGAGCAATTCAGAATATGTCGGGACACCTTCCCTCTTGGAACAATACTATCAGTGGTTGACTTTGCGAAAAATTACACCCTACAACCACAAAATGAAATACAAAGTCAATACTATCACTCAGAGCAGGTGAGCATAATGGTCCATATCACTTATCGACATGGTCCAGATAACAATGAAGAGAAACGTGTGATATTGAAAGAGAGTCACTTTTACATCAGTGACGACCGGACCCATGACATCCATTACGTGCAACATTGCTTTCAGTTGTTCTATGATCATGTGATAGCTATGGATATACCATTTTATCATCATTTGATTTGGTCAGATGGTTGTGCTCGATAGTTCAAGAATGCACATGTATTTCAATGGTTGTGTTTGTTGCACATAAAATACAAGGTGCCACATACATGGAACTACTTTGAAACAGGTCATGGTAAAGGAGAGCACGATGGTGCTGGTGCATGTATAAAAACTTCCCTTCGAAGGGAAGAGATGAAGTTTACAGGTGCTCGCCTTCGAGACGCTTCATCTATAGTCGAATGGTGTGCATCTGTTATGGGAGAACAAGCAACAAGGAAACACCTAGTGCAGAGAATATTCTGGGAGGTGACAGATGTGGACTGATCCCAAACACATCGGGTGAACACAGTGCATGGAACTCAAGGTTTTCATTCAATTATAAGCTCAGATAACTCGGCCCTACAAATTTGGACAAGATTGAAGGCTTGCTTTTGCAGTTCCTGTAGCATAGATGAATGCGATGATTGTGAGTATACAGATACAGTTGATACATGGGATCGAGTGACACTTGGCATTGATTTCAAGGGGGTTAATGAAATAGACCATTTGGAAGATGATCAGAAATATATTTCTATAGACTATGATCACATATCGGATCTCATACAAGCAGGTACAAAAAAGTAAATTATTAGTACCTAAATCACTACAAGCCCTTACATTGAAAGAGATTTTATTTATGTTATATGCAAGACCTTTTTTAATATTTATGTATTTTTAACCTTTTTCAATTTCCTTTCACAGGTCAGATATATGCAGTGGTTGCCCCAAAAAATAATGAATGGGGTTCTGACTATTGGTTGGCATGTTGCTTAGAGGAGAAACAAACCCTTCTCGAACCTGTTACAGATGATGAAAATATTGAATACCCAATTGGCTTGATGGTTATAAAAGGGGAGTACCTAACACTAGCAGCACAACAAAAAAGGAAGGGTGGGTATGTATATCAGGATTATAAACCAGGAGCTATTGTATTCCACTTCACCAACCTGGTAGTTGGTATAAACATCAAACTACGCACAATTTCGAAAAAAAAAAAGTCACATGTACAATACTTGCTACCTCATTTAGAGCATGAGAGATTGATGGACACCATCGGCAGCAGAGATGATCCAGATGGCCTGCTCGAGTGAGTGCATTGTCAAGTGTTACTAGATTGTCCAGTGTGGCTAGATTGTCAGGTGCGTTAAATTTAATCCTTAATTTACTGGACAAGTTATAAACACGATCCTACAACCTCAGGTGAGTTACCTATAAATAATGTTTGCACATTTTCCTTATTTTCTTATGAGATTACTAATGTTTAGCCTTTTCTGTGCCTAGGATACAAACACTATTTATGGCACATTGGAGGCGCCAAGAACAACCGGTTTCTTTAGACACCACCAAATACAAATCGGAAAATAACATGCTCTCGAGTCAAGTTTATCTTCATCATATTCATATGCCAAAATTTCTCTTGTATGTCAAGTTTATGAATATTTATGCCAATTTTTACATATGACCAATAAACCTTAAAACTAGCAATTATCAACAAGTATGATAGTTCTCTTTTAACTTCTTTCAATACCTCATTTTGTTTCTACATCTTAGTCATGCATGCATGTGAAATTCATGTATATGGCATTTTGTTTCATGTATGTGCATAGCCTAGGTATATGGAATTTTGTTTCATGTATGTGCATATAATTCATGTACATGTGTTTCTACATCTTAGTCATGCATGCATGTGAAATTCCACTTGTGATCCATGTTCAACCCTATTCATTTTGTTTCATGTATGTGCATAGCCTAGTTATATGGCATTTTGTTTCATGTATGTGCATAGCCTAGGTATATGGCATTTTGTTTCATGTATGTGCACATAATTCATGTACATGTGTTTCTACATCTTAGTCATGCATGCATGTGAAATTCCACTTGTGATCCATGTTCAACCCTATTCATTTTGTTTCATGTATGTGCATAGCCTAGGTATATGGAATTTTTGTTTCATGTATACATGCATAGCCTATTCATTTTGTTTCATGTATGTGAATAGCCTAGGTACATGATCTACACGTAGAGAGTTCATAAAACCTTATTTTTTAGTTCCATGTCTCAATTTGTGAACCCTAGTTTTATTATGCGGTGTCTAGTTCATGAAACCCTAGTTGGTTTGTAATTTGTAAGTGTAGCTTAGGCATATTCTTGTTGGATTATACGTTGGTACAAGAATAATATAGCCTGTGATCTCTAGACACATAGTGTTTTCTTAATGCTGCAACATGTTTTGTGGAGTTGACCCAACAATGCGAGATTGCATTGATGGAAACTGAGCAAAATCCTAGTTTACGAAATGAATGCACAATGAAGTCACTGGGCCATGGAAACACGGACGAGAAGCTACCTAGAGGTAATCGCATGCCAGGAGAGCAATGGAATCGATGGTTCGTAGATCCTCCGGTTGCCGAGTTATGTCGAGTTGCAAGTCGCATGAAAATACCGTTCAAGGACACTTGGTGACTTTCGATCCGAGAGTGAAATAACAAATGGAGCGACAAGATTGCATGCCGTTGGATCCCGGTAGTGTGTATGGTCAATGTCGATGTGGGATTGCTGCCAACACTGGCTCGGTTGAGTGTTTTGTAGAGTTGACCCAACAATGCGAGATTGCATTGATGGAAACTGAGCAAAACCCTAGTTTACAAAATGAATGCACAATGAAGTCACTGGGCCATGGAAACACGGAGGGGAGGCTACCTAGAGGTAATCGCATGCCAAGAGAGCAACGGAATCGACGGTTCGTCGATATGACCTCCGGTTGCCGAGTTATGCCGAGTTGCAAGTTGCATAAAAATGTCGTTCAGGGACACTTGGGACACAGGCACATATAAATGGCAGTGCTTTCTTCATCTTTTATTTAATTGTTACAATGGCATCACATGCACCAGGACCACAAATTTTCTTCTTGTAGTTTTATGGTTTACCCAAGGAGCATGATGATTCTTTGATCTCTTTGTTGTGGATGGTAATTTTGTTTAACAGTGTGCCACATGTTGCAACAACATATGGGCTATCAAGTAGCAAGAAGCGCATGGCCTTGATACCACCTGTAACAAACCTTATGGTTGTTACTTGTGATACAAGAAGTAAAGTAACCATAATGGCAAAGTTTGAAAGGTTGATAATACAAGGCATTATTGTGTGACCCTTAATAAGCTTATAATAATTAATAATGTGTATCACTAAATCATATCTTAGTTTGTATATTTATAGGGTAAATTGCACCCTATTTTGGTAATTAAGAACTATGCTTCATATTATCCATGATTAATGTCCATTAATCGATACGATTTCATGTTGTATGTGAGGAAATGAAATGGATGCATGTCATAATGATGTGCCACATGCTCACATGTGGTAACATATACAATAGTGTAGTATTGGAGTGTCTGTCATAATTCATATGAAATATATGCAACTATGCAAGCATATCTCATGCTGAATTATTGAACAAAGGGACCTGATGCAATAAAAAATCATTCAAGTCAACATTCATGATGACTTGTGGTATTGGCCTTGGATGGCATTTTCAAAGAGATATTGATAGTTATTTTAATGACAACAGTTGACATTTTGTACTCACTCTTAACATTCATCTTATTTTCAAAATTATGTGACCAAGGACCCTTATAATTGTATCCTACTAGACATTGTCTCTCCTAATGCATGCATGTAGGCTATGCTATAGTGATTATCTATTGTATTAAATATTCTAAACCCCAAGACATAAGAAAAAACCTTTTTATCCATGTACAAAAGGATGGAAAATAGCAAGATTGTACACTTGACATTCAACCATTTAATTCCAACCCCACAATTAGGAAACATAAAGAAACAAGTATTCTTCTACTATAGTTACCTTGGAAATCAAATACAGAATCCGATGACAAAGAAATTCAAAACATAACTGGAAATCATTTGTATGCTTAAAAGAGGGCCAACTCAAAGCAAGAGCTCTAATTCACAAAAGCCAACAAGGATAGGGGCACTCCACCAATGTTTTCCCACAATGCAAATAGTTTGACCAAGGAACCAATCACATATGTTCACTTGTTAACTACATCAAACTCACACTTCCAAGATAGCACTCCAAGGAGAAAAATCCAAAACCATGAAGATAATTCTAGATCTTTGGACCTAACCCCCCTAGACCCTTCCAAGTGAACAAAGGCTTACAACAAGTCGCCTCTCCAAATGATATAAGCCTTCTTTGACTAGCCCTCAATGAAACCTTTGATCTGATTAAGTTATTTGACAAAATTATCAAAGCTAAGTGGGCAGATTTATGGCTGGTATAAATCTGCTGTAATAAGTTATTTTCAAATATGTTAGATGTAAGTGAAATATATATTGCTTTAATTTGTATTTCAGATTCAGTCCTAATACTGAAAGTTCATAGTAATAGATCCAGGTAGCTTCAAGGTTGCGATGGAATTTTTGAATTTGCATTGAATGCCATTTTTGGGAAATTCCAACGAATATGATGTGCATTGCCATTTCCCTAGACTGGACTCCCAACACAAACCACGTAGGATTTTAAGAGGAAGAGGCATTAGGATACTACAGAGAAGTGTAATTGAAGTTTGATGTAATAAGCTCTTATTTGGACAATTATACAATCATGTCCATCTTCAAAGTTTAATCTAAATCTTCCACATTTGGACTGGTTCCATTAGAGTTGGTAATTGGTCATCATTTGCCCCATTCAAGTCTAACCTGAGCGAAACTTATTGCTGTTGAAACTATAGTTCTTGAGTACACTAGTCCTCTTCCTCAATCATTTCTCATGTTTGGATTCTTCCAACCAAGTCCTCTTCCTCAATCATTTCTCATCTTTGGATTGGAGGAGAAATCCCACTAGACTTAATGAATTATCTCTTGGTTCTTATGGATTGTTGAGGCTAGCAATAAATTGAAGGCTTCTTATTTTTTATGATCGGTGTGATGAATGGATCTTCAAATTGTCAATGGCTTTGAGGTAATAAATAATAGGCTATCTATCATTTATGTAGTTGCTCTCAATTGGAAGTGTAGTTTAAGTCCCCATCTTTGCTCTAGATCATATTTTTTTCGATGCAAAAAAATGAATGAAAATTTGAAGTGATACGCCATAATATATTTGTTTATTAGAAGACAGTGGTTGTATTATTGGACCCAACCTAGTTGATAAGATGAATCCTGTGGGGTAGTAGGAAGTTGTAAGTGATTAAAAAAGGTCTAAGAGATGAGGTTCTTTTGGATTCCATTTCTAAGGACTAGAGTGGCTACTTGGTATTTGATTTAATAGTTGTGAGTAAAAATGAGTGCTAGAGTTGAGTGGGACTAGGAATGTATCATCAATAGTAAAGATGGGTTAGTTGTAGTATGATTGTAAAGATAAACAAGTTTAGGAGGTGAATAAGGTTTAGGAGAGGAAGGGGCTATGAAAAGTCACTTGTTTGTTCATTAGAAATTAAACTTCTAGATTGGGATTGTCACTATAAGAAACAACATTCACATCATCATATAGTAAGGCATCTAAAGCCTTCCTTTCTATACCGAACACATTACATTCATTATTTGCAATGCCAACTCTTCTCCAACAAACACAAAGCCATAAACCTAAAAACATATTCAAGCATATATCTGCAAGGCATATAATACACATGTCTCCATCCCATATCAAGTCAACCATATATAGGTAAATCTGAACGTTGCTTTATATTATAGATGTACATGTATAATGTTTTATAGATGTATGAACGTACAAGGACCTTTTCAAAGAAAGAGAGACATGTACACACATACCTGGGGGGGGGAGAGGTGGGTCACCAACAACGTCGATTTGGTGCTCTTCAAGCACCACTGCATCACTAGATGCCTGCATAAAGTGACATATGGACCAATGTCAGCAAATACAAAGAAAATGAGACTATATATATATGTACTATGTATGGATGTACAACGACCTTTTCAAAGAAAGAGCTCCACATACACGTACCTGCGGGGGGGGATAGGTGGGTCACCAAAAAAAACTTGACCATAACCAGGCTACGTAACAAAACATAAAGATACAATTAGAAAATTTCTTTAAATAATTAAACGCATATACATGTTTCAAATCATTAAAAGCATATAATTAAAAGCATATAATGAAAAGAATACTTGAGTCTGGGAATCTTCCTCTACATGGGAGGGACTGACCTGGGATTCCACAAACTCATCGTACCCACCCTGCATAAAACATATTGTATCGAGTTTAAGACGTATTTAATGTTGCAGTCTCTAAATTATAAATATGTAAATTACTCGATGAGAAATTAAAAATAAAGTTCTTACAGCTAATGGTGAAGCACCAAAATCATATGCAGCATTGACCACTGCATCAATGGAATCAACATCAATGGACGGATTACGTGAATCTGGGGTGTCATTGGACACCAGTTGTATATTTGTTCACGTAAATTATCAGATAATTATTTAAATAGAAATAAATTATGAAACAATTGAAAACTATGATATAAAACAAAATTTATATACTATGTAAAGAATGAATGTTACTTACATATCGGAGTAATCCATCGCCCCAAAACTCTGAAGCAGGCCCATAGCATATGCTTCGACACGATGTGCAAGGGTGTGGAATAACCCGATGCTCTAAAGACTCCACGTCACTGGTGCGATGTGTAGCTCTGGTTTAGTCTGGGGACCTAAAAGGTGGATCATGATTGTGAGATGGTCCAACCCCAGATGGGCCAGCCTCGGAAGTGCCAACCCCTTGGCCTACATTTCCCTGGATGGCAGTCCCATGCCGAAGCAATGTATCAGCCAAATCTAATAACGACTCCTATGTATCATCAAGAACTGGACCCGCTGGAGGATATAACCGAGGGGGGTTTGGTGTGCGTGGAGGGCGTCGCACACGGTTAGGATCGGTCCTAGCCCCTTCTCTATCTTGGGGCATCCCATGACCTACACCCTGGAACTCTAAAATGTCAAAATAGTTAACATGTTTCCCTAGGATAAATTATGCATACAGCTTCCTAAGGAAATAAAACGGGATGTCTCTATTCCTGTGAGGGTCTTCATCGAAGACCATGTACCAGCAATCCATCCAATTGGCTTTAATATTTGGTTCCACGCACCAGTCTATGGAAATGTGAGGTCGACTAGTGGGTAGAACCAATCCAGTGCTGGGGTCCTGGAATAAGGAAAACAATTGGTCTTTGGTTATCTTTAATTTTTTGACATCTTTGTAGCTCAACCCAGTGGAATAGTATTTCCTCTGGGAATCTCTATACGAGCTGATGTTGTACACTGCTCCCTGGGCATTGGCAATTGTATTTGTTATGGAGACTAAGGCCTCCACTAAATATTGTCTTAAGTGGTCCCCCCCCCCAAAGAGTGAGCTAAGGCGTCTCAGTGAACCCAAACGAGCCAAAATATTAGAATTACGGTCGTGTTCCTCCTCCATTGGTGGGTTTCTGTCTGGATTTTGGTTTGGGTTTGGGTTTGTGTCTGTTAAATTTTCAGAATTTACTTCAATCTGATCTAGGATCTTAACTGAGAGAACAACATGTATAGCAAATCTACATCATATCAATCATGGACACAATAATGCAAGCACACAAGAGACACTGAGTTTACTTGGGGAAAACTATAAAGGTGAAAAACCCCAATAACTTCCTCAGAGATAGATAGAGCAATGATACAACCAGAATACAAGAGACAATCTTCTCCTAGCAGAAGAGCCTCCTCCTCCACAAGTGTGCCACTCTCCAAAGTGCGATTGAGAGAATAGAATGTGTAAAATGAGAGAGACACACTCTCTATTTATACACTAACTTGACTTGACCTTTACTCAACTAGGTCGGCCTCAAATTAACCACTTAACATAATGTTGATTGGGTCGACACTGAATAGGGTGGTCTAATAACCCTTTGACCCACATGGCCGACCCCCAATAGGGTGGTCTAATAACCCTTCGACACACATGACTTATACAGGGCTGACCCCAACAAGGTGGTCTAATAACGCATCAAGTATAAGTTATGACACTTACAATATAAATGACGACACTTCAATATAGAGGAATAATAACGTCTCTATAGGAATACAATATACATATATGTGAAATACATTCCGAAGTTACATATACATCAACACTCCCTCTTAACTAGGAAGGTATTTCTCGACACAGGTCTTCTAGCACAAGTCTTCTTCCATGGATCATCGTCAATGGATAATTGTCATCGAGTCATCGTCATCGTCACTGCTGCTGCTATCTCAATCAATATCTGAATCTACTCATCATAGGAAGTTCTACAGAGCCAGTCCTTTTTCATACTGGATGTAGGCCCACCACCTGTAGGTCTTCATCATCACTGGCCATACTGTAGAATCCTCGTGACTTATTACGTGCATCACAAAACTTGGCGGTAGCATCCCAGGCTGTTACGAGCACTCAGCTCTACCTGTCAAATCTCCCAGGAGCACATTACATGTGACCTATCACAAAACCTGGCTGAAGCATCCCAGGCTGTTACGAGCACACAGCTCTACCTGTCGGATCTCCCAGGAGCACATTACATGTGATCTCACCACAAAACCTGGCTGAAGCATCCTAGGCTGTTACAAGCAAATAGCTCTACCTGTCGGATCTCCCAGGAGCACATTACATGTGGTCCACCACAAAACCTGGTTGAAGCATCTGAGGCCTTTTTCATCCTGTCCAGATCTCCCAGGAGCAAATTACATGTGGTCATGGCAAAACCTGGCTGAAGCATCTGAGGCCTTTTTCATCCTGTCTAGATCTCCCAGGAGAAAATTACACGCCATAGGACAAAACCTCGCAAGAGCATCCCAGGATGTTACAGGTACACAACTCTGACCTGAATATCTCCCAGGGCAAAAATTATATGTCCTCCCAAAGCAATGTCTCGAAAGAGCATCCCAGGCTGTTACGGGTACACAACTCCGACCTATAGGATCTCCCAGACATGCTCATTTGCACAACCTGATCCATGGCCACAAAGTATCATCCTGATACTCACCATACATCATCCTGATGTACACGTGATCATCCTAATCATCATCACTGCATCGTCCTGATGCATGTCATCTGGAGAAGCTTGTCATCCATGATCATCTTGATCATACAATGCATCCACCTGCTGCATACCAAGTATCTACCTGATACATATCATCATACATGATCTACCTGATCATACAATGTATCCACCTGATACATACACAGATACATGATCCACACAATGTATCCACCTGATACATATCAACATACATGATCTCAGTATCCACCTGATACATATACAGATACATGGTCCAAGCATCCAACATGATGCATATACAAATACAGAGTTGTAACTGGAGCATCGTCCTGATGCTCATCATCCATGATCCTCCTGATCATCATAGCATCATCCTCTTCAGATCATCTCATCATCCATGAAGCACAGCCCAGATGCACATCATCCAGCACTTACACCACCGACATGGGAGAACACATCTACCACCATTCGGGGAAGGCTCCAACCCTTACTTTTTCACCATGCGAGAACACATCTACCACCATGTGAAAAATGGCTCAGCAATTACAGCATGACAAAGGGAGAACACATCAACCATGTCAGAAAATCTCATGTGCATCTGCATCTTCTAGACTCATCACTTCCCTTTGGAAGGAACCTCGATCTGAAGTACACTAAGCCTCTCTCTAAAGTACTCAAACTGCACTCTGGCCAATGGCTTGGTCAGTACATCTGCAACCTGCTCATCCGTCGCAACATACTATGCTTCGGCAGTACTCAGGGCTATGCAGGAATGCTTCCTGCTAAACCAAGAGATCACACCTAATTCTATCTACAGCACTTCCTACCCAATCTGAATCAACATAACCCTGTAGGTTAAACTTTTGATTCGCATCATACTTGATCCCATAATCAACTGTACCCTTCAGGTACCTCAGAATATGTTTTACAGCAACCAGGTGAACACTCCTCGGATCCGTCAGGAACTGGCTCAATGTGTTCACCACAAAGCAAATATCTAGTCTTGTGTTCGTCAGGTACATCAAGGACCCAATCATCTGACGATACATAGTGACATCAACCAACTCAGATGAAGCATCACACAAAAGCTTTAGGTTTGATGCCATAGGTGTGGCCATGTCCTTGTAGTCCATCATCCCGAACCTCTTCAGGATCTCTACTACATACTTCCCTTGTCCAAGGAAGATTCCATCTGCACTCTGCCACACCTCCATGCCTAGAAAGTAGTGCATCATCCACAAGTTCTTCATCTCGAACTTGGCAACAAGCTTCCGCTGCGTGTCGACAATCAATCTATCTTCACCTGTAACAAACAGGTTATCCGCATACAAAAGTAGTATCATTGGATTGCCTTCCTCAACCTTGTAGTAAAGGTTGGAATCCGCTTTACTCTTGGTAAAGCCCAAACTGGATAGAAAGTTGTATATCCTATCATACCAAGTTCTGCACATATATGACTCCCTGTCATGTGTCTCAGAACCAAGTGGTGGCTTCTCCACATACACTTCTTCTTCAACTACACCATTCAAGAAAGCTGTCTTGAAATCCATCTGGTGTATCTTCCACTTCATCACTGTAGCCAGAGCAAGTATGGATCTAATGGAAGTGTATCTGGCTATAGGAGCAAAAGTCTCTATGCTACCACCTACAGCATGCTTGATCTTGTAGATCCTCTTGGAAGTCACTACAGAGTCCCCTTCTGGTCTTGGGACTGCATCCCAAACATCTTCATGATCGAATGGTACTCCTTGATCATGGCATTCTTCCCAAATCCTGGAAACTTCAATATCTTCAATATTTTCAATAGATAACTTTGTTTCTTGAACAAATGTTGTAGTCCTTCTTTTGTAGGTGATGGTATATGATCTTTCCTACACAACAAGTTAAATTGCATGATTAGAAAACATCTCATAGTTTTCAGAACAAATTCTTACACATAAAGAATTATGTCATACAGTCATGCAATTATCTTAGCCAATGCTTCAATACAACATTTATCCATATTCTGTAACTTTCTAGATGCCTTCCAATCTCTACCAGAACATTGTTAAGAGTGTGCACAACTCCTAACATGTCAGCAAAGAGGTTTCATTCTAGATAAGTAGCAATGGAATGTTGTACAGTGCCATAGGCCACTTACCCATGTATATTAGTAGTATACTGTTCATCAATGCAACTATTCTAATATGCATAATACAAAACCTAATTCTAGGAACATAAGCATATACATCATTGAATAACATTATCTAAGAAATGACAATTCAAATACTTATCTTTGTTTGGTTGCTGAGTGGACTCCCTCTAAATCTTTGCAAATCCATTCTGATGTGGATTGTGAGAAGTGGTCAACTCCCTCTAAATATCTGCATCCTTGCAGAAACTACTGAAGTGTGCTCCTTTGCTTTCTTGCAGAAACAATTGGATTATGCTCCCTCTTGATCTTTGCTTCCTGGATTACCTGTCCTTGAACTTACATCCATCCTTAATCACTATGCATGTTTATTAGTATCATCATTGTGTTATCCTTGAGGTCTCATACATAATCACACATTTATTAGTATAATCTTAATACTATCAAAACACAATAATCTTAAACATGTATAGTCATGATCATTCACAGATAATAGACGTTAGTATTCAAGGTTTCAGGGAAGTCTTCTTTTACTCATGAATATTCTTATTTGATAGGATTCTTCTGATTAGTTAAATCATTAATTATGGTAAGAAACATAATATGCATACAACCATGACTATTCAAACCTATGACTTCATGAATAATCATTATCAACAACACAACAATATAAGATCCTAACACAAGGTAGGATTCTAGCTTGATATAGGAAAAACATACCTGGATTAGCATGCTAGCTAGTTATGTCTAACATACCCTCATAATGTCTTCTCGTTCTCTTCAGTGACTTGTGCTAGTAACCTGCATGTCTCATAGGTTAACCATAATGTCTTATGGTTCTCTTCAGTGACTTGTGCTAGTAACCTGCATGTCTCATAGGTTAACCATTGTAGGACCAAGTTATACATACCTCGAAAGTAGATCTTCTATGTGATCCATGACAATGGATGAATCTTTGTCTTCATGTCACCATGATAATATGTTCTTGAATTAGAACATGATTTGTCTTTCTTGGTGTACCTTTTATGTTAGCGAACAACATAAACCTCATACAACATCACAATGCATTAGTACATTCATAAGTGTCGAAACCTTAATCAATGAATATCTTCTATTAAGGTGATACGACAAGTCTAGTGATTAATCAATATTGTACTGTAATGATATCAAGACAAACATATGATAAACTTAACCATGAAATATACCTGTAAGCCATACCTGTCAAGATTGTTTGTAATTTTCTTATGGAAGGCCTTAGCCTCATCTCCCTCTGAGACAGGAACTTCTTCACTTATGCAGGTGACCAATCCATCTTCTTCTGGGATTAACCCAATCCACTTGATTTGCAAGAACTGGACTTGGAGATGGATTAGGGTTTGTCAAAGAAACCCCAAAAATTCAAACTTGAATTTCAAACTTCCAAAAGGATAGAAATATGTGCCTTGATGAGCTGATCAAGTTGGTATATTTAGAATTTGAAAACTGCAAAGTTTCACCCCTCGAAATTGCCGTTTAGATTTTCGGATTCACTGGGGAGGACCTTGAATTAGGGTTTGAGTTTCTCGAAGCTTCACCCAACCAAAAGATTTGATTCAAAGCTCTAAGCTTCGATTTTTTTGAGGAGCTTCCAGCAGTGGTCACAGATTTCCAAAATTCCAATTTTTGTAGAAGCCCTAATTTTCCATCTTTCCGATCAAAGTCCCGAACTGGGGTTTGATCAAGCCCGGCCTTCTGCCCAACCAAAACATATGATATTGGTCTCTAAATTTCAATTTTTATGAGTAGCATCTAGCCGTGGTATCCGATTACAAAAATTCCAACTTTCTCTAAAGCCCTAAATTTCGGAAGCCATGAATGAAGGTGCTAAAAAATAATTATGTTTTGACAGAAATATGTACCTGATTGTTTCTGGTGTAACTCCAAACTTTTTGATCCACAGGGTCTGAAAATTTTTCTTCAGATAGCCTGACCTATTATCTTTCCATCCCGATAGGTTTGACCTCAATTGGATTCTTTGAGAGAGAGTTATGCCAAGTGTCGCAACATGACCTGTTTATGGGATAATACTAGAGAGTGAACTTGTACGGTGTGCCATGTGTCACTGGTTCCACTTTGGCCTCTAAAAACGTTTCCTGAGATATCCCAACCTATCATCTTTCCATCTTGACAAGTCTGACCGCAATTGGATTCTCTGATAGAGAGTTATGCCAAGTGTCGCATCGTGACCTGTTTATGGGATAATACAGGAGAGCGAACTTGTATGGTGTGCCACGTGTCATTGGTTCAACTTCGTCCTCTGAAAACGTTTCCTGAGATAATATAGTCTGTATACTACTTGTAACGTTTTACAAAATTTCATTTGGAGCTTCCTAGCCCAAGTTATGACCTTTTTCCCAAGGTCACCTGATTTTGACTCAGATCTGGAAGAGGCAGAAACCCTATATTGTAAAGATCCTAAATCACAAAGTACAATGAATTAGAGGTTGTCCTTTGGACACAAGGTACATGGGAATCTGATCTTAGACCTGTAAACGTTTTAGATCTGAAAACTTCACCAAAATGGATTTATAGCGAAAGTGCTACGATGACTGGTTTTTGCTATATCAAGCCCTAGCATCGTAAGTGCAACAAGTGTCATACATGCCATATCATGCCTTCTTTCAGGCTAGCTCTAATACCATGTTAAATTTTCAGAATTTACTTCAATATGATCTAGGATCTTAACTAAGAGAACAACATGTACAACAAATCTACATCATATCAATCATGGACACAATAATGCAAGCACACAAGAGACACAGAGTTTACTTGGGGAAAACCATAAAGGTGAAAAACCCCAATAACTTCCTCAGAGATAGATAGAGCAATGATACAACCAAAATACAAGAGACAGTCTTTTCCTAGCAGTAGAGCCTCCTCCTCCACAAGTGCACCACTCTCCAAAGTGTGAGTGAGAGAATAGAATGTGTAAAATGAGAGAGACACATTCTATATTTATACACTAACTCGACTTGACCTTTACTCAACTAGGTCGGCCTCAACTTAGCCACTTAACATAATGCTGACTGGGCCGACACCCAATAGGGTGGTCTAATAACCCTTTGACCCACATGGCCGACCCCCAATAGGGTGGTCTAATAACCCTTCAACCCACATGACTTATACAGGGCCGACCCCAACAAGGTGGTCTAATAACCCATCAAGTATAAGTTACGACACTTACAATATAAATGACGACACTTCCATATAGAGGAATAATAACATCTCTATAGGAATACAGACACTTCCCTATAGAGGAATAATAACGTCTCTATAGGAATACAATATACATATATGTGAAATACATTCCGAAGTTACATATACATCAACAGTGTCTTGATTTTGGTTTGGGTTTGGATTTGTGACTGGGTTTCTGCTCTCTGTTAAGAACAAAACAGTTCAATTTCAAAATTTAATTAATCAATTTCATTGTTTGCTTTTTAATACATGTAACAAATTTTATTAAATTGGTTTTAAAAAAAACAAAAACTAGTTTAAATTAACAAACACAATAACAAAAAATTCAAAAGGAATTAACAAACTACTAAATCTTGCCACCCACCTTCTATTTTATCCGAATTGTGAAATGGCTTGCCTCCTCCTTCTCTCAAATGCAAATCAACAGGTGCATTTTTTCGCCTTCCCGATATCGCAGGTCCTTCATTATGTAAATTGGGAAAATGAGGCAGCAGGCACTGTGATTTATAGTTTTTTTTTTCATTACAAATCGTACATGAGATATATCGCAAGTGCGTTTTTTAACTTTATAAATGAATTTGGGACCAAGGGCATGGGCACTGTGTTTTTTTTTTTTTTGGCATTGCAAATTGCACTTGCGATATATCACAAATGTGTTATTTAACTCTATTAATCCTACATATATATGAATGAAAATGAGGCCGCGCGGCCACTCTGTTTTATATTTTTTTGTTTTTTTTTTTTGCATTATAAATCGCACTTGCGATATATCGCAAGTGCGTTTTGTAGCTGTATTAATCCTTTAAGATATATATGAAAGAAAATGAGGCTGCGGTCACTCTATTTTATATATATATATATATATATATATATATTGCATTACAAATCACACTTGCGATATATCACAAGTGTGATATATCGAAAGTAAGATATATCGCACTTGCGATATATCGCAGCTGTGTTTTTTAACTCTATTAATCCTTTTTATATGAATGAATAAATGATTGGGTATTTCCTTGGACTATTAATCCTCTATATATGAATGAATAAATGATTGTGGATTTCATTGGACCAAGAACGAGGGAGACAAGGGCACATTGAATTCTACAAATCCTTAATTAGTATGTCGAAATCCCATCATTTGGACCTTCCTTTTTGCCAATGTATAAGGATTTTCACCCCTTTCTCCTTGACTAGGGAGGGACAATTACAACTTTGTCACTCCTTGCAAGCCTACTAGGGAGTGATAATTACAACATTTTCATGAGCTATGTCTTGCCTTAGGGAAGCGATAATCATGTTTGCACCATTTGAGCCTGGACATCAAGTGAGGCCCTGCATAGCCACCTAGGGATTTCTTTTGCTTGCGATTAAAACACTCAACCACTTGAGCTAACCCTCTGGGATTTTGTGTCACAACTTCTCCTTTGCTATTAATGGTATTTATATTATATAAATTCATAGAGCCCCTTTTATCTTCCAATGGCTTACCAAACAATCAACATCCTCATATAAAATTATACTAGATATAGAGTAATTCGAGGAATACTCTTCTCCTTCATGTTAATTATCGTATGCTTGTGTAGAATACATAATTAATCAAAATAAAGTTTCATTGAAGAAAAGAACTCAAAATACCTTAGGATATGTATTATAAATTAGTAATGTTCATTATAAGTATTGATTACAAAACATCATTACCAAAATGTGTTATTTTATCTCCATGGAGTTTATTTGTAATTGAATTACCATATTTGTAGTCATCAAATATATTTTCATAAAGAGATCACGTGAGTAATGAGATAAAGATAGAGAATAG
This sequence comes from Larix kaempferi, assembly GCA_027924585.1. NCBI lineage: Eukaryota > Viridiplantae > Streptophyta > Pinopsida > Pinales > Pinaceae > Larix > Larix kaempferi. The sequence goes on from BSBM01000131.1 coordinate 1,103,546, forward strand.
TTTTTTTCAAATGTCTAATTTTATATCTTTGTAGGATAAGGGCAAACAGGTTTGAAGGGAGAAAAGGTAATGGTAGAAGAGAGGAAGTGGGTTGCTTATTTTTATGATCTATAATAAGAGATATTAGCCTCCATTTTAATAACTTTAGTTGAAATAGTGGGTGCATGGATGGGTGACATGGTGTCGTTGGATAAGCATCGAGGGAGTTATATGGAGAAGGGTATGATAGAAGACATCAAAGGAAGAAAAAAATTAGAGGAGAAGATATCGAAACAAGAAATCAATTTAGTGCACAAATTGTACATGTGACATTAGTTGTAAAAGAGATTCATGGTGCCTTATACAGGAGGATAACATCTCAAATAAAAACGGATATAAGACAAGAAAATTAATGTTTCAAATCATTTCTAGTATTCACATCTAGAGAACAAACAAAGTTTGTATATGGTCCCCTCTCTCATAAATCAATTGAATCTCTCTAACTACGCCTTTGCAAGTAAAATTATATGCATAGAGAAAAAAAAATTAGTACAATAAATGAAACTCTAATCATTCAAACAAACGGAGAAAAAACAATAAACACAAATGATGGTGAAATAAGAAGACCATATGAATCGAACCCTAGTTCGACTACAACTTTGAAATATGGAAGAGATATGGAGGGATTCAATCCTTCTAGAGGAATGAGAGGAATTGGGAGTACATATACCATTACAGATCATGATTCCCTCTCAGCTCTTTCCATTTATTGATATGACATGTAGCTTAGTACTACTTCCTGAATATAGCATTGGTAATGCTTATACTTGCTAACAGAGCCTGCTTTATAAGTAATTAACTCTATATTTTATAACCTGCTCCTTACTGACTAGAGCTGGCATATCTTAATCTGAGTAATAATAGAATCATTTTCTTACCTGCGATGAGAATCCCCTCCTAAGCATTATAAAAGAGTTAATTTATTATACGAAACCCTTTTATTAATAAACGACCCAGAGGGACTTTCCTGAGGTACGAGGGGAAGGACAATTCAACTAGAGAACATTATACATTTTACTAATAAATCCAATTTTATAGTCACATATCATCGAGGAACATAGGGTGACCATGTAAAGTTGTCATGATGGGACTCTCTTACAAAAAGGCTAGTTATAGTGATCAGAGAGTAGGATGAGTTGAGGAGCCATATGGATGTAGAAGAAAGGTGGGTTACTAAGTTTAGATAGAGCATTGATATTACCATGCCCACTACAAAATAAAATTTAAGATGATCATTGTGAAAGAAAATAAAATTTAAGATGATCCACATGATCCAAATCGCAGTTTCGTTATAACTCAAGTGGGATATATCGCACTTGCGATATAATGCAAGTGGGATATATCGCACTTGCAATTTGTAACTATTAAAAAACGCAAGTCCGATTTATCGCATATGCGATATGGGCTAACTAAGCTTAGCCTCGGTTTTCAGCTTGGCTTTGTCCGAACCTAGCCACAATAACACATATGCGTTATGGATTTCCGTTTCGGAGGTGCGTTTTTTATTTCTATAGTGGCACTAAAAAGTGGAACCAACTTCGTGTGAGCGCCCATAGTTTAAGATATTATATTTGTAAGTTAGTTTATTATTGTATTTTTATAATAGTGTTAAACAATTATATACATATTTATGTACATTATAAAGTTAATAATAGGTAAACTTTATTACATTAATATAATTTTGTGAATCTCTAATTTTATAATAATGTATTTAATGTTTTTATATGTGAATAGGTAGATATAACCGGCATAGATCCATTTAAAAGAGGATCTACCAAGCGCTGAGAGGGATCAAAACTCTCTCAGATCTTCCGCGCAATGAATTAAATTATTTTTTTAAATATATATATTTTTCGAGTTAAACTTGTATAAATATCTTCAAGAATTTAGAAAAAAGAATTTTTTATCTATCTTACATTTTGTTGACTACACATTTGACCACTCCTCAATGCAAGAGGAATAACTCGATCCAAGCTTCTTAAAATAGACCCTTAGTTGTTTGGTGTGGTTACCCTCACAGGTATGTGTGCCTCATTGCCACTAAATGAGTTGTTGCTCCCTAATGGGATGCTTTATTGTTTATGTTATTCTAAATTCGTAAGTGCAAACTTATCTAAATACAATAAAGCTACAAAAATGAAGTTTGTAAGCTAAAAAAACTATTTAAAAGAAACAACAAAAAAAACTATTTAAAACTATTTAAAAGTAACAACAAAACTGAGAAAGCTACATAAAAATATGTTTAAACTATTACCTAAATCCTATCTCGATCGAGAGCTAATTTTGATCAGTGCAGATGCATAATAAAAAATAGTACTGCTGAAAGAAGAAACTAATTTCTTGCATTCAACAATATGTAAAATCAATAGCATAATAGTTTTATAACAAATGACTAATTATATACTTAAAACTATAAATATTATGTATACAATTGTTTTTTTCCATCATCAATAAACTAACTGTCACGAGTAATGCACAAGGAAATAATTAATAATGCAAAGTCAGACAATTACTACTATCATCTCTAAAATCACAAATAAGTTCTAATTCGGGCTAATGAATATTCAATGATGCAAATTGGTTTAGGATTCCATTGATTTTCAAAATACCAATATTTTACAGACATACATAAGGATGCCCTCTTCCTACTTGAGTGAAGCCTCCCTTTTTTCCCGAAATACTTACATTACAAAAAAGAAATAAATCATTGGAACTAATCCCTTTTACTAGAGACCACCACTTTTCAAATTCTTCTTTTCTACTTTTTATATCTGCCTCATCCTTATGATTTGTCATTTAATGTGCTCATGATATTCAACCACTATACAATGATTAATTTTGATCTTCCTCCAGTATAAACTTATCAAATTCCTTGGTATCTTTTCTCCCACCAAATTTGCCACCGAACCTTTAGTAGAATATGCGACGGGCATTATTCTTGATAACTTTCTTATCGCTAGCACCCACCCCCACACGATAATACTAATTATCCTTACAGTGCCACAAGCCTGGCCTGGCTTGCACTTCTTATTATTTAATCCTGGCCTGGCTTGCACTTTGTTTAATCCTGGCCTGGCTTGCACTTCTTATTTATGAATCACCTTATTCTGTATCTGACTTATTAAACTTATTATTTAGGTCCCTTAAGGGTATAGGTGCGGTGACTTTAATTCTATATGGAGATTATCCAGTGCCATATTTTTCTTAAAGAGCCAATAAAGAAATTAAAACCTTGTGTCCGTTCTGCAATGCCCGACCCTGTTTTCTTACATATAAAATAAACTCCACTGAATAACTTCTCTTAAATTGAAAGCCTCTACTATGTCCCGTTCCAAAGCAAGATAAGCTAGCAATCCAAGCTAGGCCACCACCCACCAGCCGTCATCAAACTGCAAGTAGGATTCTCGGGTTCATCTAACGTTGGGCACTACATAAATCAGTGGGACTAATAACTTATCAAATTCCTTGTTATCTTTTCTCCCACAAAATTTGCATATGAAAATAAGAAAATATACAAAATTTGCATATGAAAATAAGAAAATATAGTGTAAATTTGAATGAAATACATCAATGAAGTTATCCTTAAAAATGTGTAAATACACATCCAAAAGGAGAAACAGTATTAAAGATTTTGCTATTGTGAAATTGCCATGAAAGGTGAAATGGGAAAAAAAGATAAAGAATTTTCCCTTTAGAATTAATTAATTCACCATAGGTTCACATTTTTTGATGTAACTACTGGAGTATTGTAACCTCTCTTGCACCTGTGTTACCAAAACGAGAAACGAGAAACGAGAACGATACGAGAAACAAGGTTTAGAGGTATCGCATACAAGAAACGAGGAGAGAGAAAAACAACAAAACTGAATAATTAACAAGGGTGATTAAGAATAAAAAGTAAAGCATTTTATTAGGAACAAGCCATGGCTAGCTGGCTGGTGGGTTTCAAATGCTAAAAGCATAAAAGAGAATAGAATGAAAAGAATTGTTGTGAATAACATAATTTTAAAATTAAAGTGTATGCTAATATTGCCTATACTAAAAAAAATCATCACAAACATATCTAGAACAAATTATAAATGATTTGTACTTGATTAGAACAAATTACAAATTATAACAAATTATGGGTACCATAGCCTATCAAGCAGAAGAAGCCTTGCAACTCTCACAGGAATCTGCACATACCCAGCAGACAGTTCATAGCATTGGCCAAGAATGGATGCATAATCAAATCCATCCAAGGGAAATCCATCTAGAGATCTCCCAGACATAATCTCCATGGCGCTTCATCTCACTAAAGCAGATTTCCAACAGTACCCCAGAGTTGACTCCAGAGAATAAGAAGCCACAATCCCATTGCAAACATCAGTTGCAATATCATCATCCTCATTATCGCCCAACGAAACACCCTTTAGCTGAACTGTAGGGGACTAGGCTTAACAACAATTTCTTCCTTGGTAATAGGACTCATCAACTTTTGTTCCCTCCCACATCATCATCATTGCTCCCATAGAAAAAATAATGGACATGATCGATGCCAAAGAATCCGAACAAATATATGAAGGAAGGAAGCTGACGTGTGAGCCACAATGGCCACCAAATCCCAAAAGCTGAGCACATGAAGGGGCATTGAAGTCCTGAACTTCTCCCTCCAACTCCTCATCAAAAAATAGGAGGAAGTGAAAAAAAGACAAAGAACACCTTGTTGATCAATCCCACAGGCAGTGGCAAACTCCTGATAAAAAAATAGGAAGAAGTGAAAAACAAGACAAAGAACACCTTGTTGATCAATCCCACAGGCAGCGGCAAGGCATCTAATGCCAATGTCTTTGAATTCTTACAATTACATTTATTCATTTTCTTACCTGAAGAAGAACTATCAGTGCAATCGTCCCTTCTTACCAAAAGAAGAACTATCAATGCAATCGTCCCTCTAGTTGTTACTGCATCAATTCATTTCTCCACTAATTTTTCTTTGTTTTTCTCAACACCATGCCATCCATTGGACTCAGAGAGAGAAGATGAGCTAGCTCGAATCTCTTCAATTTGTGTATGAATATTGCACTTCCATTGGTTTAAAGTTGTTATCCCAATATGTTAACCCCACAACGTGTCATGAAGAAAAACATGGGGTTGACTCCCTTTGAAGTAGCAAGGATCTGCTCTGATATATAAAATATTTTTTTTTCATTGGCTTAAAGTTATTGTCCCCTAGTGCACTAAAACTAACTAATAGCCTATGTTCGTCACACAGAGAATGATCTCTAATAGAGACGGGTCTAGCCTGCAAAAAGAGTTTGAAACAAAGTGGGGACAAGGGAAATATCGAGATGGACGGAAGAATAAATCACAGATGGGCTTCTAGGATCTCTGCGTAGTTCATTCAAGGCCCAGAAGGCCCATGATCATCATGGTTCAAAGCCGCGTTTCCCTTCTTAAACAACGAGAAGCCCTATTTTCGCTAAGTCAAATTGGAACCTTCCAGTATGTTATCCCACTACATTCCATAACTACAAACATGGGGTGCCTCTCTTTGAAGTAGGATGGTAGTTTACACTTCCCTTCTGGGAATGTTTTTAAGGATTTACTAAGCCCCCATCCCCTCCATGCCTTTATAGTGTACTGTGTAGTATATTATATATCTATGGACGTATTAACATCTACTAAATGAGAAAATCTGATGCATGCCATGCAAATTTAGCAATTTAGCATGCAGTTTAATAAAATAGATTTGATTTACAAAGAAAGTCAACCAACAAACCAATTTATAGAGACTCACAGCTACATAAGATATAGACACCTGGTAAACTTGAAGTCTGTCGATTCTTCAAAGTTCAAACGAGTCTCACTGCTCTAGCACTCTCCTCAGTTCTGTTTTTTGCTTGACAAGGATGTCAGCCACAGGCCCAAAGCAGACTCGGTGAAAGGGAAAAGCAGGACTGCAGCCACTATTTGAAAATTTTAAATGCAGCAGATCGGCGGTAGGCGGCAAGAGGAAAGCTTCCTTCCTCGACACTTAATCATGAGTAAATGTTGCATTTATCGTGAGTTGACTTGCCACCCAACATATTGTGAATTGACCCAGAAACCATTAGCAACGGACCGAGTTCCTAGCGAAAGGCAAAATCGTTTCTGTTGAAATCGTTGTGAAAAACTATTTGTTTCAAAAGAAATGGTTTCTTTGTTTTAGAAACAAGAAAGACCGTAGAAAATGACAATTTTCGTTCTGTCTCTGTTTCTACTATGTTTTCTAGAAAAAACGCAATCCTCCGTCACGTTTCTGGTAACACAACCTTGCACTGTAATTTCATGAAACGTGGCATTTGTGGAACCATATCAACCTGATTTCTTTCAGTGTGGATTTACGACCTATTGACAACCATAATCTACAATTGTATGGCACCATTCTAGAGCAAATTCTTTGTCATTGTGGCCTATTATACATGCGCTTTTGCATCTAAATCAACCAACGCTTGTATGGTATATTCTTGGACAACTCTGCATAAATATTCCATATATATGATATCATTGTGAGCCTTCCTTTTTTGAGATGTGGTGATGCGGTAAATTAGGTTTTCAATCCCTTGACAACACATGGCAGCTCTTGTAATTCCAAGCGGTGAATTCCTACGCACTTTTTAATATGTGTTGAGGACCAATTATGGAGTGACCAACCTGTTAGTGTAACCTCTGAGGAGACTTATTGCAAGACCGCAATCCAATCATATCTAAAACTGTAAGCTTTGTGTCATTTAACATATTTTTATAGATCTGGTGCATAATTTGTTGGATTTATCCTCATTTACATTGAGGTGATCTTGATATACTATTCGACAACCTCTTGGATTGCTTGTCAAAAGCCTCGTTGCATTAAAATAGTAGCTTTGTGGAGATGTAGTAGACTTTGTATAATGAAATCACTTGGAAATAGGCAATTGGCTAGCAATTCTCTAATTAAGACCTGCACAACATGAATTGATGACACTTTCTATTCGATTTGGTGCGATTTCATGGAACCTATGCAAGAAAACACATGAATCTTTTAACCAGTAAAAACATGGCCTGACTGACATTGACAACCTATCCTTTCTGTGGGAAAATTTTGCAGTCCAAGCTTTACTCTGCAGTTTTTACAATTCACAGTTTATTGTTCTGTTTTTAACATTCGTTGTTCCTTGCACAATTTTCAACCCTACCGCTGCACAATAACACAAACGTTAATAATTACTTTATAAAGTATTATTTCACAACATCAAGATTAATGTACATTCAACGTGACATAAAATAGCTTACAACTTTGTGATTCCATTGTGATATGTTAGGAGAAGGTTCTAAATTTGTCCACAGTGATTTCAAACTTTTATTTTCACGTCATGGTAAAATTAAACTTACAAAAGAATTTTTCATTATGTAATATCCCCAATCAGAAATTAGAAATATTATCTCCAATGTTCCAACTTTAATTATGTGGATTTTCAACTTTTTCCCAAATAGTTCCTTATGAATGCTTATGAGATGTTCTCGTTCAACAACAATGGAGTATGTCTAGTTCTGATGTCCATTAAAGGTGTGCATCTCATGAATTTGTTTCGATTCCACTAATATGTGTCCCCAAATCATATCTGATATAAAATTGGAATCTCATAAAGAAACTAGGAACACTAGTTCAATTTTGGAAACACCGAACATAGGGTTTCCAACTCTTCCCAAGCACTACCAGAGCGACTCGAATTATTATCCCAACATCAATTTAATGGACTCAAATAGAAACTATATGACCCACTGATAGAATCCATAGAAATTCCAAAGAATTATGAAAGACACCCTCTGAAGACTAGAGAGAAACTAGCTCAATTCCGCCCACATAGGAATACTAGTTTTTCAACTTGACTCAAATGTAAATTTTCTAGGATAGATTGCAAAACTTCAATGAGACATTCTGTCAAATACTTGGCTGAAACACTTGACTTTGCATTCAAATGATTTATTTATTGAACCAACTACACCACATGCATTTAATGAATTGGAATCAAAATGAAACTAAAATGAAAGCACCAATCAACCAGTAGATACTACTATAAGTAGTTGACACATGAAATTAGGCTTAAGCCAAGAAAAATCCTCATAGACTGTGAGGCAACCCAAAGATAGAGAAATTATTATTATTTCAAGTATAAATTACAATCATTCAAACTGTACTTATCTCATCATTTGACCAACATAAACTTTAGAAACTGTACGAACTGTTACTGCTCCCTTTCTATCAATTTCGTACATTGTACGGACTGTCAAGATCTGGAATAAATGCACCGAAATCTGTCTATAAATGCTTGCAGTCAATCTGAAACTGTATGGCCTTCATTAATGGTTGTAATACCCTCAGTTTGCGTGCTGGAACATATTGTACGACTCATAAATAATAAATGTGCCCTCTCAACTGTGTAAAAGACAATATGGCCCAGAAATTAATGATCATGCTATGCAGACTTCTCCCTTGGAAACCGTGCTTGAAATATTCTCTTACTCTATCTTTATTCAATGCATCAATTGCTCTTTCTCTTCAATTAATGACAATGTGACTTCGATAATGTTTTCTCTCCTTCCCTAGATGTCTTTTTATATTTTTTATTTTCCGAAAACCCTAACTAATTAATCTCAACTAACTCATCAATGGTTGAGATCAATTTTATCTAAAGGATCACATTAAATGCTCATTTAATAATACACTTTATTATTAAATTCTCACAAATATTTTGGGACCTACAACTGAACTTTTCACTTAAGTCATTTAAAAGATATAAAGTCACTATTATATTATAAAATATCCTAGGAAAGTTAAACAAATGGTTCTCCCCATGTAAACATTACAAAATCATGGTGGGACCTCCTGAGTTACATTTCTAACACTCCCTCTTAACGAGGGAGGTCCCAACACTATCATCTTGACCATTGTCAAGAACTCCCTCTGACTCTTGGAGCTGATGTCGAAAGACAACCCGAAACTTTGGATCCTGCTCAAAGTATCTATGTTGGCTGAGTTTCCTGCCATTGCTGCTTTCTTAATCTGAAAGTATCATTTGTGCACTTGTCTCACCTTCATATTCTGATTCTGGTAACCAACCTCCTGATCCTCCATGAAATATCTCTCCCTGAATTACATAGAGCCCTTCTCTTCTACTTGCAATTAGAATAGTAGCACATTCTGGGTCGTGCATATGGTAAAGAAATAAGTGTCCAAACATGACAAGTGTTCCAAGACCTCCATCTTCCAGGGATGGAACTGAAAGTCTGTTGATTCTAAGTCTTGGAACAAACAGAACATTGTCTACCTATAGAAATTCACCACACTCTAATTGGAACCGCATTGTTCTGTAATATCCCCATCCAAATAAATTCATAACAGGAAAGTTCCACCAATCCTACTTGTTCCCTAGGTTGGATGGAGACATTGGGATTTGAAATAAGGGGGATAATAAATTATTTTTGGACATTAGAATGTCATAAATATTTAATAAAGGATCTAAATAAATAAATACAAGGGAAAATCAAAGTGGCAATTGACCATGAACACACATGGAGGATGTGGGACCCACACAAGTTATATTTTCTATGCCACATGGCATCCTCCTCTTCTCAATTCGAATCCATAAGAAGTCTATCATTCTTGTGATGAGTTGGAAGGCTCATACACTTGGAAATATGCATCATAGGTCGAATTGGGTTGGAAGTGTAACTCCCATGTAAGAGGAAGAGTGAAATGAGAGGTTCTTGGACACTTGTGCTAGATTCCCTAACCTCTATGACAACAATGATGAAGATGCTATGACACCTATGACAAATTTCAAACATGATTACTGACATCTGACCAATATGACATGTCAGGCCTAAAAATATCTTCCAAGTGAGCGCTCATGTGAGTTATAGAAGCTCAAGAGATTCCTACTCGAATTGGTGGAAGGTGGAAGGCTAGGAAGTGGAACACAAGTGGCAAATCTTGAATCCCTCCCTAATTCGAATTGGATTGGAGTTAATGGATGGAATTCAAACCTTATAAGGTTAAGTATGTTTATAAAATACAAAGATCAAGTAAGAGAGGGGATTTTGATCATTTTTCAGAATTTGCATTTGAGAGGAGAGCTAGTGGAGTGCTACTCTACTCGCCTTAGCACCAATTTCAACGGTGAAAGATTCCCATCCTAGTTGGTAATTGGAAATTCCATTCAGAAATTTCATTTGGAGCTTCAATGGAGTCTTATGTTTCATATGCAATCTACAGGGATGCTCGTGGCCACTTCTAGTTCAGCTTGTTTCTCCAACCATTTCTAGTTTTCTCAACATATTCATGATCCTTGAGGTGGGGCGCACTTGGTGAGCTATTGTAGTCTTTGGGGGAGATTATAATGCCCCATTATTTTATAATCTGATGTAAATTATCTGTTCTTCATATTCAGAATAGCTTCAAGTCGAGATTCCAAGTGGAACTATGTAAATCTTATTATTAATGAGCAAATGGTGCCATTTTCTCCACTATGTTGATGTATGCCAATGATATGTTGATATATTTAAATGGACAAGTGAACCACTGATGAATTAATGATTTATAGACTTTTAATAATCTGATATACAAGTTTCATGTTCAGTGCATAAGCTTTTGGATTCATATTATTCAATTTCATAGCATTTGGAGAAGATTGCCTATCATTTCCCCCAAGGTTGAAACTAGTCTTTTTGTATATGATTTGAGAGGGTTGTATCAGACTTAATAAACTGAATTGTGATGCCTATGAGACCATATTGATGTCCCATATATATTCCCTACTTCTGTCCTGAAATTTGAAAGGGTCCAATAGCATTTGGGGAGCCATTTCCAACACCTACCCCATGGGGAATTGAAACCCTAATTGCTAGTCAAATTCCCTACATTGTCCAGAATTCAAAGGAGAGTTGCAGAAGCCTTTTGAAGACTCTAAATCATCCATTAACATGATAATTATGTCCTAATACCATCCATATACCTTATGTAACAATTTGGGAGCATTTGGAGCCATTTGGAGATCAAGAAACCAATACTAGTTAAGGGTCGAACTAGTGGAAAAATTTGAAATTTTCACCATTTAATAATTTTATAAAAAGGGACATTACAAGTGGTATCAGATCATGGTCCTTGCACCTGATGTGGATGACCATTAATGAGGACAACAACTCAAGGACCACCCTTAGAACCTGAAACAGAAAGTGTTTTTATTGAAGAGGAAACAATAGGAAAAGAAGTGCATTTTGAGGAAACCATGACTAGGCATGAGAAGGGAACCTCAGATGATAGTGAGGAGTTTAGAAAACTCATGAAACCACTCTTTGAAGACATGAACAAATAGATGATGAAAGGATTCGAATTGTTGGCTATCCAACATGGAAGCAAAGAAGAAAGAGGAGGCAACAGTAGTTAACACGTATCTCATTAAATTTGGAATTAAATAGTGGATCTAGAATTCCAAAATAACCAAAAAAATCAATTTTGTGGTTATTCTTGTAATAAAATATTTATATTCTTAATGAAATATGTGTTATTTCATCTTTTGAGGAAAAGAAGGCAATGGGGGAAGGTATCTTCTCAAATACAGGACCTCATAATAGACCTCATGAATTTTAGAGTGCAGAAAGGCCTACCACACCTAAATTCCTTGATTCCAAAGAAAGTATTAATACTCCATATGATATGCAAGAGGTTCTAATCGAATGGCAAAAGTTGAGTGAAGAGTGCAGAAGTACCCTACGATTTGATCAATACTTTGTTGTCTCAAACAAGCTCAAAATGAGGGAAGGTAATAGGAATCCATTTCAAAATAGAGAATTGAATTATGAAATAAGTAAAATTCCACTTCCCACCTTTGATGGCTCATCTCAAAGTTCTACAAATACTTGGGTACAAAAACTAGATGTGTATTTTCAGCTGAATGCAATGGTGGAAGAGGATGCTTTAAAAATGGTCATTTTGCATCTTGAAGGGGAAGCCAATGATTGGTGGTTTCATGGTATGAAAACCTTGGGACATGATCAGGTTAAAATATATGGAGAATTTTTTGACAGGGTATTAGAAATATTTGAGCAAAAAGACCCAGAATTGCCTTTCAAAGAACTAGCCCAATTGAAGCAAGTTGGAACCCCTGCTGAATATATATTGGAATTCCAAAAATTATCAGTTAAGGTGGTTGATATATCTATGGTGAGGTTAGCATTACTATTTATTAAAGATTTGGATGAGCCCTTAAAAGGTTTAGTTAAATCCCACAAACCAAATTCATTGAAGGATGCCATGAACTTGACAAGAGATCTACAAAATGAGCTACCTAGGACAAGGTTTTCTCCCAAGCCTAACTTCCATTCCAAATTCAGATTTGAAAAGAAGACTTGGAAAATAGGTTCATTTGAAAATAATAAGAAAAAGGGACTAAACAGGGAAGAACTTAGAAGAAACAAATTGTGCTACACATGCTTTCAACCATGGACACCAGGGCATAAATGTACCAAGCGAAAAGCACAATACATTGAAGTATTTTCTGATAATGATGAGTATTAAGGGGGTGTGGAGGAAGAAGGACATATTTCACATCAAGAAGAGGGATATCATACAACAAAATAAGGGAAACAATAATAAAATCATCCTTCACCTGACAAAGCAAGGATGGCAGTACTTTTAGTAGTGCCTCATTATCACACTATTCGATGCAAGGGAGTGGTACAAGGACAAAAGGCCTCGGTATTTGTAGATGGAGGAGCAACACATAACTTCATTGATGCATACATGGTAGAGAGAAGGAATATCCCTACTGAACCATTCGATGGCTTCACATTCATCATTCCAGGTCACAACACTATGGAGTGCAAAACATGGGTTCCAAAGCTGCAAATCACCATAGGTAATTACACTTTTCTGATAGCTTTTATGTGGTTAATGTTTCTGATACTAATATGGTTTTGGGAGAGCAATGGTTTTACTCTATAGGCGAGCATACAGTGAACTATCACATTCCTGAAATGAGATTCCAAGATTCAGAAGGAATACTAAGGGTTGTGAGAGGGTAGCACACCTATCCGAATCAAGTAGTGACCTCCCATAGTATAAGATCCATATTGAGGCATGGAGACATAGAATGGGTTGCTGAATGTTTCATCACCTCTTCCAATCCAAACATAAAGGTTGTTGAACTCCCAAAGGAGATAGAGAAACTCCTACAAAAGTATGAAATTGTTTTTGGAGACCTTCCACATGGTAGACCACCTGACAGGAGGGTTGAGCACAACATTGTTTTGGAGGAGGGTACTTCACCCATCCAAATACAACCCTATAGACATAAAAAAAAATTCAGAGATGAAATTTAAAAGGCCATCCAAGAACTCCTAGAGTTGGGACTCATTAGACCAAGCTGTAGCCCTTATGCCTCTTCAATAGTGTTGGTGAAGAAAAAAGATGGAACCTTAAGGATGTGCATAGACTTTAGAGCTTTGAACAAGAAGACAATTAAGAATAGGTATCCTATCCCTAGAATTGATGATCTCATGGATGATCTATTTGGGGAAAAATATTTCTCCAAAATTGATCTTAGATCAGGTTACCATCAAATTCGAATGAAGGAAGAAGATGTGCAAAAGACTGCTTTTAGATGTCACTATGGCCACTTTGAGTTTCTTGTTATGCCTTTTGGATTAACTAATGCTCTAGCCACATTCTAAGCATGCATGAAAAGGATCTTTTGCAATCAGCTTAGAAAGTTTGTTTTGGTTTTCTTTGATGACATTCTCATTTACAACAAAACTTGGGAAGAGCATTTGCATCATTTAGAGGTTGTGCTGAAATTTTTGCATGAACAGTCTTTGTTTGCTAAGTTGTCTAAATGTGAATTTGATATGAAGGAACTCTTGTATCTTGGGTACATTATTGGACAAGAAAGAGTGAAAGTGAATATGCAAAAACTAAGGGCTATCCTTGAATGTCCAACACCAAAAAACATCACAGAATTAAGAGGCTTCATTGGAATATGCACCTATTAGAGGAAGTTTGTGAAAGGGTTCTCCAAATTGACTTCTCCACTCACTGATTTGACAACAAAATATGCTTTCAAGTGGGATGAAGAGGTTGAAAAGGACTTCCAAAAAATGAAAGAGGTAATGAGTAGTTGTCCAGTATTTGCATTACTTGATTTTTCTCACATTTTTCTAAACCTTTTGTTTTGGAATGTGATGCTTCAGGTGAAGGGATAGGGGATGTCCTAAAGAAAAATTAGCACCCTATAGACTTTGAGAGCAGAAAGTTGTAGCCACATGAGAATCTTTACTCCATCTATTACAAAGAAATGTTGGCCATCATGCATTCCTTGTCCAAGTTTAGACAATACTTGGTGGGAAACAAGTTTGTGGTGAAAACTGATCACAATAGTTTAAAGCACTTCCTCACCCAAAAGGATCTTAATGAAAGGAAACAAAAGAGGGTAAGAAAGATCCAAGATTTTGATTTTGATATTGAATATGTAAAAGGAAAGAATAACATTGTAGCAGATGCATTATCTAGACAACCTTCCTTTTCGCTCATGGACATTTCAAAAGATTGGAAAAACATGCTAATGGTTGAATATGCCAAAGATATTTTTGTTTGTAATGTGTTATATGGGGTCAAAGGGGATGATAACTACATAATTTTGAATGGGATGATATATTATAAGGGCAGAATTTATTTGGTTCAAAATTCAAAACTCAAGTACAAGATTCTGCAAGAAGCACATGATTCCCCCCTAGCTGGCCATCTGAGATCTTCAAAACTTATAGGCAATTAAGGAAAAGGTTTTTTTGGAAAGGGATGAAGGAATATGTTCTAAAATATGTTAATGAATGTAAGGTATGTCAAAAAAACAAATCTGAACTCACATGCCCAGCTGGTTTATTGCAACCATTGCCCATTCCAGAACAAAAATGGGAGAGTATCTCAATGGACTTCATCACATGTTTGCCCAAATATTTGGGAAAGGATTGCATATATGTGGTAGTGGATAGGCTGACCAAAATTTCTCATTTTTTTGCTGTTACATCATCTTTTAGTGCTGCACAAGTGGTTGATTGTTTTTTAAATAAATCTTCAAATTGCATGGGCTCCCCAAGAACATTGTAAGTGATAGAGATAGGAGATTCATGGATGCTTTTTGGCAAGAAATTTTCATATTGGTGGGAACTCAATTGAATACAAGCACAAGATATAATCCAAAAACTGATGGCCAAAAAAAGAGAGTGAATCAATGGTTGGAAGGGTACCTAAGGAACTATGTGGGAGAGCAGCAAAAGGCATGGGTAAAATGGATACACTTGGGTGAGTTATGCTACAACACCACTTTTCATATGTCAATAGGAATGTATCATTTCAAATAATTACATGGTTATGAAGCACTCACCTTTGTTGAGCATATCTTTGGTGATAGTAGAGCCCCAAAAGCTAAATATTGGGTGGAAGAGAGCCAAGAAATTTTAAAGCTTTTGAAAGACAACTTGCAAGTTTCCCAAAATCAACAAAAAAAATATGCAGATCAACATAGGGAAGAAAGGACCTTTAAAATCAATGATTTGGTATATTTGAGGTTGCAGCCAGATAAACAAACATATTTGAAAAAGAAGGGAGCAGAGAATCTAAAACCAAGATACTATGGCCCATACAAGGTAGTTCAGAAGGTTGGGGAGGTAGCATGAGTTGGAACTTCCAAAAGGAAGTAAAATCCACAATGTATTTCATGTTTAATGTCTCAAGAAGGCTATTGGTTAGCAAGTTGCCATTTTAGAAATACTCCCTCCTTTGGATGATCAAGGTCAGCTCATACTTGTTCCAGAAAAAATTTTGAAGACAAGGGAAAGAAGATTAAGGAGCAGAACTATCAAAGAGTACGTGGTACAATGGAAGGATCTACCAAGTGAAGATGCCACATGGGAAGAGGAACAAATTTTTCAGCATACAAATCTGAAATTGCTTGAGGGAAATCAATCTTGGGTGGGGAGGGTTGTAATGTCCCCATCCAAATAAATTCATAACAGGAAAGTTCCACCAATCCTAGTAGTTCCCTAGGTTGGACGGAGACATTGGGATTTGAATTAAAGGGGCTAATAAATGATGTTTGGACATTAGAATTTCATAAATATTTAATAAAGGAGCTAAATAAATAAATACAAGGGAAAATCAAAGTGGCAATTGACCATGATGACACATGGAGGATGTGGGACCCACACAAGCTAGATTTTCTATGCCACATGGCATCCTCCTCTTGTCAATTCAAATCCAAAAGAAGTACAATGTTCTTGGGATGAGTTGGAAGGCTCATACACTTGGAAATATGCATCATAGATTGAATTGGGATGGAAATGTAACTCCCATGGAAGAGGAAGAGTTAAATGAGAGGTTCTTGGACACTTGGGCTAGATTCCCTAACCTCTATGACAACAATGATGAAGATGCTATGACACCTATGACAAATTTTAGACCTGATTGCTGAAATCTAACCAATATGACATGTCAGGCCTAAAAATAGGCTCCAAGTGAGCGCTCATGGGAGTTAGATAAGCTCAAGAGATTCCTACTCGAATTGGTGGAAGGTGGAAGGCTAGGAAGTGGAAGACAAGTGGAAAATCTTGAATCCCTCCCTAATTCGAATAGGCTTGGAGTTAATGGATGGAATTCAAACCTTAGAAGGCTAAGGATGTTTATAAAGTACAGAGATTAAGTAAAAGAAGGGATTTTGATCATTTTCATAATTTGCATTTGAGAGGAGAGCTAGTGGAGTGCTACTCTACTTGCCTTTGCACCAATTTCGAGGGTGAAAGATTCCCATCCTAGTTGGTAATTGGAAAGGCCATTCAGAAATTTCATTTGGAGATTCAATGGAGTATTATGTTGCATATGCAAGCTACAGGGAATCTCGTGGTCACTTCTAGTTCAGCTTGTTTCTCCAACCATTTCCAGTTTTCTCAACATATTCATGATCCTTGAGGTGGGGAACATTTGGTGAGTTGTACACTTTTTTGGAGATTATAATGCCCTATTATTTTATCATATGATCTAAATGATCTGTTCTTCATATTCAAAATAGATTCAAGTCGAGATTCTAAGTGGAACTATGTAAATCTAATCATTAATGAGCAGATGGTGCCATTTTCCCCACTATGTTGATGTATGCTAATGATATGTTGATATATTCGAATGGGAAAGTGAAATACTGATGAATTAATGATTTATGGATTGTTAATAATCTATTATACAAGTTTCATGTTCAGTTCATAAGCTTTTGGATTCATATTGTTCAATTTCATAGCATTTCGAGAAGATTCCTATCATTTGCCCCAAGGTCGAAACTAGTCTTTTTGTATCTGATTTGAGAGGGTTGTAGCAGACTTAATAAACTGAATGGTGATGCATATGAGACCATATTTATTTCTCCTAGATATCCCATACTTATGTCTTGAAATTCGATAGGGTCCAATAGCATTTGGAGAGCCATTTCCAATACCTACCCCATGAGGAATTGAACCCCTAATTGCTAGTCAAATTCCCTACATTGGAGAGAATTCAAAGAAGAGTTGCAGAATACTTTTGAGGACTCTAAAGCATCCATGAACCTCATAATTATTTCCTAATACCACCCATATACCTTCTGTAACAATTTGGGATCATTTGGAGCCATTGGAGATCAAGAAACCAATACTAGTTAAGGGTCGAACTAGTGGGAAAAATTGAAATTTTCACCATTTTAATGATTTTCTAAAAAGGGAGATTACATGCTCCAAATCCTCTGACTGCTACTTAAGTAAGACTCATACTAGTATCAACAAAGTGTTCAGGTTCTATTTCTAACTTTCCACTGAAGGTAATTAGATATGCCATCTAATCTGTCCTCAATCCTTACACAGAAACCCATTATTTTAACTGTTCTTGATGAGAATACACCAATTAAATAAAAAACAATTAAACAACCCCTAACTCTCTTTTTATCCCTTCAACTTAGCTTACAGAACCCTAGGATTTTATACCATGTAAATTTTCTATGACAGATTGCAAAACTTCAATGAGACATTGTGTCAAACACTTGGCTGAAACACTTGACTTTGCATTCAATTGAGTTATTTAATGAACCAACTACACCACATGCATTTAATGAATTGGAATCAAACTGAAACTGAAATGAAAGAACCAATCAACCAAGTAGATACTACTATAAGTGTTAACACCCAAAAAGTGCTCACTACTTCATCTCCCTCATTACATGACTCATTTGTCCATATTTCCTACCATATTTGCCTCCAAAACCTTAAAAAGCCAAAAACCCCATTAAAAGGCCTCCAAAAGTCCAAAAAACCATTAAAAAGCCTCCAAAATGCCAAAAACCCCCCCTTTCCCCTCAAAATAATGTAAATTCCTTCAAAAATAGCAAAACCCTCTAAAAAGGGAATAAAAAATACAAAAAAGAGGAAAAAGAGGAAAAAAATGAAGCAAAAACCCTATACAGTTGACCTAAACCATATGGTGCCCAAAACCATGGGTCAGCACTCCACCACTAAAAACCTATAAATAGGTGATGGAGGCTCCCCATTTTTCATCCACAATCATCCCTATCCTCATGCTGCTAAAAATTCTTTTGAAACCCTAGCTCTCCATTTGGAGCTAATTCTTGAGAACCCTTTTGGCCCACACCCAAAACATCTTTGGAAGAAGGAGAAGGAACAACACTAGAGCTTGGAAGCAACCCTCTTGGACTGCTGTAAGGGCTTCATCAACCTCTACACCTGAGGTAATTTTTAATACAAAAAGAGAGATCTTTACCATATTTTCATGTTTTGTTAATGCTCGTGTTAGTTTAATTTTATTTTACAGTACTGTCATATTTCACCCATTTTTTGAACTGCTACTAAGGAGTCCCTTCTCCTTAGTAAGTGCTCATTTGCACAAGCTAGGGTGAAAACCCTAGATACAGTTTTTGGCGACTCCCCTAGTGTTCCTTTGAATTTTTGGTTATAGTTTTTAGAAGTTTTTAGTTTTCTATAATATTTTTCTGTTTTTTCCTTTTGGCTGTCCCTTTCAGCTACTGTAAATCGTGAATTTTTTCCCCACCGTTGCGATCCAACCGTGGCTTTCATACTGTTACCTGCGATCCGACCGCAACTCTCTGACTATTACCTGCGATCTCCATGCGATTTACAGTCTGTTACTTGCGATCTGACTGTGGCTTTCACCATTTTCCTCCGCATTAGAGGAAATTTGGGTAAAAAATGGGCCTCCCAAGGAAAATAATAAGAAAATAATAAAATAATAGTAGAGAGAGAGTAAAAAAACTACTTTTTTGGATCGTATTTTCAACTTATTTCATTGTAGGTTTACTCAAATTTCAAACGGGAGGACTTGTTGGATGCATAATTAAATTATGCATCCAACGAGTACCCATGTTGCATACTTTTAACAACATCCACACCATGAAAAATTGAAAATACATTAAAAAACGTGTTTTAAAAGTATACAACATGGGTACTCGTTGGATGCATAATCTAATTATGCATCCAACGAGTCCCCCTGCTTGAAATTTAAGTAAACCTACAAGGAGATAAGTTGAAAATACGATCCAAAAAAGTAGTTTTTATTTTTTCCCTCCAAATATTTTAGGTGCTCCCTTGTTGAATTTTAAAGCATTTTGATTGGCTAATACTTGATGACATGGAATTTGTATTATTTTTGGAACGCCCATTTTAAATTGAAATTTCCTCTAATGCCTGCGACTTTCGGCCTTTTTCCCATGGTCCGCCTGCTGCTTTCAGCCATTTTCCTGTTATCCACCTGCGACTTTCGACCTTTTTCCCACAGTTCGCTTGCATCTTTCAGCCATTTTCCTGCTATCTGCCTGCGACTTTCAGCTTTTTTCTCGTGGTCCACCTGCGGCTTTCAGCCATTTTCCTACTATCCGCCTGTGACTTTCGGCCTTTTTCCCGCGGTCCGCCTGCGGCTTTCAACCATTTTCCTGCTATCCGCCTGCGACTTTCGGCCTTTTTCCCGCGGTCCACTTGCGGCTTTCAGCCATTTTCCCACGACTGTTGACCTGTTTCCCGCGGTCTGACCGTACAGTTTCGCCACAGACTTGCGGTCTGTTTTCTGTACTTTTTCTCTGTTTGAACCCAGTACTTTGCTGCAATATTTTCTACAGCTGCACGGACACCTATCCTATCTACAGCCATACTTCCCTACAACCTTTTTCTGCAGTATTATTTTTGTTCCATTTATAGAATTTTTTAAATTTCATCATTTTACTTGAAAAGAGAAAATTTTACATTTCAAAGTTTAATTTCTACATTGTTATTATTAGTTAGAAAGTTGCCCACCCCGTGGCAATTTTGTTTGGGTTCATTATCTCACACGCACACACTCTGTCACCTAATTCAAGTGAGCCTTAAATTACTGCTTAACACAACCAACATTCTAACCCCACTTGGGGAACACAAAAAAATATTGTAGTTAGGTATGGTCGGGGGGATAGGCATCCAAATAACACCCCTCTGTTGCTTACACTTGAGACATAGTTGTTGTCCATTAGGGAACCAAAATCCCCTAGTATTTTTTGACACAGTTTAAAACCAATTTATTGGGAAGGCCTATCCCCTAGGAGGGTTGAAGTAGCTAGACTGGTTTCGGAAGCCTGAGTGGAATACCGCAATCCATTCAGTAACCGAAGGATACCTTTTGTAGTTCTCGGTGTACTACCCGTATGGGAGTACAGCGACGATAGAACCAAACTGCAGATTCACCCAATCGAACGTGTCATGAACGGGGTATCTTAGTTGCTTTTCTTCTAGGATTGACTACCCGGTGTCCCTCCTAGTAGGGGGATATCTTTAGCCACTTGGCTCTACTATCCATATTGTCTGACTTGGATTTCATCACCTTGCAGAGGATATGTTTGGTTGAGTCAGAATACTATTTAGCTAGGTGTTTGCATGCTCCCTTACCTCCCTTTGGTCTAGTGAGTCCACTATTTTTTATTTTTTAGGAAACTTGTTGCTTGTTGGTATTCTGACCATTTCTGTTGATACTCCGCTTATTGTAGCACAGCTGTTACAGTAAGTGTTTTGAGCTGGTTGTTGGCCTGAGTGCCATATTTTTTGCGCTCTCCTTCTGCACACTCGGTTGCATTAGGGTTTTTGAGCTATTTTTCACTCAACACAACCCCCAGATACTTGACACCATCTGTCACCATTGAGTCCCTGAGACATTCTCAGCACCTCTGGGGCGAGCCCCCGCAGCATGGTTCACTTGACATCACCCATCATAGACGTAGATCTTTATCACTTGATACCACTCATCATAGACCTCGAGCTTCATCACTCGACTCCACTTGTCGCAGACGCAGAGCTCCATCCCCCGGTACTGACGCCCCTTATTTCACCTCTGATTCTGAGGCAGAGTCCGAGAACCCCACTTACACTACACCAACCAACCCCATGGCTGGCATGACATCCAACCCTTTCTTTGTAGGGACCATTGGTGGAGCATCCACCACCACACCAGCTACCACACCTGCTTTGGGTATTCCCTCGATGGGTCCCACATCTACCATTATGATCAATGTACCCATTCCAGTAGCTAGCATACCTATCCCAACTCCACCAGTGACTCACACTACCCTTGGTGGTGCAGGACCAGCCCATACCACTTTCATTCCTCCACTTGGGGGAAACATCCCAAACCCAACCCCTCCACTCGGGGGCATTGGCCCCAACATGGTCATAACCACTAGTATGTCATATCCTTCTACTAGTTTTCCATTCATGGCTAGTCTCAACCTTCCTGACCTGGCCAGACTCACCAACGATCCCATCAGACATGACCCTGCGTGGCCTCACATGCCCACCAAGCTCCCCTCCGACATCCCTAAGTTTGAGGGCAAGGCAGGAGAAGACCCCCAGAACCATATTATGTTCTTCTATCTATGGTGTTCCTCCAACTCAATAGTGGACAACTCTGTCCACCTCTGTCTGTTACAGCACACCCTCACTGGCTCTGCAGCTAAGTGGTATATCGAGCAGCCCCATGGGACCCATGCCACCTTTACTTCCCTTGCCTCGACCTTCCTACAGTTCTTTCAGTTACCTGTCCGCTATGACGTGGGAGTTGAGATCCTACTGTCTTGCAGATAGAACACGGCTACCCACATCACTGACCACAGTCATGAATGGCGTCGACGCCGCAGCCTCTGCAAAATCAAGTTAAACGACCGTATCTTCTTAGATTGGTTTCTAAAATCTCTCCTTCCTGTCATTGCCAAGGATGTGGCATCCAAGCGACCCCAGTATGAAGAAGAGGCCATCCTCAAAGCCCAGTAATTTGACCTTATTTACGCTCAGTCTAGTTACCTATATTCCATCATCCCTGACGCCCCTCGCGGCGATTCCTCCCGACACGATGCGCCAGGGGCATCCCATGCCGCAGATGGCATCATTGTCCGTATAGCCTCACATAACCAGCCCTTTTCCATAGCATGTCCTAGCCCTAGCCCCAACCTTTCGCGGGCTACATCCCATTCCAGAGCAACCAATTCGTATGCTCCCATGGCACATCATCACCATTCCCACGGACCCTCATGTCCACCTCAGTTCTTTGGTCATGCATCCCCCGCTTACGCCCCCCCGAGTCGCACCTTAGCCATATTACCACCCACAGGCTGCACTAGCTCCTGTATCCTCTCAAGCCCAACCTGCTTATTACCCGCCATAGGAAGCCCCTGCGGAAAACCCACAACCCGTTCCGCAGACATATCAACAATCCCCACAAGGTTAAGCACTTGCGCCACCTCCACCTACTTATTATCCACCGCAGCCTGCTCCTGCACCTGCACAACCCCAGAACCTACCTGCTGCCCAAGGGCAAGTGTATGCCCAATAGAATCCGCAGCAGAACCAAAATAACCAGATCCAACAGGGCTAGCAAAACCGTGGCAACGGCCATAACCTTGGGAACAACCCCCCTCCAGACCAAGGCGGTCAACCTCCCAATCCCCCAAACAACAATAACATGGCACCTGCCAACCAGAACCCTGATTGACTGCCCAAACAAGCCAAAAATCCTAATTTGTGAACAAACCATCCTTGTTCTATTTGCGGGGTCTATGGCCACTAGACACATGCTTGCCCACATTTGGAGCGAGCTCGGCAACTCTGGACCGATGATGCCCACCGCCAAGGGCACGCAGCTCCTCAGGCACCGCCCAACCCCCCACCACCTCAGAATCAACCCTTGGTACTACAAAACCCTTTACCGAACCAGTGCGTAGTGAACACTCAGCCGTTGGCTCCCCCTCAAGGAAACACGCCACCACAATAGCAAATCACTTATGCCTCTCCTGATCAATCCATGTTAGAATCAGGTACCCATCACTTGTCAATGATGTCATCCGCCAATGTCAACCTTCAAACCCATCGGAACCAATATGGCTCCACCCCTGAAGCCCCTCCCACCGATAAAAACACTAATGCTCATCCCATTGATCAGTCGTTACGTATACTTCCGGCTCCACTAGATGGCACCTCCAAATCACCTCGCTTCCCACTTCGTCGCATCAACAATAATCCCAATGCTCGCGCTGTGTCTAATTACAACATTGTAGATGACTTAGCCCAGTCCCCCGCAGCCATGTCTGCGTTAGAGGTCTTAAAAAAATGTCCTTCACAGTGCAAGACTTTGCTCTCCGCCATTGGTGCTATAGACCCAAATGATTCATTAATGATGGCCTTTGATTTGGACCAATCCGAACCACGCCTGCTTTCCACTTTAGAGTTCCAGATTTCTGTATCTATTCAGAATCATGTCATCCATCGGTGCATTATCGATGAAGGTGCCTCTACATGTGTTATGTCCACATTCGTTTGGCAGAAGTTGGGATCCCCTACTCTCCAGCAGTCCACCACTGCGTTGCGAGCCTACGATGGCCATTCGGCTCAACCCCAAGGTCTCTTAGCTAATGTCCTCGTCCAGTTGGATGGTAAAACAGTGCTCATTGACATAGAGGTCATCAATGCCCAACTTGATTATAACCTCTTACTTGGCCGCAATTACATGTATGCCATGTAGGCGGTTGCCTCATCCATTTTTCGTACCATGATGTTCCCCCATGACGAACGTGTGGTCAAGGTCGATCAACTCACCTATTACGATCCCAATGCCCCCGCTGCACCTGAAAATGTTCTCCCCATGGTTGAACAACCTGTTTGTGGTGCATCTACCTCGTTGGTTTCCTCCGTGGGACCCAGAGTTTACTCAGATACACAGATGACCTCAACATTCCAATCCATCCCACCCCCATCACCAGCGACTGAAATATCTGACCTATGTACCCTTTCCCACAATGCACAAACACCCAACAATCAACTGCCCTTGTTACCCAAACCACAATTGGTACCTAGTCATATTGGTGTTACACCCATCCACACAATCCCCTTCCTATTCCCTCCCTCGGGAGCAGTAAGCGCCCCGGTTATGGCTACTCTCAGCCTCCCCAGGTTAACCTTAGGACTACCCGTGTGGTATATTTCGCCTCCCGTTCCCCCACTGACACCAAATGTCGTCCTACAACCGGTGCAACCCATTGCAACTACTAGTCAACCACCCCCTGGTGTCACTACTCCTTCCTCATCCACCAATCCACCCCCCATTGTCAAGAACACCGGGGGCAGAGGCCCACAACCATACACTGTTGTATCCCCGCCCAAAACAGTTAAAAAATCCCCGTGTTTCATGCTCCTCCTAAATGCTCGTTATGTGATGAGTTAGGCCATCCTACCCATCAATTCCCACAATTACCTGCATTACAAGAGCACATGCAAATGCTTGACGATGACCCCAACATCCCGGTTGTCCAACTCGATCTAGCCCCTAAGCCTCGTGATAAATCACTACGTACCAACCACCCTTGTGCAATATGTGGTATTTACGGCCATTACTCACATCACTGTCCTGATCTCCCAGATTACAGAGCATCTCTCTACGAGATGAATAATTTGGACCTTGAGACAGTGCCCCCCACAATTGAGGAGATCCAACCCCCAGTATCCCCCTCATCCGATGATATTAATACCATCTATATGATCTCTTCTACTACCACTCCCTCGTCAACCGATTTGACAACTCAAAGTTTCCACAATGATAAGGAGATTCTAGAGGCTATCACTACCCCGGATTACCATTGGGAGGACATGCACCATCGTTCCTATTTTCTCTTGGAGGACTCCTCCTCTACCACAGCCACCCAATTTGTGGTTGAGTCCAAAGATTTCCTCCTTGTTTGTGTCAGAAATTGTTTCTAAGGCCAGAGAAACAAGCCAACACAATCTCAAGAGTAAAACTCAATAAATAAAACAAAGTTTAGGGTTTTTTTGTATGATTTAAATGGTTATAAACTTTGACCACAGTCAGGGAATACATTCAAAAGAAAAGTAAAAACTAAATCATAAACAGAAATTGATAAAGATGTATAACATATCACATGAGATCCCACAGAAAGAATATGCTGAGGTTCATACATAAAGGATAAGCATTACCAGAAAATACACATTAACTAGCAATGAATTTATCATTTAAGAAGCTAAACAAGCTCAATAACAAAGCCAACACAGACAAAATGGAGGGGAAAAAGTCATATATTTCATTATTTCATCAGCTAATGCTTATAAGAGTCACAGTACTTATCTCTGAACAAGTCTGAAGATACAACACAGTCAGCAGACCTCCTGATGCTCCCAAAAATAAGAACCCTCTCAATGACCTCCTAACCTCTCTAAATAGTATCTTTTTACAAAATCAGTTAGGACTCTAACCCTAACTCCTTCCACCTCTTCGATGATGTAAAGTAAATGCAGAAAATTTACAAAATATGTTAAAAATAGCACATCATTAACAAATCTGTTTGCTAACTAATGACAACTAACTGAAAGCATAACTGTCTTATAGGTCTTTTGCCACCTCAGCTAGGAGAGCGATACCATCTGAAGCTTGGTCTTTCTTCTTAGTCGTCTTTTGCTCCTGCTCCATGTCATTAATCCTTTTGATGAGCTCCTTGTTTTTCTACTGCAAGTCTTGGACTGTCTTCTCCAACTGGGTGCAATGACTGTCAGCAACTCTTTTCCTTTTAGGTGTTTCTTTTGCATCAGCTACTAGTTCCTGAAAATTGTCATTTACATCTTGGAGATCTTCTCTTAACCTTCTGTTGGCTATCATTAGTCCATCATTGACTTCTTGCATATAATTCATCTAGTGTTTGTATTGCTTGACAGTTTTCTGCAAATTTTCCCTGTCAGAGTTAGCTAATTTATCCATTGTAGAATCTTGTTCTTCATCAGGTTTCCAAGGAATGTCAAGCTTCTTGAAGATTTATGTCTCTTCCATCAACAGCTTCGTAGAAGTGTCCTCAATGCTGGGCTTTGGATTTTCTTCACCCGCTGCTTCCACTGAATGAATTTCTTCTTTTAAACATATCTGCAATTTATCTAGTTATGGCTTATCATCATCTATGGACACTTCATCTAAGACAGTCACTTCATCTGTGTTTAATTTAGGATTCAGCAATTTTTTCATGTTTAATCTCAACTTGTTCTTTGACCTAGTTTCAGGTCTCCAAAATGCTGTTGCTTCTCCCATCATCTTCAATTATTTCCCTTGGTGCTGAATAGCAGCCAGTTCTACTACTTCCAGCTTGTTCCTTTTCCTGTTAGGTCTTGTGGTTTTGCTCTCTGAAGTATGAATTTCTTCTATTTCAGCTTTGACTTCTATTTTGGAGATAGGCTATTCTTCTTCCAATAGATATCCCTCATCATCTGAGATAATGGTGATAGGGCTTCTTGGCTGAGTGTGAATCTCTTGTTTAGGTACAGTAACCGCCTTAATATCAACCTTTTTCTCCTCCTGAGGATCTGCTAAAGGCGCCAAATTCTTTTTAGGTTGTTCCTTCTTATCTTCAAACAGTGTAAACTTGCCTTTAGAGCTGGCTGAGAATGTCTTTTGTTCATTGTCTTCCTCCACAGGCTCTGCTGATTCTTCAATTTTGATCTTTTCCTTATCTTCCAGTTTGGGCTTATGACCTAATTTTCTGAGTAAGACTTTGCCCTTATCTGCTTGTCTTTTATATTTTTTATGTTCAAAACCAGACCAAAAAACGAAGAAATCCAAGGTCTTTCCTTCATGTTGCAAGGCAGTACTAACAATCAACTTGATTAATCCATGATGAAAGATGGACTGAGAGGAATGATCTACTGGCCCTTTCACCTTGTTGGACATTTTCTGCAAACTTTTCAGGAAGAAGAATGGCAGGTTCATCTTGGATACCCCTACCATGTGCTGAAGAAATCTAAAATGATACTTGTATACGAAAGCATACCTGCCCTCACAAGTAACATAACTCTGTAATATTCTGATTGGTTCAACCCATTCTTTTTTGACATTTTGGATTAGGACACCTTTATTCCAATCAGGTATGACATTGGGTAAGAGGTATTTTTGTGGATCAAAGTCAAAGGGCAGCTTCTTAAACCATTGTTCGCCCTCATCTTTAATTCCTGTGGCTTCTGAAATCAATTTAACTGTCAGCTTGAATTTCAGGGTATCGAAAACCACCATATCATTTTTGAAACCCTGGGCAAACTTGCAGGACACCTTTGCATTATATCCATCAATCTTTCTGAAAAAATCCATCCAGCCAGCTTGTTTGAACAGCTCCACACACTCAGGCAATTTTTCAACCCATTCTACATCTGTTGGTTCAGCTCTGTTTATTTTACCACTCCTGCCCATTATTCTTCAATCACTGTGAATTGAATGTATCCTCTTGTATTGTTTGTGAACAGGAGATTAATTTTGGAAGTGAAAAAGAAACACTATTGAATGTACAGGATGTTCATAGCACTGATAGGGTTAAATTTTATAAAAACGAAACTGTTGTCTTCAACCCTCATTCAGCCTGGCGTCCCAGATCATCAACACATAGCCTATTTCTCTGGTTAAAATTGCGTTTAAAAGCACAATTTAACCAATCCTTTGATTAATTTGAACAGAGTAAGCTTCGACGAAAAAGCCCCAAATTCACTGTTATATTGGTTTCTAGGAATACCTGTAAACTTATGCACTGTTGTTGCTTGAAATCACAACCCACTCTGTCAGATGAGTCACCTTGGTTATACAGATGTCCTCCAACCTTCAATTTAGCCGTTAGCAACGGAATTAGGAAGCCCTAATTTCCCGTGAAGCCCTCAACACGTCCTGCTTGTTCAGCTGGCGACGATGCTCGGTTTTTTCTAGTGGCTATGGTTACCTCATTAAGTCCCCCGTGTTTGAATATGCTTGTAGATAACAAATTCATGCCACATTACCTCAAACCGTGTGGATATCTGTCAAACTGAAATACACCTGTGCTAATGATGAGCACGATTTCTTCACGACGTGCAAGCATTTGAAATCATGATGTTTTCTGCATCAACACGTCATGAATCCTCTAAAACACATAATCAGTCGTTCATTAGCCCAAGCGTGCCAAAATTTGCTAGGAAATCGGAAGAATCTGGAATCGCGATATTCTTGTAGCGCGCCTGTGGTGATTTTCGGCTCCAGCGCTACAAGAAAAACTTTCACACTGTTTTGTTGCTTTTAAACAACTTTTTATCATTTTTCATGGGATCTTAAAGCTGTCAGGATTAGGATTGTACATGTCCTCACTTAGAATAAGATTTATGAGCTCCTTTTTTGTTATAATGAACTTTTAAAACCCCTCATCAAAAACAAACCTAAAGTTTTAAAATCTGAAAACTCAACAGCAAGCCCAAAATCTCATATAAAACCTAAGGAAAAATTACTAAAGGGGAAAAAATCAAGTTAAAGAAAATGAATAACTTAAAATAAAGTGAAAATCAAACCAAATTTTGAAGAAACAAGTGCCAATCAAACCAAATTTGAAGAAACAAAATACTGACTTAACATCTGGCTCCAGCTACGGGATGAAGACCTCCCTGCGAGGCTTCAAGAATCTGAAGACCAGTGCCTTATCCATTGGGCTATGGAGTCTTATTGTGATTCACTCACCGGTATGTACAATGATCAGTGAAAATGTTCTTATAAACTGTAAAAATGTTTGAGGAATCGCCCATTAACAGGGCTGGACAACTCCTCACCTTCCAAGGACTGCAAAATAAAGGTATTGTTCTCTAAAACTTTTGATACCAGAAAAGAGCCAAACCAAAGATTGTCAAACTTACCATGCTTACCCTTTTGCTCCTTTCTTGCATCCCATCTTAGAACCATCTCCCCTTCTATGAAAGCATTTTCCTTAATATTCCTGTCAAACCTGTTTTTGATCTTGGCTCTGTACAACTGTGCTTTTTCATCCACCTTCTCTCTATTTTGCTGTAACTCTATCATTTCAAACAGTCTCCTTTGCATATCATTAGGTTCCTCTTGAGAATTCTGGAGAAATTTCATCACTGGAATCCCCAATTGAACAGGGAACACTGCTTCTGTACCATAAACTAACTGAAATGGAGAAGTTCCAATTGCTTGTTTCACTGTAATCCTATCTGCCCATAATGCATACTTCAGCATTGAATCCCAAGACCTTTTGTTATGTTTCAACAGTTTTTTGATGCTCTGAATGATGTTCTTATTGGAAGATTCAGCTTGACCATTACCCTGAGGATAATAGGGAGTTGAGTGCTTCAAAATGATGCCATTTTTTTCACAAAAGGTCACCATTGCCTTGGATTTGAATGCCTTTGCATTATCTGTTATTAATCTCTGTGGACAACCAAACCGGCTCAAAATATTTTCTTCAATGAATTCCATGGTTACCTTGTCTGTAGCATTTCTTGTGGGAATGGCTTCTACCCATTTTGTGAAAAAATCTGTTGCAGTTAGAATCCAATGATGCTGTCCTCAAGATGCTGGATTTATTTCTCCAATAAAATCCAGACCCCACTGTTGAAACGGGGCATTGACTGCAATAGGTTTTAAAGGAAAAGACAATAATTTCTGCTTACCTGCAAATTTCTGACAAGGAATACATGCTCTTACCTGCTGATAAACATCTGTGAATAAAGATGGCCAATAATATCCAGCTCTTAAAATTTTGTAAGCTGTTTCTTTCCAGTACTTGTGCCCTCCACATGCACATTCATGAGACTCTGAAATCACCTCTCCTATTTCAGATTGGTCTAAACATCTGAGCAAAATACCCCCTGGATCCTTCCAGAACAATTGATCCTCAACTAAACAATATTTAGTGGCTTTGAGTTTTAAAGATCTGGCAGCCTTCTTATCCAAATGTTCAGGACATTGCAGAAACAACAAAAAATGAACAATGTCTACATACCAGACTGATGATGAATAAAAATCCATGATCTTTTCTTTCTCCAGTTGTACTTGATTTTCTTCAGGAATTGATTCTTCAGCCATGACATGCAGTCCTAGGGCCTGACAATTTGAGTCAGCCAACAGCTTGGCTAAACCTTGTCCCTTGATCAGCTTAGTAGGCCTGATCTCTACATCATATTCCATAATCTTCGCAATCCATCTGCCTCTCTTGCCTTCACTATCAGGCTGAGTTAACACCTCCTTCATAGCAAGATTAGGTACAAAAGAAATTACCTTTGAATGCAGGATATATATTCTAAAAAATTTCAAAGCTTTTACCAGAGCATAAGCTTGCTTCTCCAATATACTATACTTCAGCTCAGAATCTCTGAGAGTTTTGCTGAAGAAAGCAATAGGTTGTTCCAATCCTTCTTTATTTTTCTGAAGTAAGACAGCTGCAATCGTGTCTTCTGATGCAAATGAGAAGGTAAGGAATTATTTGGTAAAATCAGGACCTACCAGTACAGGTGCTTCAGTAAGAGCTACTTTGATTTTCTCAAATTCTACCTTTGCCTCAGCAGTCCACTTTACTTCTTGATCTTTCTTTAACATGGATGTGATTTGTTTAATGGTTTCAGCAAAGTTGGGAATAAACCACCGTAGAAAATTTATCTTGCCAATGAATGATTGAACATCCTTTTTACTCCGAGGTAAGCTAATCTTCAGTATTGCTTTCACTCTTTCAGGATCTATTCTGATGCCATCAGTAGACACCAAGTGACCAAGTAATTTACCTTCTTGCACAGCAAAATGTGATTTTTTGGGTTCGGGGACAGGCCAATTTTTCTGCATTTTAGGAAGGTTTGCTCCAAATGCTTCAAGTGTTCATCATCAGATTTTGAGAATACAGTAATATCATCCAGATAGATAACCACAAACTTATCTTTCTCTCCCACAAATGCAATATCCATGGCTCTCTGGAAGGTTGCTCCAGCATTCATCAAGCCAAAAGGCATCTTGTCATACATAAATGTCCCCCAGGGGGTTGTAAAAGCTGTCTTTTCCTTGTCATCAGGGTGCATGGCAATCTGATTGTACCCTGAGAAATCATCTAGCATAGAAATCCTCTGAGCTCCAACTACTTGCTGCAAAACCTGTTCAATCTTGGGAAGAGGATAATTGTCTTTTAATGATGATCGATTCAGATTTCTGAAGTCAACACATAATCTAATTTCCCCATTCTTCTTTCTAACAGGAACCAGATTAGAAACCCAAGAAGAGTACCTGAGAGGCACTATTATCTTTGCATCCAGTAGCTTCTTTAGTTCTTTTTCAATTACAGGGAACAAAGCTGGATCGATTCTTCTTAGTTTCTGTCTGAAAGGCTTGACATTAGGTTTCAAAGGGACCTTGTGCTGAATAATTGCTGTATCATAAGTTTTTAATTCCTTATAAGACCAGGCAAATGCATCTACATGTTTTTTCAACAGCTTGATATATCTATTTCTTTGTTCCACTGTTAGGAATTTAGAATTTTTTACCATCCTGGGATGTTCTGCTGAACCAATATTGTAGTCCTCTACATTGTCTTCTGAAGATTGAATTACTGGCTTTGAAGGTGTATCATCTTTTGTGAATATTCTTTCTAAAGGTACTAGACCTTTTGGAATGAAATTGCTCTTTAATTCAATAATCTTATGTCCTGCTATCTCTTCTGCAGCAAACTCATTTAACTGTTCATCCCTTTCATCTTCTTCCTGATCAATTTGAGTATTTGAAAACTCATCTATAAGCTCAAGAAATTTTTTTATTTCAATGTCATCTTCAAAAACCCTCCAGTGCTTCACATTGTCAGGGACACATGGTCTATACCTCACTTCTATAGGATACTTTAGCTGAGTGGTTTTAGGGATTCTGAAATGTGTGGCAGCCAGAGCTAAAGAATCTGCAGTCTCATTATGATTTCTGGGAATATGAGTGGTATTAAATGCTATAAAATAGTTTTCAAGCATATCCCATACCTCATTTCGATATACTTTCAGCAAACCCTGCTTTACTTGATATTTGTTCTTCACCTGTTGAACAACTAGTTCGGAGTCGCCAAATGCAGAAATCTGTTGAATTCCCAAATCTTTAGCAGCCTCCAATCCCAGTAGCAGAGCTTCATACTCGGCAGTGTTGTTAGTGGTAACAAACTCCAATTTATACATGAGTTTCACTGTTTCACCCCTAGGGGAAATGAGTAAAACTCCAGCTCCAGCACCCTCTTTGCATGAGGATCCATCAAAGTACAACTGCCACAATGCATCTTTCTCTTCTCTGCTGCGTTTTACGTGCTGTTCTTTTTCCACTTGTAACAGACCAGTAGAATTATCCTCTTCACTAAACTGTAATATGCATGAACCAAGGTCTTTATCCACAGAGTACATTGGGTGATTGGTGGGGTTTTTATCATCTGTGACTATGTAAGCAAGCTGCAGCTCTCTATAAAGTCTCCTATTTTCTCCGCCAAAAATAGGAATGGTGGCATAAGAGAGGTCCATCTGTAATGTTCCCCCAACCTTCTTAGCCCATGACCTAGACAGAAGCAAGCCAAATTTTGGTGTGATGTCAGCTACCACAAAATCCA
Organism: Larix kaempferi; assembly: GCA_027924585.1. Lineage (NCBI taxonomy): Eukaryota > Viridiplantae > Streptophyta > Pinopsida > Pinales > Pinaceae > Larix > Larix kaempferi. The sequence continues at coordinate 1,136,599 of BSBM01000131.1, forward strand.
TTATCACACTTTTCATGGGCAACTGAGCAAGGTTGACAACCATGTCTTTTATTACTCCTAGACACTTCACAGCTCGGGAGTCAAAGGCATATAAATCATGGTAAGGTTTGGTGACATTAAGGCCCAGGGCTTCCATTACAACTTTTGGCATCAAGTTATGGGATGCTCCTGAATCCAACAGGCAATTATGAATCATCTGCTCGTGTACAGTCAAGGTTACATAGAAAGGAGGAGAAGCACCAGCCTCATTTTCAGTCTTTTCAGCCAGAGCTTAACCAATGAAAATTCTAGGGTTTTCTTCCTGCAAATTAACTGTATCTGAAACAGGCTGATTACTAGGTATATTCATCACTTTCAGAACTGTATCCTTATATGATGGATTCTTTATTAACTCAGTCAAAGGTACAGGAATCTTTAACTTCCCCAGTTCATTCTCCAAACTAAAATTCTGGACAGATTTGTTTACCTCTTCAACTTCAGCATTCTTCTTTGATTTTTCTGTAGATTGCTTCTTCTCAATAACAGGATCAACTATTTGTTTAGCAGGAACAGGTGCAGTAGGAACAAGTGCCCTCTTCTTTGGAGCTTGGGCCACTTGTTTTGGACCTGATCTAAGATTTAGGGTCTTCTTAGGTGGTCCATTCTGATGAACAGCAGCAGTTATAGCAGTATTCTCCACATCTACCTTATCTTCAGTTTCAAACATGTCAGCATTGTGGCATTCAGAATTCAAAAAATCTTCTTCAGTAACAAAACCTGTAAACAATCTATCTCCAATGTGGTTCATGTCCTGATCAGTCTCAGTTTCTTTAAAGAGCAGCTATTGATCAATTTCTTCTTCATCAACCAAATTATTTTGAAATGGTGGGGGCACTTTTTGATCCTCATTCTCCCTCCTTTCTCGCTGGATATCATTATTCCTGCGCTCTCTTGGCATGAATCTAGGAGCAAACTTCCTTCTGAACTGATTTTGGTTGTTTGGATTTCGATCAGCTTCTGGAGTAGGTTTACTAGCATTCTTCTCAAGCTCTAGTTTATTCAATTTTGTAGTAAGAATCTTAACCATTTTAGCCATCTCATCTATCTTGGTCTCAGCAGACTGAGAAGCAGAACTTGCTGTAACAGCTTCTTTCTTTCCTTTTCTTTCATATAGCTGCTAGGCTGTTTCTTTCTTAAGTCTGTTTGAAGCTAGCAAATTAGACTCTACCTCCAAATCTGCATCTTGCATGTTCAGTAGGGTGATAGGTCTTCTTTCTCTCAGTAACAAAGAAAATTCATGATCAAAAGCATTTGCATAAGTTAGCGTAGCTGATGTTTCTGTAGGCTTTATTTCTGTAGGAATTCTACTGCACATCTTGTTAAACCTTTTGGAAAAGTTTGCAACAGTCTCATCTTTCTTTCTTCTGAGAGCTCCAAACTCAGTTATATAGTAGGTGTGGTCCTTTGTGTCTCCCCATTGTCTCATGAAAAGATCATGGAGTTCTTCAATGATAGTAATTGAGTTGGCAGGCAAATCTCTGAACCACTTTCTTACATCCCCATCAAGGCTCTGAACAAATACCCTCATCCATACATCTTTAATCTCAATGTTTTGATTATCAGCATAACTTAGGAAAGCTTCCCAATGTTCCTCAGCAGTGATTTCCCCCTGTCCATTGAATCTAGGCATATATTTCTGGTAATCACCTCCAGGTAATGCATGTAAAGGCTGAGGTAGAACTAATGGTGCATACCTAGCTGCAACCATGCGGTCCATCATATCCATGGGTGGGTTTTGCCCTGCCATTTTTGTACTGACTGACTTGGAAGATGTAGAAACTTGACTGGAACCTTTTTGAAAAGGATTCCTTCCTACTTTCAGCTGAAAGATAGGTATTTCATCAGGGGAAGAGGTCTTAGCTTTCAAAAAACTTCGAGGATTAGTAAAAACCTGGAAAGTGCTCTCAGGCATGGTAGGTTTTACACAAGGTGAAGTTTCAGCTGAATGTAATGAAACACCCAACTGGTCAGGGTCACAGGAAGCTGGCAAAGATTGAGACTTTCTGAGTTTCTTTGTTGTTTTTAAGATTTTTTCAGGGTCTGTCCCACCCAGTTTCAATGGAGAAGTAGGTCTGTTCCTGGTTCCTATCCCTTTAGAAGCCACTGTGACTACTTTTTGGTGAAAATAGCCTTTAAAAAGATCTGATTTAAGTCCACCTCTTAAACCAGTAAAACTGATAAGTATCCCAGGGAAGATATGCTTCAGCTTCGTCCCCGGCAACGGCGCCAAAGATGTTTGTGTCAAAAATTGTTTCTAAGGCCAGAGAAACAAGCCAACACAATCTCAAGAGTAAAACTCAATAAATAAAACAAAGTTTAGGGTTTTTTTGTATGATTTAAATGGTTATAAACTTTGACCACAGTCAGGGAATACATTCAAAAGAAAAGTAAAAACTAAATCATAAACAGAAATTGATAAAGATGTATAACATATCACATGAGATCCCACAGAAAGAATATGCTGAGGTTCATACATAAAGGATAAGCATTACCAGAAAATACACATTAACTAGCATTGAATTTATCATTTAAGAAGCTAAACAAGCTCAATAACAAAGCCAACACAGACAAACTGGAGGGGAAAAAGTCATATATTTCATTATTTCATCAGCTAATGCTTATAAGAGTCACAGTACTTATCTCTGAACAAGTCTGAAGATACAACACAGTTAGAAGACCTCTTGATGCTCCCAACAATCAGAACCCTCTCAATGACCTCCTAACCTCTCTAAATAGTATCTTTTTACAAAATCAGTTAGGACTCTAACCCTAACTCCTTCCACCTCTTCGATGATGTAAAGTCAATGCAGAAAATTTACAAAATATGCTAAAAATAGCACATCATTAACAAATCTGTTTGCTAACTAATGACAACTAACTGAAAGCATAATTGTCTTATAGGTCTTTTGCCACCTCAGCTAGGAGAGCGATACCATCTGAAGCTTGGTCTTTCTTCTTAGTCTTCTTTTGCTCCTGCTCCATGTCATTAATCCTTTTGATGAGCTCCTTGTTTTTCTGCTGCAAGTCTTGGACTGTCTTCTCCAACTGGGTGCAATGACTGTCAGCAGCTCTTTTCCTTTTAAGTGCTTCTTTTGCATCAGCTACTAGTTCCCGAAAATTGTCATTTACATCATGGAGATCTTCTCTTAACCTTCTGTTGGCCATCATTAGTCCATCATTGACTTCTTGCATATAATTCATCTGGTGTTTGTATTGCTTGACAGTTTTCTGCAAATTTTCCCTATCAGAGTTAGCTAATTTATCCATTGTAGAATCTTGTTCTTCATCAGGTTTCCAAGGAATGTCAAGCTTCTTGAAGATTTCTGTCTCTTCCATCAACAGCTTCGTAGAAGTGTCCTCAATGCTGGGCTTTGGATTTTCTTCACCTGCTGCTTCCACTGAATGAATTTCTTCTTTTAAACATGTCTGCAATTTATCTAGTTCTGGCTTATCATCATCTATGGACACTTCATCTAAGACAGTCACTTCATCTATGTTTAATTTAGGATTCAGCAATTTTTTCATGTTTAATCTCAACTTGTTCTTTGACCTAGTTTTAGGTCTCCAAAATGTTGTTGCTTCTCCCATCATCTTCAATTCTTTCCCTTGGTGCTGAATAGCAGCCAGTTCTACTACTTCCAGATTGTTCCTTTTCCTGTTAGGTCTTGTGGTTTTGCTCTCTGAAGTATGAATTTCTTCTATTTCAGCTTTGACTTCTATTTTGGAGATAGGTTGTTCTTCTTCCAATAGATATCCCTCATCATCTGAGAGAATGGTGATAGGGCTTCTTGGCTGAGTGTGAATCTCTTGTTTAGGTACAGTAACCGCCTTAATATCAACCTTTTTCTCCTCCTGAGGATCTGCTACAGGTGCCAAATTCTTTTTAGGCTGTTCCTTCTTATCTTCAAACAGTGTAAACTTGCCTTTAGAGCTGGCTGAGAATATCTTTTGTTCATTCTCTTCCTCCACAGGCTCTGCTGATTCTTCAATTTTGATCTTTCCCTTATCTTCCAGTTTGGGCTTATGACCTAATTTTCTGAGTAAGACTTTGCCCTTATCTGCTTGTCTTTTAGATTTTTGATCTTCAAAACCAGACCAAAAAACGAAGAAATCCCAGGTCTTTCCTTCATGTTGCAAGGCAGTACTAACAATCAACTTGATTAATCCATGATGAAAGATGGATTGAGAGGAATGATCTACTGGCCCTTTCACCTTGTTGGACATTTTCTGCAAACTTTTCAGGAAGAAGAATGGCAGGTTCATCTTGGATACCCCTACCATGTGCTGAAGAAATCTAAAATGATACTTGTATACGAAAGCATACCTGCCCTCACAAGTAACATAACTCTGTAATATTCTGATTGGTTCAACCCATTCTTTTTTGACATTTTGGATTAGGACACCTTTATTCCAATCAGGTATGACATTGGGTAAGAGGTATTTTTGTGGATCAAAGTCAAAGGGCAGCTTCTTAAACCATTGTTCGCCCTCATCTTTAATTCCTGTGGCTTCTGAAATCAATTTAACTGTCAGCTTGAATTTCAGGGTATCGAAAACCATCATATCATTTTTGAAACCCTGGGCAAACTTGCAGGACACCTTTGCATTATATCCATCAATCTTTCTGAAAAAATCCATCCAGCCAGCTTGTTTGAACAGCTCCACACACTCAAGCAATTTTTCAACCCATTCTACATCTGTTGGTTCAGCTCTGTTTATTTTACCACTCCTGCCCATTATTCTTCAATCAATGTGAATTGAATGTATCCTCTTGTATTGTTTGTGAACAGGAGATTAATTTTGGAAGTGAAAAAGAAACACTATTGAATGTACAGGATGTTCATAGCACTGATAGGGCTAAATTGTATAAAAACGAAACTGTTGTCTTCAACCCTCATTCAGCCTGGCGTCGCAGATCATCAACACATAGCCTATTTCTCTGGTTAAAATTGCGTTTAAAAGCACAATTTAACCAATCCTTTGATTAATTTGAACAGAGTAAGCTTCGGCGAAAAGGCCCCAAATTCACTGTTATATTGGTTTTTAGGAATACCTGTAAACTTCTGCACTGTTGTTGCTTGAAATCACGACCCACTCTGTCAGATGAGTCACCTTGGTTATACAGATGTCCTCCAACCTTCAATTTAGCCGTTAGCAACGGAATTAGGAAGCCCTAATTTCCCGTGAAGCCCTCAACACGTCCTACTTGTTCAGCTGGCGACGATGCTCGGTTTTTTCTAGTGGCTATGGTTACCTCATTAAGTCCTCCGTGTTTGAATATGCTTGTAGATAACAAATTCATGCCACATTACCTCAAACCGTGTGGATATCTGTCAAACTGAAATACACCTGTGCTAATGATGAGCACGATTTCTTCACGACGTGCAAGCATTTGAAATCATGATGTTTTCTGCATCAACACATCATCAATCCTCTAAAACACATAATCAGTCGTTCATTAGCCCAAGTGTGCCAAAATTTGCTGGGAAATCGGAAGAATCTGGAATCGCGATATTCTTGTAGCGCGCCTGTGGTGATTTTCGGCTCCAGCGCTACAAGAAAAACTTTGACACTGTTTTGTTGCTTTTAAACAACTTTTTATCATTTTTCATGGGATCTTAAAGTTGTCAGGATTAGGATTGTACATGTCCTCACGTAGAATAATATTTATGAGCTCCTTTTTTGATATAATGAACTTTTAAAACCCCTCATAAAAAACAAACCTAAAGTTTTAAAATCTGAAAACTCAACAGCAAGCCCAAAATATCATATAAAACCTAAGGAAAAATTACTAAAGGGGATAAAATCAAGTTAAAGAAAATGAATAACTTAAAATAAAGTGAAAATCAAAGCAAATTTTGAAGAAACAAGTGCCAATCAAACCAAATTTTAAGAAACAAAATACTGACTTAACACTCCCCACCAAAGTCGACTAGTTTAAGGATCCCATTCTCGCTCCTGATGCCTTTGAGGAAGGTAACATGGTCAACATCTCACCCGTCATCCACATCGATATCTCTGACCCACCTGGTGCAATTGAAATCATTGCATTAGGAGGCTCCTGCAGTGAGTATGAGATCGGAGAGTACAAAATTTTTTTCCAAGAGTTTCGTGATGTCTTTGCTTGGTCCTGTACCGAATGCCTGGTTTTGACCCCGCTATTATAGAACACCACATTGACACATGGGAAGATGTACCCCCCATTCACCAGAAACAGTGCCCCATTCACCCATCAAAGCTCCCCGCCGCTAAAGCAAAGATTGAGAAACTTTGCAAAGCAGGATTCATTTATCCTATTGCATATACCACTTGGGTTTCTAACCCTGTCCCTGTTAACAAGAACCAAGCCACCATCAGAGTATGTACTGACTTCCATGATTTAAACCGAGCCTATCCCAAGGAACTTCCCCACACCATTTATTGACCAACTCACCGATGCGTGTGCGGGGCATGAAGTCCTATCTTTCATGGACGATTTTTTCCGGATACAACCAGATTCAGATTCGCAAGGAAGATCAGTACAAGACTGCCTTTACCACCCCATGGGGCACCTTTGCCTATCGCGTCATGCCTTTCGGCCTTAAAAATGATGGTGCCACCTTCCAGTGGGCCATGACCTATTGTTTTCATGACTTGGTCCATATCCTCCTAGTCTATCTTGACGATCTTACGACTCATTCCCGGAAATGATCAGACCACCTTAACGACCTCCGACAAGTCTTTCTGCATTGTCGCAAATATCAAATCTGCTTGAACCCACTCAAGTGTGTCTTTTGCATTCCCGTAGGCCGGTTGTTGGGTTTCATTGTTTCCCATAAAGGAATCATTGTTGATCCCTTGAAAGTCCAAGCCATCATAGGCCTTCCTGCACATCGCACGCTTTGACAACTCCAGATTTTGTAGGGGAAATCTAATTTCCTTTATCGCTTCGTTCCTGATTATGCCACGACAGTTCATGGATTCTTACACTTGCTTCGTAGTCACATACCCTTTGTTTGGGATGACCAGGCGCAAGCTGCATTCGAAGCCCTTAAAAAGGCTCTCACACAAGCCCCTTTGATCTCCCCTCTGGATTTCTCTCAAGACTTCATCCTTTACGTCTCGGCATATGATCATGCCGTGTTTGGAGTCCTTGTCCAAGAAGACGCTGCTCGCCAAGAGCATGTCATTTATTACGTGAGCTAGACCTTGTCTGGACCACCCCTACATTACCTGTATGAGGAAAGACTAGCCCTTGCTGTGGTGTTTTCCATCCAAAAATTACGACATTACATTTTACTCAGTCACACCATAGTTGTCTCCAACTCCAATTGCATGGTCTATCACTTGAACCGGCGCCTCCTGCAAGGTCGCGTTGCTAAATGGGTAATTATCCTCCAAGAATATGACCTCACTTTCACAACCCCTAAGAGCTCTAAATCCCTCGCGCTTTCCCAACTCATCACCGATCTCCCATCCCTTTTGTTGTCCCCACAAATCTCCGATGAGTTACCCGACAATCACTTGTTCATCATCTCGTCTGATGACCCATGGTACAGTGATATTTTGTTATACCTTCGCACACAGAATTTTTGACCCAACATAAATCGTGATGGACGTCATCATATCTGTCACCAGGCCTCTTGATATCTCCTCTTGGGAAATGTCCTTTACCGACGAGGGGTTGACACGATTCTCCGTCATTGTCTTACACACGAGGAAGCCGAACAAGTCCTCAATGACTGTCATAGCGGTGCCTGCGGTGGACATTTCTCTGGAATGGCCACCACCCAAAAGGTCATCCGCGTCAGATGCTTCTGGCCCACACTCTTTACCGACTGCATCACAGCGGTCAAACATTGCCATAATTGCCAACTTTTTGCCCCTAAGGCTCGGACACCACCCGCTCCGCTACACCCAGTCGTCACCGTTAGTCCCTTTTGTAAATGGGCCATTGACTTCATGGAATGTAAACCCTCATCCGCCAATGGCCATAAGTACATCATTGTCTCCGTTGACTACTTCACCAAATGGTCTGAAGCCATGCCCACCTTCAATTGTAAAGCTGACACTGCTACCCGTTTCTTTTTTAACCATGTTATCACTCGATTCGGGGTTCCCAAATAGTTGGTCTCAGACCATGGTTCACACTTCGAAGATTCCATTTGGCATGAGTTATCCACCCTACTGAAGTTTGAACATTAGTATTCCTTTGCTTACTACCCCCAAGGGAATGGCCAAGTAGAGGCCATTAACAAAATTTTAAAAATCATCTTCCAACGCACCGTTGACCGGCATAATTCCAATTGGCATCACATGCTTTTCCCTGCATTATGGGCTTACCGTACATCAACTAAGACCACCACCGGTTTTACCCTATTTCATTTAGTTCACAGTGCAAAGTCTGTCCTCCCCATCAAGTGTCAGATACCTCCCCACTCGAGCGACGTCTGTTATCACTAGAGCAAGCTGATGAAGATCATCATGCCACCCTCCAAACCATTGAGGCCGCCAAGAACCACTCCAAAGCTGGTTACGACAAACATGTCCACCCACAAACTTTCCGCGAAGGAGACCTCGTTCTTGCCTATGACCAAGCCCACGACAAGACTGGTAAAGGAAAGTTTGAATCCATGTGGCAAGGCCCTTACATCGTGCATAAATGCCTCGGAAATGGGGCATACATTTTAACTGACTCAAAAGGTCACCCTTTGTGCAACCCCCGTAATGGGTTGTATCTTAAACGCTTTTATCCTTAAACAAACCCACGGCCCCATTGGTCCGTATTGTATAGTTTGCTTTCTTTTTGTTTTTCACATTTTTTACTGCAACCTTACATTCACCATTTTTGCATGATCACAGATGGACCATCTTCCACCTCATTACATTGGCTTCACTGATGGAGCAAGCCGCTGGTCTCCAAACCTGGCTTCTGCAGCATGGGTTTTATATTCCCCTTCACATGAGTTGATTCACCTTGACGGAATATGTATAGGCAATGCTACCAATAACCAAGCGAAGTATGATGCTGTGACCAGTCTCCTGACTGCTGCCCTTCAGATGGGCATATGTCACCTTCATTTGTACCTTGACTCCTAGCTACTTGTCTCCCAGCTCAAAAACTGCTACCAGGTGCGTGATCCCTGCCTCTTTAGAAAATTCTTGCCCACAAAACAACTCAGCTGACAATTTGAATCCATAACATTCACCCATGTCCCAAGAGCTCAGAATAGTGTCGTAGATCAAATGGCTAACAACATCCTAGATTGGCATATCAATCACACCATGTAAAACATCCATCATGCATCATCATCCCATATCATCTCATCACAAAATATATAAAAGACCCAAAAAGATTGCATTTCCAATAAGGGGCATCCACGTGCCTATCATCACATAACTATTTGCATCCATATGCAATAACATAAACACATTACTATACAGGGGCATCCACGTGCCTATCCTACATACATAATGTTGCATCCATGTGCAATATATAAAATAAAATACACAAGGGGCATCCAGGTGCCCATCATCCTACACTACTTGCATCCACGTGCAATACAAACATATAACAAACCACAAGCGCATCCACGTGCGTACACTACATCATAATCGCAAAAGATGCATCCATGTGCATATATATATATCAAAAAATAAACATCAATGTGCTACACATGTCCTGAGTACCTCCGTACTCAGCTATACAAAAAATATCTATACATTAATCAGCCTCATAGAATACATGCCGTAGCTACAAAATCAAGGGGGAGTCCTCTGTACTCCCTACTGAGATCCATACCCTCCGTCACTACCTGCATCAGCTGCCTCCGAGTCCTCACCTCGCTCCTCCTCCGGCAGCTCCTCATCCCTTGCAAGCTCTTGTGCCTAACCCCTATCCACCAAAATGGCCACCCGGATCTCGATCGATCAAAAATCCTGTGGTGCCCCCAGACAGTCTCGAATCACCTACGGATCCAAGTCCCACCACCCATCATCAGTCACTCCAACCAGCAAACGATCAAGAAGCATCTGTACATAATCCAGAGTCCCCTCAGTATCCCATCGACGCACCTCCCCTCAGTTCGGCAGGGCTGGTATCGCCACATGCCCCCTGCGATCTACATGTCCTGGTGGTGGTCTCAGGCCAACATCTGCAGAACATACATCAGTCAGTAACAGCATATCAATATCTCAAACCTATCATACACAAAATCTGACATCAACAACAATGAAGCAAATCAATACATACCATCCGGTCCCCACACCTTCCCTGGAGGCCGTGGTGCCTCCGGATCTCCTGTATAGTCCATCTCTCTGTATAGATAATCATCCAGCGTCAGTGGCATCTGCAACCACTGTAGGTAGAGCTCCTGGGTGAAGTACCTACCAACCTCACTACCACCCCGTCGTCGTATCATCTCTCCCCACCGCACCATGCGCGGCTCCCTGAGTCCTCCTGCCCTGATCGGCACCCGCAGCCGTAGTGTAGGTACCCGCTCCATGAAGAAGGCACAGAGAAAGGATCCATAGCAGAATCCTTTACCGGATTCCTTCATCGAGGTTAGCTGCCGCTGAACGCAAGTGAGGAACATCTGGCCCCAGGCATAGTATACACCAACCAGCACCCGCTCCACCAGTTGCATCTGGCCCCTTGACACCCGCTCAGGAGACTGGGACCCTAAACCCCGAACCATGCACACCGCGATCACCTGTACTGATGGCTCCCGCAGATCCACAATATGGAGTGCATTCCTATGCACTATAGCCTTAGGAATGCAGTACCACTCCAACATATCCTCCATGTCCACGTCTGCGGACACTCGTGGCTACGTATCAGCCACCCTACCCAGATAGGGAAACCCAATCAAGAAATATATATCTACAAGGGTGAGATCCACTCTCTCCCCCTGCACCCTGAACGCCTGTATGTCAGGCTCCCAAAAGCTCACTAACCTATTTAGCAGTATCCCTGCTGAACGCATCATGGGCACCTGTGCGAACTTCAACAGCCCGCACAACCCCAAAGTAGACCGCACATGCCGATCCGTCTGGATGACATCCACTATGTCGTCTTGTACCTCTCGCTCTCGCCACGACACTACTGGTATCCTATCAATCACACAATGCACACTCATTAGACCCATGTCAAAGAAATAACCCTTCCCCCCCCCTTAAAACTCCTAAAGCTCGATCCCAATCGTGGCTTTAGGGCTCCTTGCCGCAATCTTAGATCGTGGCTATCAGGGCTACTGTCGCGGTCCGGGACTGCGACTGTAGGAGCTAAACTCGCGATCCCGAACCGTGAGTTCAGCCTCAAAAATCGCGATCCAGGACCGCGTGTTCCGACCCAGAACTCGTGGTCCTCAATCGCATGCTCAAACCCAGAACTTGCGGTCCTCGACCGCGTGCTCAAACCCAGAAATCGCGGTCCCCAACCGCATGTCTAGACCTGGAACCTGTGGTCCCAAACCGCAGTTCCACCCTGGAAACTCGCGGTCCACCCCCTCGTGGACCGTACAGGACCCCCCTGGGACCCATTACCTCCCTGAACCCAATAAAAAATGCACGTATGAGTTTATCGGAATACCTGCAACTCCCGAATCTGAAAACGGTCGGTCGGATCATCCAGAAACACCAACTAAGCTCTGGTCCACTCTGATCTCTAGTCAAAGTCAAACAAGTCCAAATGACACTTGTCATGTTGGACCCACTTACTATTTATAGTACGTTGACTTTTCTTGTTTTGGCCATTTTGAATCCATACAAAGTCCATTTTCTAAACCGTTTCCACCACTGGAATCGGCACGACGAGACCGTCATGATGGTCGACTCATTTTCTTATTTTTTTTGCATCGTTTTTTGGAGCATGTTTTCTAAGACACCACTCGTCGCCTCGGTTTGCATGCCACTTCGTTCATTCTCTGTTTTGATATACTTTATATCATCGGATTCATTTTTCCGAGCCCGTGATGATGCTTGAGATCATTTCTCGCTCTCACCCCTAGATTTTTTGGGTATTTTTTCCAAAATGCCCCCTATTGCCTCGGTTTGCATGCCACCTCGGTCGTTCTCCATTTTTGACACTTTTTATATCACCAGATTCAGTTTTTCGAGCACGTGATGATGCTTGATATCATTTCTCACTCTCACCAGATACAATTTCAACATTGTGTCCCGACACCTTGCTGCCTTGGTTTGCACGCCACATCGACCGCCATCGGATTGTTCCACATTTTTACATGAGCCATTCACTCCATTCATATTGCAATTATTTTGTTATTTTTCCACCATTAATTATCCCGCAAGGAGGCCCACCAGTGTTCCCCCCTACCCTCGTTCTTGGTCATCATCAATGTTCCTTGATTGAGCACTTCCTCCTTGCCTGACCATTCCTTTTGTTCGATATAATTTTATCCCTTTTTCGAGCCAGACAAGTCCTTTACGAAAAAGGAATTTAGGGAGTTTCTGTTAAGCTCTTTTCTGACTCCTAAAATAATGAAAATATCGTCGAGCAATCTTGCTTCCTTTCATGCTCGTTAAATTACCTGAAAGGGCGTCTATCTAGTATAAGTTTAACCCTTTTCCGGACCTGGTAGACTAATTACGAAAAAGGAATACTCTAGTCACACCGGCTAGAAGAGTTCTTCATTGCATCCTTTTATGCTTCTTCGGGCCTTGGAGACTAACACACGAAAAAGCAACCCCCTGGAGTCTTCTTATCGCTTTTAGACTCTATAAAATTGAAAGCAACCACAAGCATGAACTGTCCTGGGCTCGTACAAATCCACACGACAGTACCATTCCATTATTTCAGAGTCTTCTTATCACTTTCAGACTCCTTAAAATTGAAAGCAATCCCGAGCATGAACTATCCTGGGCTCGTATAAATCCACATGAAAGTACCATTTTGAACACAATTCTTCTAGTTCCTTAACCCATGAAGAAGTTCCCCTCGTACCTCTTGGCACTATGATCGATCATCTTGGAAGCACCCCCAATCAGGTCGTCTTTGTTCAGATTATTCTGCAGTCTCCTGCCATTTTACACCAACTTGAGTCTCACTCATCCCAGTCACAATCCTTGATCCATTACAACTATGATCCCTTTCCCACTAGTCAATTTCATATGCTGCCCGATCATCCCCACCATCATACTCTGAACAAAGGAATTTTGAGTCCACTCACTCTGCTTGCCTAGTTATTCCCTACCCCCACAGTATGTCATTCCTCCATCAGTACTCTCACACTCCGGTTCTCCACCTCGGGATCCTATCAAGGAAACATCATTGCCTTGCTAGTTGCAGGTCTCCCTCTATCGACGACAGCCCATCTATTCCAGAGGATAGACCCAGAGGTCCCTATGCCTTGGACTCATCACCATCTGTGGTGAGTGCCTATGGACCATTTTGAGATGAGTCATCACTGCCTCTCCGAGTGGTTGTCTCTCACATGCTCAACTTCAACACCTTGATCGCATCGTTGAGAATCACGTAGGGTATATATCCCTTCAGTTATTGGTCGAAAACCCCAGATTTCCCCTACCTCTAGCACATTGGTGAGTCACTTCGAAATGCCCAATTATATGTTCCCGTGGATGTCTAGGTTGATTAGGCGATTGTATTCGAAATCCATCCAGTTATATGCTTCCTTGAGTACCCAGTTTAGTTCCACTTTAGTGTACCATTGAGGGTATGACTCCCCGTCACTATGATCTAGCAGCTCATCAGTTCTTCTGGTACCACACTTAGCAGCACTGTTGTTATTCGAGTGTATCAGTTCTTTAGCTCAGACATGGTCAGCCCAGCAGTATGTCCCAAATTTGTGTCCCCTCTGGACCCTATTGATGTACACAGTGGTTCTCCATGTATCATTCAGGCCCCCATTTTTGGGCCTCATTGTTATTTTTTATATATATCTAGATACGAGCATGGGTATGCCCGCCTCATCCATATATTGAGATTCTTCCTCATTTGAGGCCATGTATATTTCAGGTCCCCATTTTTTGGACCCCCTTGTTATTGTTCTATATCTTGATACGAGCATGGGAATGCCCGCCTCGTCCATATGTTCAGATTATTCCTCATTCATTATTGAGGTCATGTACTTTCAGTTTTTGCAGTTTGTTCGGGACCGTTGTTCCGGGCTCTAGTTCGTTCCTTCTCCTCTCCACGTCCGAGGAAAACCATAAAAGACTTATGATGTGTATCGGCCATATGATGAGCTCCTGCCCTCACACATCAGGGGGCAATCTGTTAACACCCAAAAAGTGCTCACTACCTCATCTCCCTCATTACATGACTCATTTGTCCATATTTCCTACCATATTTTCCTAAAAAACCTTAAAAACCCATTAAAAAGCCTCCAAAAGGCCAAAAAAAAACCCATTAAAAAGCCTCCAAAAGGCCAAAAAACCACTTAAAAGCCTCCAAAAGGCCCAAAACCCCCCTTTTTCCCCCAAAATAATGTAAATTCCTCCAAAAATAGCAAAAACCCTCTAAAAAGGGAATAAAAAATACAAAAAAGAGGAAAAAGAGGGAAAAAAGGAAGCAAAAACCCTATACAGCTGACCTAAACCATATGGTGCCCAAAACCATGGGTCAGCACTCCACCACTAAAAACCTATAAATAGGTGATGGAGGCTCCCCATTTTTCATCCACAATCATCCCTATCCTCACACTGCTAAAAATTCTCTTGAAACCCTAGCTCTCCATTTGGAGCTAATTCTTGAGAACCCTTTTGGCCCACACCCAAAACATCTTTGGAAGAAGGAGAAGGAACAACACTGGAGCTTGGAAGCAACCCTCTTGTACTGTTGCAAGGGCTTCATCAACCTCTACACCTGAGGTAATTTTTAATACAAAAAGAGAGATCTTTACCATATTTTCATGTTTTGTTAATGCTCATGTTAGTTTAATTTTATTTTACTGTACTGTCATATTTCACCATTTTTCTAAACTACTACTAAGGAGTCCCTTCTCCTTAGTAGGTGCTCATTTGCACAAGATAGGGTGAAAAACCTAGCTACAGTAAGCAGTTGACATAGGAAACTAGGCTTAATCCAAGGAAAATCCTCACACACTGTGAGGCAACCCAAAGATAGAGAAATTCTTATTATTTCAAGTACAGATTAAAATCATTCAAACTGTACTTATATCATCATTTGACCAACATAAACTTGAGAAACTGTACGAACTGTTATTCCTCCCTTTCTATCAATTCTGTACACTGTACGGACTGTCTAGATCTACAATAAATGCACAAAAATCTATCTAGGAATGCGTGCAGTCAATCTGAAACTATACGACCTTCATTAATGGTTGTAATTCCCTCATTTTGCATGCTGGAACTTACTATATGAATAATAAATAATAAATGTTCCCTCTCAACTGCGTAAAAGATAGTATGGCCCAGAAATTAATGCTCATGATGTACATACTTCTCTCTTGGAAACCGTGCTTGAAATCTTCTCTTACTCCATCTTTATTCAATGCATCAATTGCTCTTTCTCTTTAATTAATGACAATGTGACTTCAATAATGTTTTCTCTCCTTCCCTAGATGTATTTTTATATTTTTCTTTTCTGAAAACCCTAACTAATTAATCTCAACTAACTCATCAATGGTTGAGATCAATTTTATCTAAAGGATCACATTAAATGCTCATTTAAAATATACTTTATTATTAAATGCTCACAAATATTTTGGGACCCACAACTTAACTTTTCACTTAAGCCATTTAAAAGATATAAAGTCACTTTTATGATATAAAGTCACTATTATATTATAAAATATCCTAGGAAAGTTAAATAAATGGTTCCCACCATGTAAACATTACAACATGATGGTGGGACCTCCTGAGTTACATTTCTAACACCAAACACCTCCTAATTGACTCTAATCCTTCCAAAAGGATTCAATATGTCTCAAATAAATCCAAAAAGAGATAAATGAATCTGTAATAGACCTTAGGGGACTTCTACGAAATTTTTACAATAAGTACTGGAAAATGCATAGCCATATGAGAAAGATGTATTGATGGAATCACCGATTACTCAAATATGAACACCATATGAAGGAAACACTTGGATATTTATTATTCATTGTATGTGAACATTCATGACACTGATTACAATATTAGATGGCTTTATACATAGCTCAAAATGAAATAAATACTCAGCTACAATTGTACAAATTTGAACCTCTACCAGAAGAGACACAAAATGCAGTAGATCTGATAAAATGGGCACATTTCAGTCATCCAAACACCTTTTTTTATGAAACAAAAAGTGTTTCCCACTGGAAAAAAATTCTCTGAACGCAATGTAACATGTATCACACCCCATAAATTCTCAAAAGTGTCAAAATAGAACCAGCATTTTGTCCCTCCTTCATTCATCCAAGCTCTAAATAAACAAGAAACACCTCCAAATGATAAAGAAGCCTCCCAAATTGTTCTCTATGTCAAATAGTATTCATATAATTCCAAATAATTATCTCTTCAAGTCAAAATAGATCCAATGGTACACCCTCCTCAAGCAAGAACCCACAAATCCAACACCAAAATGTCTAGAAAACACCATAAACCTCTGCTGCTACAACTGGAAATTCCAAAAACCTATAGATGAATTCGAACCAGCAATAAAACAAGATATAAACCTGCATCAAATGAAGCTCACTTGAGAAATATGAGTTATTCCTCCTCACCTCTCATTCACATGAAGCACAATTGAGAAATTTTAGTGATTTCTCCTCTCTTGCTAGCTAGGGTGGAACCTTTCACCACCGAAACTGGTTCTGTAGAAAGGGGAACATCTCCCAAAATTGAGAAGCTAAATGGATCTCCAATACCAAAATTCAAATGACCAAAATCCCCCTCACTTGTGTTTTCATCCCTTTTATAAATCTTCATGGAGCATTTCCCCCTCATTCTAGAGTTCTCTCACAAATATTTAATCAAATATTAATAAATGTTATTTTTATGAGCAAACGAAACCTTGGGACTCATTTAATTCCTCTATAATTTTATTTGGATAAATAAGAACATCATCTACCTTGTAAATTGAAATTAGAGAGGATTAGCTTGATTTTGGGGAAGTTACACTAGCATGTGGGCCAACCCCTCTCCTCTAGTGCCCTCCTTAGCCAAATTTAGGACCTGCAACATGTCATAGGCTATCATAAGTTGTCATAAGCTATCATAGGACCTGATTCTTGTCACAAGTTGTCATAGATGTCATAGGCTCTCATAGATTTTTTATTTTTAGCTCGAGGAGTTACAACCCATGAGATGCCTCCATGATAGGATTCATTCCACCTTGGATGGGATTTAAACCAAATATTTGGATTCATTCCTCCACTAATGTTCCCTCCTTTCCCAATTCTGTCAAATTTCATCTTAGAATTCAAATTTGAGGGATTTAAAACTAATGTGGGGCCCAACTCAACCTCCTTATGCACCCTCCTTGTCCAATTTTTCCTAATGTTGCGTCATTTCACAATTTGGACATCAACTACAAATATTTGACCCAAATCACCACCTTGATAATTTTTCATGAATTTACCAAGTGACTTAGGCCAATGCATCCCTCTAGTCCAATGGAGTGGTCCATAGCAATAATTTGGGCACATTACAGTCATCCCCACCTAACATTGCTTGTCCGCAAGCAATTCAAACCTAGGAGTGGTAACGTTTCTCCTTCTTCCCCAACTTAGGCTCATTGATTTTTTTTCCTCCTTCCTTAGTGATGACTATTCATAAGGATTCAATTTCAAGTGGACCAAGTCATCAACTCTAAATTCAAAAACGTGAGCCACATTAAGGCTGAAAATGGTATCATGGCTCCAAACCAACCCAGACGAGGTGCAGCATACCATGCTCACTCTATGGTCTTGCAAAGCAATGACATAGGAAACCTCCTAAACAATACCAATAGGAAGAGTAACTCTATACTATTGCCACTAAATCAACTCCCCACTAAACTAGTCTACAAGGAATCTCATCTTATGAAAGCCAAAATTGACTCACCTCCATGTCTGCTGCTGAAAATATGCCCAAAACTGTAACTCCAAGATCCCCAACTAATATCAACA
This sequence comes from Larix kaempferi, assembly GCA_027924585.1. Taxonomy (NCBI): domain Eukaryota; kingdom Viridiplantae; phylum Streptophyta; class Pinopsida; order Pinales; family Pinaceae; genus Larix; species Larix kaempferi. The sequence goes on from BSBM01000131.1 coordinate 1,154,709, forward strand.
AGGAACCACCATGCTACCATTGCACCACTCTGATCATAACCATCCCACTGTCATACTTTGTCTGCATCCCACTCTCCTCGATCTCTAAATTGAAAAATCTATGAAAACTGAATCTACCACCATGGATATTGGCCTGCATAGGAATCGAAGTGAAATCTACCATCATAATTCCATAATCTATACTGAATATAGGAAAATTAATTCTATCTAAATCAATGGCCATGACTCTCGGCTACTCATGAACTCCAACATTCCCCTCAAGAGATAGCTCCATCTCTCCTATTATCCTACCATCAACCCAGTTGAAAAAATTGAGTCTAAGAATGATCCTAGGGTCCTAGATAAACCTGATAAATGCATAGTATCTACTGAATCAACCTTTGAACTGCATAGTCTCCACATAAAGAGCCTCATGTAGTTTCCCAAGACACCCAACAGGAAAATACGATATCCCTCCATCATAGGGTCTCACGCCTAGGAAACTAATCCTATGCTCCACATGGACAGTCTCCTGAAAGTGATGGATGGATCTACCACATGTGCCAACTGCTAAACTACAGAACCAAGTAATACTAGGATCCCACTATATATGATGTACCCCTCCAATCATCATTGTCATCTAAAAAAATCTAGTACTCTAAAGGATGCTAGGATCCCACCACCAAATTGTAAGTTCATTACTCCCAATGCTCATTTGAACCTCTATGATCCTCTCCAGTATAACATGAATATCCTCTTGTGCAATATGCACACTAGTCATATGTCTCACATCAATGACATTGGTCCCATCAAACTGAGTTGGATCAAACTTCCATTTCCTTCCATGAATAACTAAGGCATCAAATAATATTAATGGATGCCTCTGTTGTTGCTCACGAGACTGAACACTGAATGGAATGATATGAACCCAATGTGTATCCACCTCTTTGATACATCTATCCACCAAATCCATGGATGTGTGTCCTCCTCTACTGGCTGGTCCATATAAAGTGTACACATATGTTTCCTCCATGACTAAGTCTCTCTCCCATAGAGGCAACTCATGATCCTCCTAATGCAAAACAAGTACTTGGTAAACATTCTCCATGTCAACTCTCTCCTCAAGTACCTGCAAATATGAAATATCCTCATGCTCAACCCCCATATGAGGCTCCGCCATTGAACCATGAATGTAATTAGACATATACAACTGGTTGTCTGAAGTGTAGGATGGAGGGTGTGATCTTTTGTTATACACATGGTTCTTTGACCGTGCAATGGATGAATTGTTGTCACAGTATATTGTTGTGGGTTCTTTTTGACATTGCCACACATCCTTTAATATTTTTCACATCCAAACAACTTGACATGTAGTAGTTGTAGCTGCGTCATACTCATTTTCCGTTGATGACAGAGTTGCAATGTGTTGTTTCTTTGATGCCCATGACACTACTCCTGTACCAAAATTAAATGTATATCCATATGTTCTCCTACTATCATCCGTGCTACCTCCACAATCACTATCTGTGTATCCAACAAGTCTAAAATCTTCTGAAGCTGAGTATAGAATGCCAGAATATTTTGTGCCACTTACATACCTCATAGTTATTTTACTTGCATTCTATTGTGAGTCTTTTGGAGACTCCATAAATCTTGCGATGATACTTACTCTATACATTATATTAGGACTTGTCAGAGTAAGATACATAAGGATTCCAACTAGCCTTTTGAATAGTATTGGATCAACATTTGATCGATTATCCTCCTTACTTAATTTCAGTCCTATTATTACTGGTGTTTGGGAAGATTTAGAGTTTACCATATTGAATCTTTTCAAGACTTCATTTGCATATTTGGATTGAGAAATAAATATACCATATTTGTATTGACGGAATTCAATTCCCCAAAAATATCTCATAAGCCCCAAATCAGTTATTTCAAATTCATTCTCCATGAATGATTTAAAATCTTTTATGCCAAAATCAACAAAATATTAAATCATCAACATATAAACAAACAATTAACACGTTACCTTGTTTGTTGACTTTATTGTACATCGTTGGTTCACATTCACTTCTTTGAAATCCATTTTGAATTAGGTAGGAATCAATGCGGCTGTACAAATATCTAAGATCTTGCTTTAATCAATAAAGTGCATTTTTCAGCCTGTACATTTTGTATTCTTGTCCTGGAACCTCATATTCTTGTGGTTGTTCCACATACACTTCCTCTTCCAAATAACCACTTAAAAATGCATATTTAACATCCATCTGATAGACATGCCATTTGTTGTGTGCATCTATGGCCAAAACTATTATGACTATATCCATGCATGCAACAAGTGCAAGTGTTTCATTAAAGTCTATGTTAGGAATTTGTGTGAACCCTCTTGCAACTAATTTTTCCTTGTGCTTCTTCACATTACCATCAACATCTTGCTTGGTTTTTAAAATCCATTTGACACTTATTACATCCTTGTATTTAAGTACCTCTACCAATTCCCACGTCTGATTCTTTTCAATGCATTCAATGTCTTCATCCATGGCTTGTTCCCACGCATCATATTTGACAACTTCTTCAAAAGTTAGAGGATCATCTATTTGAGAAAATAATTCAAAATATGAAAATGAATTTGTTAATGTATCAGCATCATATATTTCATGTAGACTTCTTGCTTTTCATGGCCGCAAACTTGCTAAAGTTGGATATGGAGATGAAGTACTCCTTGGAATGCTTTAAGGAGTTTGTTTCTATTTAGATGTGCTTGTTGGTGTAACTTGTGCTACAACTTATGGCATGGTAGCTTGAGCTGTGACATGTCAGACAGTCTTTGGGGTGGACAATGCTATGACATTTTGACTTGCTTGTGGTGTCTGAACCACTTTGCCCATCATGTCATCATGTGCATCAAGATTCACAATTTTCACTGTCTTTTCTACACTTCTATCCCATGCTTCATTCTCCACAAATTGAACATCACAGCTGATTATGACCTCCCTTGTGACAAGATCATACAATTTGTATGCTTTTGTATCTTTGGAATAACCAAAAAATATACAGTTATGTACCTTGTTTTTAATTTCTTTCTCAACTCATCTGGAATATGTGCATATGCAACAGAACCAAAAAAATTTAAATGAGAATCACTATGTTTCGTACATGTCCATGCTTGTAGAGGAACTTTGCTATTCACACTCTTTGTTAGACATTTTTTCATGATGTATACAACAGTTGCTACTACCTCATCCCAATATTCGTTTGGAAAATGATTGGTTTCCATCATACTGCACACCATCCCCATAATGGTTCTATTCTTTCTTTCTGCAACACCATTTTGTTGAGGTTTATGTCGTGCAGTGAATTGCTTGTGTATGCCATGAGATTTACAAAAATTTAGAAAGTCATTTGAAACATATTCACCACTGCTTTCCATCCTTAATACTTTGATGAAGTCACCACTTTCCTTTTCCATAAGCGCCTTAAACTGCTGAAAGCAACCAAATGCATCATATTTTTGTTTTAAGAAATAAATCCAATTTTTTCTTGTGAAATCAACAATAAATGTGAGAAAATATGAGCAGCCTCCTATAGATGATGTTTTCCTTGGACCACAGATGTCTGAATGTACAATTTCAAGTGGTGTGCATGTTCTATATGATTTTCCAACAACAAATGACTCTCTATGCTGCTTACCAAAAATGCAACCTTCACACACTCTTTCTAGTTTTTCAATTAGTAGAAATCCTTTCATCATATTCTTCATCTGCAACAGATTCAGTCCTCTGAAATTCAAGTGTTCAAACCTGAAATGCCACAGTCAGGACTCATCATTTGTCTCTATTTGAAATGTTGCATGTACTTCCGCAACTCTGTCTTTTTCTTCTTTCTTACTTTCTTCCTTGAATACTTCTCCAGAATGCTCATCCTTTTCTTCTTGAACAACTTGAGTTGTATTCCATTTCATGAATGACTTTATTCTTAATGGAAACATATGATTGCTTTTCATTTGAACATTTGCAATTAGTTGCTTACTTGAGTACCTGGCGAGAATCACACATAAAATGTTCTTCATATATACTCTATAACCATTTTTCACTAGCTATCCAATACTTATCAAATTATGATTTAGACTTGCAACATAATAGACATCATGCATGACTTTTTGCTCCCCCTTTTTGGTTAGAATATCAGCATTTCATTTACCCAAAACTATGACTTGAATATTATTTCCAAGTGTGGCATTCATTTGGTTTGATTTATCTAAACTAGAAAATATATATGGATTTCATATCATGTGGTTACTACATCCAGAATCTACATACCATATGTCACTTTGGCTTTCCTTAGCAACATTACACTCTACTAGAGAGGTTTTAGAAATTGCTTCAGCAATCCTAGTACTTTCTATAAACATATTGCTGGTGGAAATGCTGGTGCTGTTTGACTGATTTTGAGCTATCTTATTTTGATCATGCAGTTTTTTTCTTCATTCATATACAAAATGCCCAAATTTCTTGCAGCAATGACATTGTATTTTTTATTTATCAAATATTTGGCCACTTGACTAACTGGAATTCTAATTTTTTCCTCTAATAGTGACATTTGTAGGACTGCTATTGCATCCTCCTCTAGCAAAACTTCTTCCTCTACCTCTATAATTTGATCTTCGTCTTCCTCTTCCATGGTTTATAGTTGACTATGTTGCAAAGGATTTTTTCAATGACATATTTGATCTGTATTCTTGATTGATGAGTGAATCTTATAGCTTGTCAAGTGCAAACTAACTCAAGTCTTTAGTTTCTTCCAAAGCCACAACTAGAGGATCAAATTTAGAAGGAAGACTTCTAAGAAATTTTTCTACAACCTTTCTGTCATCTATGGTTTCTCCATGATACTTCATTTGATTTACCAAGACAACAACTTGGGTATAAAAGGATTCTACTGAATCTATATCTTTAATTCACAAATTCTCAATCTCTCTTCTAAGAATCTATAATTTAGCAGTCTTTACCTTGTCCAAACCTTGGTAGGAGGTTTGAACAATATCCCATGCTTCCTTAGTTGTATTGGTTGTTTCTACTCTTGGGAGTATGGTCTCATGCATTGCTTGATGTATGTAGAACAAGGATTTTCCATCCCTTTTCCTCTATTCCTTCAGAGCATCCTTCTCAGCTTGTGTGAGAGCATTATATGTTTCCTAGTCTGATGAACCTGCATATCCATTTTCAAATCTATCCCATACATATTGACCCCTAAACAAAGCCTTCATGGTCAGAGACCAATATTCGTAATTCTTTCCTGTAAAAATAGGAGTTTGTAGACTTGACATTTTTGCACCAGAAGAGGAATCCATTTTTTATTTTTTTAGAATCACCCCTTTCTATAAAAAATAGACCTTCTACTCTCCCTCAAATTACTTTGATAACCTGCTTTGATACCAAAGATGGGGGGGGAATTGCGTAGTACAAGCTTTACTGCGTAGTTTTTACAATTCATAGTTTACTATTATGTTTTTAACATTCATTGTCTTGTGTGTAGTTTTCAACCCTACTATGTGGAAGTAATTTTATCCGTGCAATAACACAAACTTTAATAATTACTTTATAAATTATTATTTCACCACATCAATATTAATGGACATTCACCGTGACATAAAATAAAAGTTTTCACATAACGTTATAAAAATGACTTTTTTTCAAACAAAATTTTAAGAACCCAAAGCTTAGAACTTTTTGATTCCAACGCGATATGTTAGGACAAGATCCTAAATTTGTGCGTGGTGATTTCAAACTTTACTTTTCATGTCGCGGTAAAATTAAACTTACAAAACTATTTTGCATTCTTTATAGAAGAAGAATATTCAGACATTCACTCACTTCAACACAGGAAATATGTGCAACATGAAATTATCTTTTTGGAATAAAACAAAGTATGTGCAAACATAAGTTACCGAACAAAATAATAGCGACAGATGTAGAAGTTTACACAGAGCTTGTGCTTCCAAGCTTCAACAACTTAAATTCCACGAGATTGAGCTCCCAGACTTCACTGACTACTATGAACTCCAAAAACTTACTTACTTCCTTCCTTATCAAAATGGATATGTATTTTATGCTAAATACAAAGCCCCATAAATTGGCTTCTCTTGGAAGCTACCAAAACATATTAAAGGTAGTAATAAATTTTGAGTGAAATCTACTTGCTGAAATTTTACTTGAAAGACACTACACAACTAATTTGAGAAGACCCATACATAGCATTACATGGGAAGACACAAAAACTAACATAGCTATGACTAAGCCAAAGGAGACAAGAAATCTAACTGCTCATTATTAATATTTCCAACACCCTTTTCTACTGCAAATTCATGCTATAACTTATGAGTAAAACGTGGTCTCTTCCCTTTTTTGTAGTTTGGTGGAAATGTGATCTGATTGCATGGGAATTCATGGTATATTCTATTAAATTTAGTGGCTTGATGATGTGCTGCTGTGAGAGTGTAGCTTACTAAGGTTTATTTTGTTCTCAATTGTCTTATTTTCCCTTGACATTGTAATTTGCACAAATAGATAATCATTCATTAATATCAAAGGGACCAAGTAAAATGGTATAATGTTTACTTACATGACTATAGAAATATTTATAGGTTTTCCTTCAATTAATTATTAAATATATTAAAAGATATGAATGGAAATGTTTTTAAATCATGCAAGCAAAACATTTTAACCATGCCTAAAACACCTTATACTCAAACAAGTCAATTTGATATGCTTTATTATTATTCATTGAAGAAGCAATTGAGTTGTATGCAAATAATCCTTAATCAAATATTATAATTTTCCAAACATTTATAATTGAAAAAATGTCATAATTTTTAAGTAGAAGTTTAATGTTTGTAAAAATTGATGGTTCACTTAAAAAGGGTGTCAAAGAGTGAAAAAGGCATTGTTTTATGAATGAAAGTTTAGGGCTTCTAAAATTTGATGTATAATTCCAATCTAGAACTAAAGGATCTCTTCCCTACATCGAAATACAATATTTCAAGGTGAAGATCAAAATGCTTAGAATTAAGTATGTAATCAAATTGTTTTGGTCTGCCAAAATGCCTAAATAATTGATTTATGCAACAAAGATCAAAACTTGAAAAAGCTATTGAAACATCAAATTAATCCAATCTAAGCAAACCAATGCATGTAATCAACTTTAATAAGTTTAAAATAAATCACGCAAGCGTTTTTGACCAACCAAGAGGTCAAAATACCCAAACAACAAAGATGATTCATGAAACATAAGCCCAAAGAATTGACGATGAGAAGTGCAGAAAATCAAACATCTAAGAAAGGAAATCATCAAACTATTCTTTCAAACTCAAGAAAAAAAATTGAAAATAATGTTTCTACAAAATTCAAATGGGGGCCCTTTATTTTTATAAAAAATAAGGGGATTTGTTGGGGGGCCAATAAATGGCGACACTTGGTGATGCAGTTATCTCAGTAAAAAATGCTAGAAATTATACTCTTCAATAATTTTAAGTTTGGGATATACTTACAATGTAGTTGGTTCGCTGACATGATTAATACTATCAGTCGACCCATCCAAATAAACCTGATCTTAAAATAATGAGGACTTTCAAAGATATTTAGCCATTATGTAGAAACTACAAATCTCTGAGTTATCAAAATGATTAGAGTTTCATAAAATAAAATCTTTGAGTTATCCAAATTCTCTAATTGTGATGCTACCCTGATTTATTCTTAGGATGATGGCAGTGATGATGAAAATCCACCTCCAACTAATCACATTCCTCTAGTTTGGTTATTTGAACATTAATCTGTACCAACACCACCACTTCTTCAATGGGTCCATTCAACATAATAAGTAGTTGGTGATCTCGTAGGTGATCCTACATATCAATGTCAAACATGTTGATAGTTCCAGTGAGCCTCTTCTATTTTGTCAAGTTGTTCGAATATTACATAATACTTACAAAAGATTGAACACCTTGAGAAGCCGCTCTCATAAACAAATCATAAATAAACACACCAATTTTTTTATGTGGTTTAAACCCACGAAGATGGAAAAACTCCATGGCTATAGCCAAATAGCTACTTGAGGAAATATTATTATGCAAATAAAATAATATTACAAATGAGCTTCTCATAATCGATCAACTAGCTAATGACCCTCCATGCTATTTAAATAGAGATCATGAAAAAACTTATTGGGTATTAAGCCACAGATCAATGGTCGCTAAGATCAAGGAGAAGATGAACCATCAGATCACTATATGCCAAGAAAATATCGTGACCATCGGATTACATATTTACAAATGCATACTAATTTGAACAAAAGAAACAGACTTTATCTAATGGATATATTATAACAAGTTGATATTAACTAACTCCTAAGTGCCTAAATATCCTAACATCCCCTCTTAAGAACAACTTGGGATAGGATTGAAGGATTTACAAAAGTGACACTATAGGAGAAGGAATGAGGCATTAGAGCCTATCCTCCCTTAATGACAAATTCCTAAACTTCTAATATAGATCAGATTTAGAAAAATTTACTTCTATAATATACTTTATGAATATGTATGCAACTTGATAATCTATAGGGAAAAAGAACACTTCGAGAATGTGATCATGAACAAGATTTCTAATAAAGTGCATATATATTTCAATGTGTTTGTTCCGATTATGTTCAACTGGATCTTTGGCGAGCTTGATGGAACATTGATTTTCAACCAAAGGGTAGTCAAGTGTTGTTTCTTGAATCCAAACTATGAAACGATCTGTCAAATTTGCGAAGATTTTTTACTAGCATTAACTGTGGCTTGATACTCTACTTCTGCTAAAGAAAGAGCAAGAGGTTGTTGTTTCTTACAAGACAAAAAGGCAGGTCTAGAACCAAGACTAAAAACATAACATGTAGTAGACTTCCAATCATTAGGATAGTCATCCCAATATGAATCAATGAAACCGACCAACAATGGAGTCCCACCTGAACTGTAATGAATCCCAAACTGAAATATATAAGGAATATATTGAAGTATCCTTTGTGTTGATTTCCAATGGCTTTCATGGGGCATTTTCATATAATGGGAAACATGAGAAATGGAAAAGGAAAGATCAGGATGGGCATGAGTCAAGTATAAGAGACTACCAACAAGATGATGATACAAAGTGGTAACTACTTCAGGTGATGTGCAAGTCACATAAATTTTGACTCTAGACTGGAAGGGAGATGGGGTTGGTTTACAATCTTCCATTTGAAAGTGATGAAGAATGTCACAAGCATAATTAGACTGAGAAATAAATATTACTTCTTTGGTTTGCAAGACTTGGATGCCAAGAAAATATTTCAAATTTCCTAAGTTTGTTTTTCAAAGTTCTTCTTAAGGCTTGATTACACATGGGTTAAAACATTATGGTCACTACCAGTAAGAATAAGGTCATCAACATAAAGAAAAAGGATGATGAGATGGGTTCATAATGTTAGGATAATTAATACTCCATCCTTGTCCTACTTAGCATTATTTTCATTTACCTAGCAGTTGATGATGTCATTTCCCCCGTAGTGGTGTGCAGATGTCATCTAGCACCCGATAGCCACCTAATGCACCCTACATGCATGATTTTAGGACCACTAGAGGCAATTCCCTACATTTTAGGAGCCAACTTAGTGATCTAGTTCAATCCACCTGAGTTAGTTGACTCTTGTGGGGGGTTTATGCTCTGATTGCCACTGTTTGTGGCCTCATGCGCCCTTTCCTGAGTGATTTGCATGAAAAACTCATGATTGCGCCCTCCTTGGTCAGTTAACTTATAGTAGCTTTAGTCAACTGAGTTTAGGTTGAGTTGAGTTGAGTTTGGGACTTCCAGAGCACTCCAATGGTGACAATTCCTATGCTATATTGACTGAGAATCGAATTCTCCTATGATATTTGAATTCTCTCAATATCATTGTTGACTATACTGATTATTGGATCATGTGACATTACTATGTTCCTATCTGAGTTCTCATGCATGATTAATTGTTTGCTCATTTTTACTGCAATTTTCACTATAATTCATCTTCTCCGCTCATTCTTTATCTATGAGGTATACTCTGCTACATGATCTGCTGTGATTTAGAATTTCACATGGTATCAAAGCTCAAAGAGCATATGTTGAGCAGTTGCTTTCAGTAGTGCACCAGAAGCTTATGGATTTCCACAACAAATCCTAGTGCCATTGCATTGAATTCATTGGATAAATCCTTTGAGGTCTAGCTAGGTGTGAAGGATCCAGAAAAATGTGCCTATTATCCTAAAGCAGTACTCAATAGTATTCTATCTCCAAAATTAAGAGTTTTTTGCATGATTTTGAAGGTTTTTCAGTCTAGCAGTAGCAACAGTTCAGTTGTATTCGCTTCAACAGTTCATATGGAGAATTCAAATGCTCCCTTGTCTCCAAGAATCCTGACACTTTTCAATTATCTTGATTGGAGGGATGATATGCAGATGGTATTGCGCAACAAGTCACTATATAAGGTCACTATGGGGAAGGAGTTTGAACCTCAAGCAGTTGTTGAGAAGGCCAAGTATTTGGATAGAATGGATGCAACATTTGGTTTCATGTGTATTCATGTTTCCAAAGTTATACTCTTCCACCTCAAATGATTGAAGGCTCCAAGAGAGGTTTGGTTGAAGCTAGAGACCCTCTTCGAAAAACAAGATGAGCTGAGGGGCCATATTCTGGAGAATGAGTTAATTGCTCTTCGACCCAGCATTTTCAAAACTATACATCAATTCTTTTCTAAATTCAAATATTTGGTCATGCAATGCAAACAATGTGGCATTGAGAAGAATGATTGTTGGCTCTCAAAATATCTCCTTAATACCTAGACCAGACCTGGATTTGGCGTAGTTGTGGTCCAACAAAACCCTTCTTCACTGTCCCTTTCGGCAATAGCCTGCGAACATACTGAGGTCTCACCCGAGGCGAAGTTACGGGGGGGATGCAGAAGCATGTTTCTACAGCCAGGTGATGCGCAAATAATAACTGGTGAGATGAGCGAAGTCGCACCTACTTCGCATTTACTTCAGATAGTACAACACACTCTGGGGTTGCGCTCACTACTACATATGGGCGAATTGTTCTGAGAAATTTTTCCACATTTTCAACATTCGTGGGTCAAAAAAATGATTTTTAAAAATTTTCTTTTCATGGCGGAAAAAACGTGGCAATATCCACGATTTTTAAAGTTCCACGAACATTCGTCCCTATATCGATGAATTTTTTAGGTTTCACTTTTCATGGAAACAGGGACAAAAGTCGAGCTATATAAACTACACACTCTCACCATAATTTTCACATTTTCTTTTCTTGTGGCACATTGAGCACGGATTTTGGACTTGCGGGGTGATTGTATGAGCTTGGATATTCTAGATAGGTCTGATATTGAACTTGCAAGGTTAGTAATGTGTAATTTTTTGTCTATATTTTTATAAGGGTTAGATTTTAATATTGTTTATAAGTAATGAGGCTTAGGTCATGTTAATTTGTTTTTTTTCCTTTCTAATATTTTTTTCAAGAACCTACTATCATTTTCATTTAACTTGCTATATTTTTTTCAAGAACTTGTTTTTTTTGGCTTAGGTCATGTTAACTTGTTTTTTTGCCTTTCTACCCACAAAAGTTCATTATAAAACGGTTGTGGCAAGGAAATTCATGGAAATTCTATTTTAAGTCCAACATACTTCTAGCTTAAGAATTGCATCACCTTGTCAAATATAGACTCTAGTTAAATATTTTAGGGTAACTAGTTGATTTTCATAGTAAATAACATTCATTCTAGTACTAAAGTCATTTTTTTTTAATTAAATTAAGTGGTACTTTTCTTGCTTGTGATTAATATTGTGTTTGTGATGCTTTTTTTTGTTATAAAAAATTTGTGATGCTTCTTAAGCTATGCAACATATTCAAGAAGCTTATGAAAACATATTCACAAGAGTTCACAAATAGCCCATCCCTATTTCATCTACAAGATAAAAATCTATAATGCATAAAGGTTCTTGTTCAAATACTACATCTCCAAGTTAGGCCACTTGAACCCATTCTCTTTATACCAATTCTCTTTGTCATCCTAATTTATGAAACACTATAAGTGACATAATCTCTTCTCCTAGTTCTAATGCGTACCACATTGATGTGTCCTACTAAGCTAGGGATTATAACTACAATATTGGTTAAGAGCCTACCCTCTTTGGTGGTCAAACTATATGAGGTCTTCAAACTATACAAGTAGTTATCAATTTCCCAATATTTTTGGTTCCTTAACATTTGACATTTACCATTTTTTTTAGTAACCAACCATTCTCAATTGACTTTCTCATAACCAACTTACCATCTTTCCATTCATATTAACTTTAGTCTTCATGTTTTTCTTTATAAATATAGAAACTATTGGATTATAATATACTATATTCAGAAATGTACTTATAATATCTAATGTAATTGACAAGTTATTGTTTTGTATGGTGTATGTAATACAATTACTTATACGGCCACTACAAGGATTTTTCACTATGAATGAAAATGCAAGGAAGATTGCTCAGTTTAGAGCTGCATTAAAGGCGAGAGGAGATGGAAAATGTTATTGTCCTTGCTTTGATTGTAGGGGCTTGCAAAAAAGAATACTTTTAATAGAAACAGTTGAAAGACATTGTAGGGAGAAGGGGCACGCCGAAGGGGGTTATGAATATCTTCCCCTGGTAAGACTATTTTTGGGGTTCAATTTTTAATATATTCACTGTAATATTCATCATGTCTACATGAATTTTAGTAAAATGTCTTATTTGTTTACTATATGTTCTATACAAACTAATTTTTCTATGTTGTTTGTAAATTTATAGACAATGCCCCCAAAATGTCGTGTTCCAGAGAGTTATTTGCCAAGTACTAGCAGAAATACTCATTCAGTACAACCCAACAAACTTCTACATCAGAATATTGAAGATGACCAAGTAGTTATTTCTGATGATATAATGGATGTAGATAACATTAGTGACACAAATCAGGAAGATGAGATACACAGATTGATCCAAGACACATTTGCTCCAATGGATGAGTACAACCAGGATGATAGTGATGATGTTGATCCTCTACTTGAGAAGTCATGTCAACCTCTATATGAAGGCTCAAAAACAAATCTTTTATCTACTATATTGTTGTTAGTGAACTTGAAGGTTTTGAATGGATTATCAAACACCTGTATGACATAGATACTAAGGTATGTAATTTGTTTTTTTTTAATTTTTGTCTGCATGTTCACAATATCTATATATAGAAAGGGTTGAATTTTTTCCTATCTTGTTGCTATTGTAATCTAATGTGTAAAGTTTGGATGCGATATTGATGATTAATATTGTTTTCATTGATTTATTCTTTTGAATTTTGTAGATTGTTAGGTGAATTTCTATTACCAACTTCAAATATTTTACCATGCACATATCGAGGGATATATGTCATTATGAAAGCATTTGGTATGGAGTATCAAGCTATTGATGCATGTACTAATGATCATATCATATACTATGGACAATATGCATTAGAAAATGAATGCCCACAATGTCAAACAAGTAGGTATCGATCCGATAAAGTGACAAAAAAGGTGCCTCAAAAAGTTCTTCGTTATATTCCGATAATCCCACGTTTCCAGCGGTTGTTCAAGTGTAAAAGTATAGCACAGTTTATGGATTTCCATGCAAAGAACAGAAGTCGCGACGATGTTCTTCGAATGCCTGGAGATGGTTCTGCATTTAGTTACATCGAAGAAAAGTGGCCAGTTTTTAAAGAAGATCCTCGTAATGTTAAACTTTCTTTGGCAGCTGATGGTGTCAATCCATTTGGAGAGCTTCGTTCTACCTACTCAGTGTGGCCTATTTTTGTTATAAACAATAACCTTCCTCCTTGGATGTCGATCAAGAGAGAGCACACAATGTTGGAAATGATTGTTCCAGGTATTTAATTAATAGGTATTTTTTTAATTGAAAGTCTGATCAGTAAATATTTCATTGATTTGTTTCATGCATGATAATTATGTCTTTCATTGATTAGGAAGGTACCAGGTTAAAGATATGAATGTATATCTTGAGCCTCTTATCGATGAGTTGCTGAATTTATGGGCTGGAGTCACTATGTATGATATTTCTAGACCAATCGGGGAAAGACGATTTCAATTCCATGGAATACTTGCATTTACAATTCATGATGCTCCCGGGTTAACACATTTTTGTGGTATATTGTTGTTACTTTCTTTTGTTCCTTAATATTTTATATATCTGTTGACAATATCATGCATTATTTTAAATTGTAATGCTAATTTGCTACACCAATTCAGATATCTTGTAGGTCTTCAAACCAAGGGTAAATATGCATGTCCATTTTGCAGTCCCAGGATAAAATCTCGCCATTCAAGGAGTTTAGCAAAGGAAGTGTTCGATTAGTATAGGCACTTTCTGCCTAAGAACCATAGTTATCGAACTACAGACAAAGAAAAATTTAACGATAAAGAAGAGAATGGAAAAAAACCATGAAGAATGACACCTCACCTATGGAAGGTGGAATATAATAGAAACCGTCATGGTATGCCATTTTTTTTTTGTATTGAATTATGTTCAACGTGATATGTTATACCATTATTGATTAATTGGTTTTAATTTGATTACATACTGATGTTTCATGAATGTCGTTAAGGCACATGAGGAATCAAAATTTACCCGATCCAATTTAGCAGGTTGTCATACTACAAGCACCTACAATAGTTCATTTGTTTGACACAATGCATATCGGCAAGAACATGACAGAAATGTTATGGCGAATATTAGATGGAAGGACTGACAAAGAAAAAAATGGAAAGATTTGTAGTGACATCCAAGAATCTAATCACGCATTGCAAAGTGTGATCATTAATTCTAATGGTGATGGCCGTCAACAGAATATTAGTCTTCCTTGGTGCTTGATGGAGCAACAGAGCAATATTGTGAGAGAGGTCATCAAAAATATCAGGTTTCCAACGGGTTTTTTGTCAAACATAAAGAATATCTTGACAAAAAAAGGTGATTTTGTAGGGGTTAAAACACATGATTGGCATACATTCATTAAGGTAATCATTAGTCTATAATATATTTCATTATCGGTATGCACTATTTTATTAATTCTATTCTCTTATTTAGAAATAAATATGAATAATTAACGATTTTTTGATACAGTATGTTCTACCTTTATCTCTCCCAGATGACTTTGATAGCAACATAAAACATATTATTTATGTTCTTGGAAAATACATGAGGTAAGTAATGTTTTACTCCGAAAATGTACTTGGTCTTTGGTCTGTAGCGGAACTTATTGACATATATTATGTTTTTCCCGCAAATATTATATATGCCTTGACATATTGTTTTATTGCATCATTTGTAGGTGGATTTCATCAAAAGAAATCCATAAAGAAGATATAAGGCACTGGAAGAGAGAAATTCCCCAACTAATGTGTGAAATCCAACAGTATCTACCTCCAACATTTTTCAATGCACAAGAACACTACCTCATACACCAAGTTCAGGAAATTGAATTATGTGGACCAGTACACACAAGGTTGATGTGGATGGTGGAGAGGCAGTTGAAGTCACTGAAGCATTTTGTTAGACAAAGAGCGCGTCCTGAGGGTTCTATGGTTGAAGGATATATGGTATATCAATGCATGGTGTACATTAGTGAATATCTACCTAAATTAGTAGAAAATATGAATGTGCCTCGCATTTGGCATTTCGACTCCATCAACAAATTTGAAGGGGAGGTCCTACTAGGGAGAGGTACATTTAGGACTATGAAAGGTAATTATTATTATATGTTGTTGAATTAATATGTTACACATTTATTCTTTCCAATTTTTTATTATCATACTATTTTTAACTCTTTTTAATAATTATGCATTTTCAACTATATTAAACTATGTTCCTTTAATGATGATCTAATTAAATATGAAATTGAATTGTTTTTTTATCCTTAGTTGGTCGAATGTGGGATGCTTTACATTTATACATTTCAAACAACCTTCATTGGATGGAGCATTGGATAAAAGATTGTGAAGAATTCTTTGGTAGGTTATCATGGGAAGGGGTCAGTAACATGATTAAAATAGTGCATCGTCTTCGACATCAGATTCCTGACCTTACGTCGCAAAGGGAAATTGATTTATCCTATGGTGTACAATATAAAAAGGCAAGTAATTTTTTTACCCACATTTTTTCTAGTTACTTCGATCCATTTTTCCAATTATTACATTTCGTTTGTTTAATTTTCAAATATATTGACTAACTCCTATATGATGTTTATTAATTCACAATGTATTTTTAACCTGTTGTCAATGTTGCAGCTCAAACATCGCAAGGCTATGTTGTGTAATGGTTGTAAATTTCGTATCAAAAGGTTGGATGATAACAGGAAAACCTCGAATTGTGGGATAACTGCAGTCTTTAAGGTTACCAATGTTTCCTCCATAAGTGATAGACATCTAGAAGAAACCGAGAATAGGTACTATGGGCATTTGGAGGACATTGTTGAGTGTGATTTTAATTCCTTTAAAATAGTTTTGTTTGAGGTGAAGTGGTACAAGCTACAGATGCATGAACGTGATCCTGAAAGAACTGTTAGTGAGCATGCTAATGGATTTACCATGGTTAATATAAGGGAATTTGAATCGGGTACAGATCCTTATGTTCTTCCAAGTCAATGTGAGCAAGTCTACTACTTCGAGGTACCAGGTAAAGCAGGTTGGTCATACGTTGTTCGATACAATCCAAGAGGAAGACCAGTAAAGTATAATCATGTACTAGATGATGAAGACAATCATGAAGAAGAAGAGCATGATGATGATTCAGATCAGGCTGCAGTCGATGTGTTAGATGAAGAAGTTGAAGAGGATGATCATGCAAATGTATCAAACGATGATCTCATTGACGATGAGGATGACTATATTAGTAAAGATGACTTTGATGCTGATGATGATGTGAATGATCCTTTCATCAATATCTATTCAGAACCAGATCCTGATACAGATGTTGAGTTGGATGAAGAAGAAGATGAATGATATTTAATTGTTGAAAAGCAGAGGTACGCAATGTTTTTAGGTTAAATTAAATGCAGTCACCATATGTTCATTTTGTTGATTAACTTGGTTATATTTGAAAAGTAGTTTTCTAATCTAATTATGTTCTACATGTGCAGTAACGTGGGTGTTCCTGGAGGTTGTAGTGTTAATGGTTTGAATCGAACATGTGTCGATTGAGCAAGATACAAAATTGTGTTATAAGATTTATGTGTTATTTTTTCGGTTATTTCATATTAGAACTCTACTAGACTCATTGGAAACATAAAAAACTTATTTTGAGTCTTTCATTGGAAACATAAAAAACTTATTTTGAAAGGGGTTCTATCCTTGTTGGTCTTTCTAAGCTAGTTTTAATCTTAATGTTGATCGTTCATCACTACTTGTAAGTCCTCTTAATCAACCAACCACTTTTGTTTCGTGAGAACTAGATCTTGCATCGTCTGATGATGTCTTTTGCAAATATGTCGACACTTGGATCCACTTCATCGGAAATCAAATTGTACACTTTTAGTTCATCTAGTACTATATCATTCTTCAATATCTACATGGAAATGGTCTAAACATCCCAATCGTTGTGATCGACTGCATCCTAATTGCTCTTTATCCATATATTGAAATTCCTATGGGTATGGCAATTAGTATGCTAATTTTTAATTTTTAATTAGTATCGTTATTTTTAATTTTTTAATTAGTATTGTTATTGATAAAATTGTTATATAAAACAAAATCAAAAACCTATGCTACAAATGTCATATATTTGATAACCTATGTAAGATTGTTATGTTATAACAAATGTCATATATTTGACAACCTTTAACATTGTCGACGGTAAAAAACAAAAACATATTTTATGTCCACGGGTTTGATATGATTCATTTTGGTCATTTGCTAACTGTGAAACACTCTGTTTCTCTTGACGTTCGACCGCACCAGCTAGTGCTTGCAACCTACTACAATTCCATTTCCTCCGTCGACTCTCACCCTGCAATTGCTACGAGAGGGGTTTAAGTTGGTTTCGTGTGCTCCGACTGTTTTTGCAAATCCCCGTAGACCCTCAATGGCAACTGCAAGTGGATTCTAATTTACCAGACTTGCAGTAATGGAACTCAAATTTCTCAAAAAAAATGCTGGAGATAGAGGTAGTATTGGTAGACCCTAAATGGTTGCTTGTGTTGATTGCTGAGATAGGGTTTTTCGTCCTCTACCAACTATTGATATCTGTGTTGGAGATATGTCCAATCATAAATTGATTATGAATGCTGTGGTAAATTCGATATGGAAATGAGTAATTTTACAGGTTATGTATGGTCCTTTGTTACTCTTTATGCTTTGGTAGGGTTTTGGGTTTGATGTGATTACTTTTGGTCATTTGCTAATTGTCTCTGTCGAGCTTAACGAAAACGCTCTGTTGCTCTCGTTCGACCACACCAGCTAGTGCATGCAACCGGCTACAATTCTATTTCCTCTTGCAACTCTCACCGTGCAATTGCTACGAGGGGGGTTGAAGTTGGTTTCGTGTGCTTTGGCCATTTGTGCAAATCCCCGTAGACCCTAAATTGCAACCGTAAGTGGATTCTAATTCACCAGACTTGCAGTAATGGAACTCAAATTTGTCTAAAAAACAATGCTGGAGATAGAGCTAGTATTGGTAGAGCCTAAATGGTTACTTGTGTTGGTTGCTAAGATAGGGTTTTTCATCCTCTACCAACTATCGATATCTATGTTGGAGATATGTCCAATCCTGAATTGATTATGAATGTTGTGGTAAATTTTGCATTGGAATGTTTGGCTAAATAGTGATACAAAGTTCATTGATATGGTTTTTGAAAATAGTTGCAAACCAGTTTTATTTGGATATTTTTGTGCAAGTGGATTCTAGGAATATGAATTAGATATGTGCTCATTATCACATTTTGAGGGTGTTTATGCCTGCAATTTAATTTTGATTTTAAGCAATTTTAAATCTCTCTGCTGGTAGTAACATTATCCTTGGTTTGAGATGATGTGAGTTGGGAGCTTTGCTGTAATCCTAATTTTGGTTTAAGCAGTTTTGTATCTCCACCTTTTGCCACATTCTCTTGATTTGAGCTAGTGAGAGTTTGAGGCTTTTTTGTTATCCTGCAAGCATTTATTGGGTTCTCTGCCCATGATTCGAAAGCATAGTTTAACCTTCATGGCCATAGAAGAATGATTGTCTCAATGATATTGTACCTAGCTTTTAGATTTTGGTTTTGGAATTTGAACCAGATTGCTTTCCAAGTTGTATGTGAAAATTTTAATAATTTTTAAAAATAAAACACTATGTTTCTGGGTATCAATGCTCAGGATGTGAATTCTCATTTGGTCTGTTAAGCTTATCTGGATTTATACGTAGATTTTGGATATGATAGTTGTTTTAATTGGCAATATTAATGTGATTGCTTCAAACGAGGTCTTGAATTTCAACTGTTAGCCCTAAAAGTGCTCTGGATATCACTACTTTGAACACCATCAATAGATTCCATAAGAAAACTTGAGTAAGATGTAAATTGTATTCCTTTTGATAGAAAATATGCACTTGTGTTCATTTCCTTCTAGATATTATGATGGGAAATGTTATTAAAAACATACACACATCAGTTTCACCTACTTGTAAATTACCTCTATGTTAGATTGTTCAGGGCACCACCTACTCTAGGTCTCTCATTAATTCACCATAGTGACGGTGTGGTAATTCCCAGTCCTACCTACCCTGCTCCCTATTCACTCTCACCTCTTCATTCGCCTGTTTCAAATGACCCCCTTGCATCTGCTGAGACATCTTGACAATGCCAAACTCTGCTCATATTATCTCCTTTTACCTTTGGTTGTTTGCTTTCCTGGGAGACTCACTTCATATTAATTGGTTGAAATAATACTTGATAAAATGTGCATATTTATAGCACATAACATGCCTCCTAGGCATCAATCATGGCTTGTATTTCACAACCATCTGCACATAGTATTTAGACGATGCTCCTGCGTGTATAGTATTCCCCACACATTTGATTGCAACTACGAGGTACTATCCACAGTGATTTGACTCTGAATCTTGATTCACCTCAGGCTTAGATATAAGGTGTTTTAATGTGTCAATGACTAATAAGAGAATATTTGATTAAAAATGGTTACTAATAAGAGAATATTTGACACAGAAGAATGCTGCTAATTTTTAACAAGCAGGCCTGAAACAAGCTAGCGTGGTGCAAGTGAGCCCAAGGCCCATAAACCAGAAGTAAACATGGAAATCTTTGCTTGGACCAATGGAAAACATCATATCTATACTATTGATGATAATATCATGTGGTTGGATTATATGCAAGACTGGAAACCTAGGTGGGAGTTGCGACATGCTGAAGTGTTAGATGCTAACTTACAGGGATCTGACGCTTTTAATATACTAGTGCCACAACTCAGAAGAATGCCTATGGGATCCAGTATTGTACCGGAGATGATTTACAACAACTCCCTGAGAAAAGCAGCCGATGCAAGAAATTCATTAACAAACCTATACCATGATCTTACCTTAATCTCATCAGAGGGCTCTACATGCCACCCCGGGCTAAAACCAAACCAACAGTACTACTGTATTAACCGGATACGTTCTCTCGAAGCATGTCCACATAAAGATGCTAGTCTCTGGTTTCCAAGTACTACACACACTTATGAAAAATATAGAAAATTATGGTGGAAATTCTTGAGAAAAGAAAATACAGATAGAACATATTATACCATGCTGAAGTTTGGACTTCAAATTCCTCAAATCTATGAGGACCCTGCATTCTACATCCCTGATTGGATGAGACACTGGTGGCAGTCATTCGGCATCAACCTGATAGCATTATCACCAGATGCTATTTATAATATGAAACGAGTAGTTGGAGAGTCCCTCGAACAGGTCAAAGATATTTTGCAGACAAATATTACTGAGGATCAAATCCTTGGGTACTACATTAAATACAATCAACCATGGCTTGTCAAAACCCGCATAGACGTCCACATGCATCATAATAGACACGTGGTTCAGAGGTCTATTTATTCAAAAGCATGGTGCAATGAAGACAACGCCTATCGAGAAATTTTTGGTCCACCATACTTCGATGATTTGTAAATATCTCCAAAGTATTTGGCTATGAGTGGGTCTTGTCCATTCAGATTGTCATGAAGATTGTAAGGAAAGTCATAAAAAAATTTAGATCTTACTATTGAAAGAATAATAACTTTAAGATGTTTTCCATAATGGTTAGTCATGGTTTTGTTGTTTCCAACACTTATATCTCTCGTTGATTTTACTTAAGTTAAGGTTTAAATTGTCAAGGATTTGAATGTTTGCATCAAGCACATGTGGTGTGTAAGGGTTGTTTGAGGGTCTTACATAACATTCCCTACACATTTAATTGCAACTAACACATTGGTCCCGAATGTTGTTATTTAATTTTTTATCCTAATGGTAATATCAAAGACCTATATGATTTTGACTATCAGGTGCTGAGGTGGCATCCTTCGGTTGTTTGCTTTCCTGGGAGACTAGAGTGCTCCCCTTATTTGGCATATCTTTTAGTTATTTGGAGGCATAGATAAATAAATAAATAACAACATTCGGGAGGAAATCAGCCTTGGTACAATCAATTTAAAGTCCTCAATAGCTGATGTTATCCAATTCTATAGCATGAAACATTGGAGATTTACCATTGCTATGAGGTCCAAACTCCACTCAACACACCCATTATTTCTTCTCTTAGCCTTTCCATACCTCATATTTTGCAAGCGTCTCATGTTGTAAGAAGACATGGATAGTCTTAATTTGCACTCAAAACTACCTCACATCCACAAAACTAGCCCAGAACTAAATGATGAGGTAGAAGGTGAAACGTGTCTACTAATGTTCATAACATTACCCATATATGTTTAATTACCGTTGTAGTTTGTCATTATAGGGCCCAGAAATGCCCAGATGTGAGGTATAAAGCATGTTCATTGCCTTCCACTGTCCACAGTTGGCATGGGATGCCCAAAAGTCATTTTACAACTAATAAAAAGGAAAAATCACACTTTAGACTTGTGAATTGAATCTGAAAGTACATTCTGGTAGCTATTACAGGAAACTATTTTTCATTAGAAAACCCACCGACAACTTGTTTTACAGTTTTTTTTTAAAACTGAAACGGTTATATATTGATGATTTAAAAAAAGAAGAAGATGGGTTACACAGCAAAATGTAGGTCTAATTGCTCCCATGGAAGGAAGACAAGCCTAACATCCAGTTCTTCCTGATCAATTTGATAACAAGCACTATAACTGCCTGTCCTATGATAGCTATAGTATCTAACAAATTGCCCAAGTAAAAGCAAGCAAGAGAAATACATTTGTAGGTAGTTCCAGTCTTAGGGGTGTGCAACCTATTCTATTAATTACATCGCTATTAAATCCCGTAGAGGGGGATTGAAATACTAATGAGAGGGGCTCGCCAAGTCCTATGGTACCCAAGTGTTATCAAGAACCACATTATTGTAGAGAATTGAACCATAAGGGATTCCAAGGCTTACACAGTAAAAAACCAATGTTCAAAAGCTTCCTGAAACCAATATTTTTGCCTTGTCTACATTTGGCCTAGTTCTCTTGATGTTGTGTGTTACCCCCTTTTTGTGATTAATGTGCTTATCTTACATTACATGTCACTAAAAATTGTATTAGAACATTGACCTAACTGGTAGTGTTGAATTTTCTTCAACACATGAGTGACCGACTAGGGGACTGCTCTCAGGTTGACATTTTTCTGGTTTGGTCCTCCTGCTTGGTTGATGGATACACTCATTATTGATTGAATTTTTTTTTTTTTAAATAAAAAAAAAACCAATATAGTCGGAAAATCAATATACACATAATGTCTAAAAATAGTCTTTGAAAATCAAATTTATCATGGCCTTTTGAGTGCCAATTTGCATGGATTTGAAATTTGCAACATGTCTAAGGTGTAATATTTCACCTAAGTTAGCTTATTTATTTTGCGTTCTCTCCTGTAGTATTTTATAGATTTTTTGGTTAAGATGTATTGACATTGAAACATTTACGAACACTGCTGTAATGTAATCCTGAGTGGACCATCTCACTGTAGTTATGGTTTGTTGAGATGATATAGTCAATTAATGTTTCTTAGTTGAGTGATTTTGCCAAACAGTTTTCATATGCATTAGCATAAAATACCAACATGCAAATTTTAAAAATGAATGGTAGGATGCCAGAAATATGCCATTCAAAGAAAGAGGGTAGGCTGCCAATAATATGCCCAACAGTGTTGGAAGGAGAAGTAAATGGGTTAGGCATGTCCCTCCTAAGCCTCAGATTTGAGGGAAGTAAATGTGTACTTTCAAAGAAGAGAGAAAGGACCGTCCTATTTATTCTTGTTTTATGGAGTGTAGGTACCACCAAATAGGTATCTGTCTGATCTATCTTCCTCAAGTGATGATGAATATATACTTGGAGAGGTTGAAAGTGAGACGAGCTGTACTAGATCTACCAGTTTTATATCAACTAGATCTGAAAAGATAAGGAAAAGATTACATAGATGCATGAAATATTTTATTGCCAACGGTGGGTTGTGTAATTATGATGCTGAGAGCATAGGAGACATGGATTTTCCATTGAGGTATAAACATCTAGTGCAACGATGGGTACCTAATATGCTACCTCAAGTGGACACGGATTTCCTCATCAAAGGGAGGATGTATTGCATCGCTCCTTCATCCTTACATGGATTGGGGCTATTTTCCATGGATGGAGTAACGGTCCGCTATGGCACTGTAACTGAATTGATGGAGTATGTAGGACCACTATACAGATACAATAACTGGTTGATCTTGGTCCAATATACTCGAAGTATGCAGAGATACGGAGTTGCCGCGAATTATATTCAAATAGCAGAAAAAAAATAAAAACAAAGGGGCGACTATGTATATTGATGGGAGACCAAAAGCGTCCGGAAACATTGTTGGCTTTATAAATAGTACACAACCAGTGACAACAAATAAGCAACCAAATTGCGAATTCAAGGCACGCGAACATCATCGTATATTTGTATGTGCAATAAAAACAATACTTGCAGGTGAAGAGTTGTTGATCGTTTACAACTTAAATAGAATAGAAGTGGCTTCCACGGTCCAGGGGTACTGTGGACCATCAGAAAATATGCCTCTTGAGGTAAATGCTAAAAGTAGTAACCAAACATGACTACAATAACTAAATGTTTGGTTTTCTTCTGTTAACATTCAATTTCCATTGTTTCCATTCGCTTTATTCATGCTTATTATGAATATGTCCATGTGATTACATGGTAATTACATTGCTATGAATATCTCATTTTTGTTTTTGATGCAATTATTGACTACTGAATTTTTTTTTAGGTTGGCGGCAGTGGAAAAGCACATGCCTCTTCCACGGTCCAGGGTGACCGTGGAAGGTCAGCATCTACGCCTCGTCAGGTAAATGTTAAATATAGTAAATAAATATGACTACAATAACAAGATGTTCCGATTTTTACTGTTAGGATTCGCTTTTTTCGTGCTTATTGTTAATATTTCCATATAAAAGCATGCTTATTAAACCGTGGCAAGAGTCTGCTCATGGCCATGGAGCAGAACATGTATCTTCTACTTCTGAGGTAAAAATTAATATTAATGCAATATCTCATTTTTCTTTATGTTACAATTATTTAGTCTGAGGTAAACATTTATTTATTGATTTATTGTGTCGGTGTGGCGCCATTGGAAAGGCACCTGCTGCTTCCATGGTCAAGGGTGATAGTGGAAGGTCACACTCTATGGCCAGTTAGGTAATTGTTTAGTAAAATAAGTAAATGTTTCGATTTAGTACATTCACATTTTTCTGAGCTTATGATGGATTACTGGATCATTTTTCTGACATTATGACCGATTACTAGTTCATTCAGGACCGTGGAAAGGCACCTGCTTCTTCCACGACGACGGTTCTTCGTGGACACTCACCGGTCATAACACTGAGTCAGGTAAATGTTAGTGAATAATAGTAACTTAATCTTCATTACAATATCAATATTTGAATGATGTTAAAATTATATTGCATAATTAAATTTATTGTTTGATGAATTTAGTCACGTGCACCAGCTCTGGGTGATGAGGGGTTTGATGAAGAGATTTTCTATTCCATTGACCCAATGCACATTTTTAGAGTAGCCTTGAAAAAGAAAAATTGTGAAATGCTTGACTTGGCTCGCCAAAGGCCCTTGTCACAGGAGAACAAGGCAAAGATTCTAGAGCTGCAAGGGGTTATAAAGTCTTACAGGGTAAGTGGCATCTTCACAATTGTTTTTAAGCTATGTTGTGATTTCATATTTGATATTATGTTTTTTATCATTCCAAGTGATCTGATAAAGTAAAGTTTATTGTTTGTAGGATTTTTTAAAACCCGTGACTACAGAACCTGCCGCGACAGGTATAGGTAGCAGTGATGGTCCAATTCAACAAAAAAAAGCAATGTACCAATGATGCTTTTTTCCACTCCTGTAGTTGGCCTCGATTCCATTGATGATGGCACTGGTGAGAGAGAGCATTATGCCATGCCGGATCATGATGCCATGCTGGATCATGGTGAGAGAGAGCATGATGCCATGCTAGAGCATGATGAGACGGAGCCTAGGACTCCACATGGATTTGGAGATGAATGTACTGTAGACAACCAGGAAACTTTTCGTGGTGTGGCATGAGTTAAAAGCACTAGAAAACTAGATCTCACCTTTCTGGTGGATGACTCTTGTGTTCCTATCAAGATCCAGAAAATTGCTGGTATTTATCCATTATTTTTTTTATTTTAATCATGAAATTGAAATAGACATACGTTGAAATTATTATAAATTAATGGATTACATGTTTTTGTAGGAAACAATGTCTTCTACAAGCATTTGAATGACAAAGCCTTGGAGCTATTTGGCCCCACCATTTGCACACGGTGGAATAGCCAAGATAGCACTAAGAGAGATGAGTTGATTGACCACATGGTCAACTTGTTCAGAAATACTTTCAATAGGAAAGTTGTTGCAAGGTTAGCCGGTGGGAATTTGAAATATACCAGGGCCCAATATAGGGAAAGATTGCAAGCTGACCTCAGGCATGAGCACCCTCCCATGGTTCCTGAGAAAGAGTGGAAGGCGCTGATAGATGATGCAAAGGAGAACTTGCAAAAAAGACAAGGAAAACAACCACGGCCTGGTAAAGCAAGGTACAACATATATCACCTTTTTACTGAAATAAGCTCAATTGTTTTTTTCTTTTTTGTTTTAAGTAATATTTTTGATATCTAAGGTTTTTGAAAATTTTCATATATAGGCTACCTGACACCTCCAAAGCAACCAAGGCTAGAATGGAAAAGCACGGGCAACATAGACTAGGCCAGGGTGGCTATAGAAAACTAAAAGCAAGAATTGTAAGTATTAAATGATTAGTTGTTAGGAATATTTATTTAACAGTACCGAACAAATATCTGATTTTGATACTGGAAATTTTAATCTGTTATCATGCATTGCAGGGAAATATGTTCCAAGCTTCTACCACCGACGAAGACCTAAAGCTTGGTTTCAAGTTTTGTTTTAAAAGTGTGGTTGAACATCGGAAAAGTTTGGGGCAAACTCCAATCTCCCCAATGACACAAATGCAGGTATATCACCAATTGTAGTATACTATTAAAGTTTATTCGGTACCTCTGATTATATCACCCATAACTAAAAATTTATGTTTTTTTTTAAGCAACAATACAACCGCAGCAATGAATCTAGCGCTACTTAGCAAGTACAAGTTGATGTTGGGGTGAACATTTCCCATGATAATGTGGAGCATAGTGTCCATTCCGGTATGTATGCTTTGGAAATAGAAAATTATACTGGTATTAGATGTATATATTTCCTGACCTAAACTTATAAATTTTCTTCTTTCAATGGAAGACCCTGCAGCTTAGGAGCATGAAGTGTAAGGGGAAGCAACTATACCTTCAATTAACACCCCAATTGTCACATCTACAGAGACTGGTAAAGAGAAATATTGTAATTTTAATCAAAATAATGAAATATTTATTTCAATAATAATTCAACGTCATATATATATGCACCTCATTTTCATTGTTGCAGTTCACACCCCTACAAAAATGCCTCCATGCCCTGCTCAGTGACGTACAAGAAGTGGCACAAATGAGGGCATGTAAACACAAACAATAATAGGAGATATCGCAGTAAATACTGCGCCAATTGATGATTGTGATACTGTACTCGCAAGTTATTTCAATGAAAAAAAATAGAGATCAACGAAAAAGTAGTTCATGACTTGTATTTTGATGGATATAGATGTTGTTAGTATGAAACATTGTTAGTATGTAACATAGATAACTTTTATATGGTTTAGTTATGAGGTACTTATCTTTTATGTGATGCTCTTAGCAATTTTCCCATTTATATCTTTTATTTTCGTAGAATTTGAAATTTAAATTTAAATGTCATCACAAGTCATTGTATGCTTGTTTATAATTATTTGTATTTTAATATTCAAATTCTGTGTTTTCTAAAACATCATCACTCATGTATGTGCTGCATGTAGATAAATTAGTCTGAAAAAATGATTCTCTTTATATTAGATATATTAGATATGTTCATCATGACTTCGATGATAATCACTCTTTATAATTTGATTACTGCCCAATACATCTCGAGGACCAACTTCAGCACAGGGACCACAGAGGAGTGATGAAATTGATAGAGATCAAATTTATGTTGTAAAATATTTTACTGTTGCTTTAGCACTATTCAGAAATAGTACCACACTTCAGATCTGATTTTTGGTTAAATGTTAACGTGGAGATCTTCAACTATACCTCTCTTACTATTATATGATCAATATGTTTATTTTATCAACTTTTACTTAAAGAGATGAAAATTATGTTATAAGATTAATTCCCATTACATCTCGAGGACCAACTTCAGCACAGGGACCATAGAGGAGTCCTTAAGTTGATAGAGATCTAAATCATGTTAACACATGTGGCTTTTATTTTCTATAGTACAAGGTACTTATCTGTTATGTGATGCTTTCAGGATTGCATAGAGAGAAATGCGGGATATTTTTATTTGGCATCCCACGACCCTTCCTCATTCTGTGATGATGAACTTTCAGGTTATATAGAACGGCTGTACATTTGAGAGAGATATGACTGGTTGTACATTCCCCACCTTGATTGAGCTATGATTGGTCTTATGGTACCTTATCTTTCAATGGTGTTTAATGGGATCATTTAACCTCCTTGAGTAACTTTTTTAAAACCACCTTGTTGAAGTTTTGCTCTTATAGAGTACTATGGTTGTTTGGCCACATTTGGATCAGCTTACCCTTGGTTCTAAGGGTCATGGGTCTTCTACTACCAACACCTATGTTATGGCCATCTTTTATATTTTCTTGTTTTATGACCATTGTTTATATTTGTACCAACACTTCAGATCCCATTTTTGGTTTAATGTACCTTCCCCACCTTGATTGAGATATTATTGGACTTGTGGTACCTTGTCTTTGACTTGTGGTTAATGCGGTCATTTACCCTCCTTCATTTTTTATATACCACCTTGTTGAATTTTTGGTCTTATAGAGAAGTTGACTTTGATCACCTACGATCAATTGTGGTGTGGTGATAATCACTTCTCTTCTGCTGAGACTTGGTTGAAGTTTATAATTTTTGTAACTTTGCTTATGTTGACTTCATTGACCTAATCAACTACAGTCATTTCTCTCTCTCTCTGGTTTGTCCAAACCCTCTTGAAGGGTCAGCTGGTTCCTAGAGATGACTGGCCTCTTCGAGGCACATGTAATCTTTTCTGAAAGTAATACTTCTAAGTATATTTTCAAGAATGGTTTCACATCGAGGTTGGTATCTTCAACTAAATATCTCTTTTTGTTATATGATATATATGTTTAATTTATTACAAGTTACTGAATATTGGTTTATCGTTATAGTTTGCTTGTCAGTTTAACTCATTATAAACTGTTGATATGGCAATTTTAAATTTACCAAAGACCTTGTGTTAAGAACTTACTAGTTGTACATTTGGAGTTTGAAGGAGACAAAATTAATAGTCACCTACAGGACTTATTCTACACAGTTGAGTATTCACTACTTATTTAATATCAAATTGTGGTCTTTTATGGACAATCTGGGCATTGTGGTCTTTTACAAATTGCAAGCTACAAAAATTATGGTGGTTACTGAAAGTTGGAGATTCGATGGCGATTGGGAAACCCAAAGTTGGAATGTGGCACACTCCAACTTTGGCACCTTCCTTTAGACAAGCCTCGTAAGATAGTATAAAAGCCTTCACACACCAAAAATCACCACATGAAACCCTTGTTGCTCAAGAAGAGAGGTGCACACCACTTTTTGTGAAGTAGCTTATACTAATTAACAAAAGGACTTTGAAACCAATAGATAATATTAGTGTTGCAAAACAAAAAACTAGCAAAAAGTTGGCACGGGTCATCAACTTGGAAAATCAGAAAATTTGAGAGAAAACCAACAAAACCCATCAAGTATAAATTCATACCTTAAAAATTCAAAAAAATTGGTGAGTTGAAAAACATAGAAAACTTGGGAAAACTCAAGAATTTGATAATGTCTCACTTGTGACAGTGATCTCCATTCTTCCTCGCTCGACACCGAATTGATTACCTGGTCTTTTCCATTGACAGGAAATTAGGATCATCTCCATTTAGGGAATATTCTAGCAGTGAGTCCCCTGAGGGGGCCTGCAAGTAATGTGCCTACTAGTAATGAACCAGATCTTTGCTTGCAATTGAGGGAAGATGGCCCGTTTGAAGATAGAAGGATTCCTCTAATTGTATCATGCCTTGGCCTTCAGACAGAAAATTCAATGAAATTGGGAGTCCTTGATTGAGACTAAACCATTATAGTAGAGAGATTTCATCCAGAACTGATCGTAGAATGAGATATAGACACTGTGGGAAAACACGTGATGATGTTGATTTGTGTGTGATTGCATATGCAGCTAGAAAATATATAGAAGGTGGCATGAAATCAAATGAAATTCTGGGTAATAGCAAGTGCAGAGAAGTTTCATGTGTCACATAAGAAGATGGCAATAGATTATGGAGAAAATCCCATCTCCATGAAGTGTTGTATGGAGTCAGAAATATTTGCATGGGAGATGTAAACATGGTTGTGCTACATGTAAAATTGTGTAATTTGTCTTTGTTTGAAGTTGTTTGGTCTTAAGTGAATACATCTTCCCATTTGAGTGCATGGTAATTGCATTGTTTGCATGTGGTGCCTATATAGCTCTATGGTATTTTTGGCAAATCCTATTACATAAAGTGCACTTGACAGTGAAAATTTATGCAGCTCATCAAAATTTGCAATTGGGATCTTTATTTGTTTTGGTTTTTGTTCGGTTGGTGCATTCATTGGATCAGGTGGCCTCTAACATGGAAGCTAACTTGGGCTCTTCTATTGTGCCCTAGCTCAAGTATTTTGCCAGTTTGTTATCTTGTGGCATGATGTAGTTTTGGGGTTCTACATTCAACCTGCACATGCCTTCTCTGTGCATTCTTTTTGGTGCATTGCTTCCCACCTTTTTCATATCCACACAAGTTAGAATTTATTTTGGTTGGATTCCTTTGTTGTAACTTAAATAATTGTTTGTTGCTACATGCTTAGTGTGCTTCTAGGAGACTTGGTAAACAAGGGCTTTGGTAGAGGTAAGATTGATTATATCAATTGACTTCAAAGTTTATTTAGAAATATTTTCAACCATTGGTATTCATGACAAGTAGGGTATTCATAACAAGTAGAATTGTGATCTGATTTCCTTGTAGGGGTTTAAAGTAAAACTTTATCATGTCATTTCTTTAATTCAAGATACTGGGGCTTACGATTCAACTGCTATCCACATGTGCTTAAGACTGGGGCTTACAATTCTTCATGTTTATACATTTAGTTCAAGTCTTGAGATATCTATCTAGGACTGTGTTTGTTGTTTACAAGCTCATGAAAAGTTTCATGATAAATGAATCTGAGAAAGTTTTATTAAGCATATAAATATATACCATTACATAAGCATATAGACATTCTTAAGAAGTGAATAGAGCTAAGGTATAATTCTTTGTAACACCGAGCTCATACATTGCAAAATGTTGTTTAAGCCTTGTGATTATTCAAGGGACACAAGGATGTGAAATATGAGCTTGAAGAAGAACAATTTGCAAAGCATTGAAACATATTGATAGCATATTTGAAGGACTTGTGTTATCACTTGAAGACTGAGCATATTCTTTATGACCAAATTGAAGTTGAGTTTGAATAGTGTTATGGGAGAACATCAGTTATAACTTGAAGACCGAGCCTATTCTTTGTGAGCAAATTGAGTTTGAGTTTGAATATTTGTGCCATTAAAAGACAAAACTTGAAGTTGAAGAATTGATTGTTGAAAAGGGATAAGTATGAAAACTACTTGAAGAAATATTATTTGTGTTACTGTTTATCATAAAGACTTGGTAACTACTTTAAGGAATACAATGCAAGATTATTTGTTTCATGAAGTTTGATAGAATTGGAAGCCATCATTAAGCAGACTTGTTTGTAGATCTGAAAGGAATCATTGATAGGGATTTGATTGTAGATGTAAGAGCTAGTTCATGAGAAGTACTTTTAGTCTATCTGAAGCAAATCTATGACTGTATCGTCGCATTCATTTTTTTTTAACACTTACAGGTATCGTCTCTATATCGACAAACAACAATGTAGGCTATAGAGAATGTTTCCACGTAGTTGCTGAACCTGCTACGAAAGTTTGTGAATCCTTACGTGGATACTGCAACGATGCTTCATGGAACTATAAAATATCTTCCACGCAGGTGCTAAACCTACCACGAAAGTTTGGGAATCCATGCATGGATATTGAGACGATGTTTCATGGGACTATAAAAGAATCATCGACATAGGTGCTGGATCTGCCATGAAAGATCGTGAATGGATACGTGGATACTGCAACGAAGTTTCGTGGAAGATTCAGCGCCAGTGTGGAAATTTATAGGAGTTGTGCGTCGATATAGAGACACAATTTTGTGGCAGGATGTATTTCCACAGATATGAGAAAAGTTGTGTTGTTGACATGTGGCATCAAAGAAGCGTTACTATTGCCACAACGTGGAATGTTCGTCCCTATATCCACAAATCACTTTCCATGAAAAAAGAAACACCAATCGTTGCAACAGGGATGAACATTCATGGCTATTACAACGAACTTTCGTGGCAAATTAGACCATATGTAGTAGTGGCTTATTGGAAGCTACACAATACAATGTAACAATGCACTTTGGGACTACGTTGAGGGATAGTTTTACACTCTATAGGTTTCATTGACATAGTGTCGCTTGTGCAACTATGTATTCAACATACTCAAAAGTACTCGTGCATTCAGCTATATGTGTTCGATAATTAACATATTATTCTCATCGACCATTCCTGTGAAAATACATATAAAAGCAGAAACACACATAACTATAAGCATGAACATAAACATAAACATAATAAATCACACTCATACATTCACACAACATGCTTATTTACTTAGTTCACCCCCAGGATGGGAGCTACGTCCACGGGAACTATTGTTTATATTAATGGGAAGGGTCAATAGTTCCATTCCATGAACACAGCTGCAGACTCTTCTCTCTACAATAGGTCTCTACGCACATAGTTGTAGAGCCTTTTCCTCTTTTCTTTCTCTTACAATACTTTTTTCCAAAAGAATTAAGACCAAAAATAAGACCATGAGATACCAGCTCTTCCCTTTTTATAGATTGTGCTCGAAGGTCACGTCATTACAATAGTTATGGGCACAAGCCCCCATAGTACCCTTAAACCCAAAAAGGTAGTGTGGTTACCCCGCTAACCATAGTTCGTCATAACTTCTCAGCTACAATGCTTGTCCTTTGCATCCTTTTCGTCGCTTCCTTGAATATGACGCCCTTCTGACAGCCTCTTCCTCTGACAGGCACTTCTTCTGACCATGCGGTGCTGACAGTACCCTTTTGTGTCCTTAACTCTTCTCACCTTTCAATGCCATAACTGTAGCTTTCAGGCCGTCATTTCCTCATTAACTACTCCAACTACCCTGGATGTCCTTAGTAATTTCTCTTTTACTAAGGAGACAGGTCCTTTTCCTCTGACAATGTGTCATTCCGTACCCTTCACCTGGGAATTACGGAGACGCTTCCCCCAAAAATAGGTCAGTACCAACCTTCGTTGAATCCATACTTCCTTGAAGCTGCTATACTTTAACTTCGGTTCATCATAACTTCACTAATTCTCAAAACTGCGCTAACTTGTCCTCAAGCTATGCTTCAACAAAACTGCACTACTCTTGAGCCTCTTTAGCACAACTGCGCAAACCTTGAGCCTCGCCCAACAAGGATGATAAATTGGTGCTATCCATTCTAAGCAAGATTGGTCCGGAGTTTTCCATTTTGTTTCTACCTTCCATTCAGGGAGACTGTTAATCCCTGGTTTGAAAATTCCCTCCTTAGATGCATTCACCGAATCTCTCATCCAAGAACAAGACAAACTGATTCAGATGGGTGCTTTGCAAGCATCCAAAAATCAGGCTCTTATGGATGGGGAGTCAAAAAGTGTGAATGCCAAAGGGAATAACAAGGGTAAAGAGAAGAAGAAATTTGAATCCAAGAATAATGCAAATTCTAATCCATTGGAAGGATCCTCCATATCCAAGAAGGATAAGTAACAGAGGTTTGAGAAGACTAAGTGTTCCTATTGCAAGAAAGGAAACCATCTAGAGAGGTAAAGCATGAAGAATAAGGTATATCAAATGACCAAACTTCTTGAACGACACAACATTTCCCTCCCAGAAGGAGAAAGGGAGACTGATTCTGGAAGTGAGACAGATGATCATGACAGATGCGATGCATTGAAGGATGGATTCACACAATCACAAGCTTTCCTCATAGATTCTAGAGCCTCCAACCACATGGTTTCCTCCAAAGAATCATTCTCTTCCCTAGATCTCAATGATGGTTCGATTATTCACATGGGAGATAATTCTCATATCTCTGTTGAAGGGAAGGGAATAGTACATCAGGAGCATGGAAAGTTCAAAAATGTTCTATTTGTGCCTTAGTTGTCAGCAAACTTGTTGTTTGTTATCAGATGACTCATACAGGTTCACCGAAGAAAGTTGTATTTAGTCCTGACAGAGTTGATATTGTAGAGATCTCTTTTGGGAATCTTATAGTGAAAGGGTTTTCAAACCATGCCTCAAAGGAATATGAATTCTCTCACTTTTTTCAATACTCTCTGCCTACTCCATTGGCATCTGATGAAAATCAGGATGATGTCTCTTATAATGAAGATGAGGACCAAGATCTTGATGTTGAGTATGAAGTTCAAACAGATCCAGATCCAGATCCAGTACCTGCTCGCAATCCATGGCCAAGGCCAATATGGGATCAAAACTTTCTTAAAGTTGATGGGAACATAGCTGCGGTTCCATCTGACTATAGAACAAACAAATCTCTGTATCATGCAAGCCTTGCATTATGTAATACGGATCCACTTCTCTCAAATAGGTGCTACATGATGGTGGGGTCTGATCCACAATATTTCAAGGAGACTTGCCATGATCGATATACAACCAATTTCAAAGTTCATTTGGTTGACAAAGGGTACTAAAAAGTTCATGATTTGGACTATAATGAGCCATTCGCTCCAGTAGCAAAGATGGTTTATGGAAGACGTTTTTCGACAAATACAGCTTCGAAATAGTGGGAGGTGCATCAGAGGAGAAGATCCATATCCATATCTGGATCCAACACTTGCATTAGTATCAAACATAGGAGAAAATTGCCTACATTTTTATAAAGTATTTCACTCACAAAGTTTTTGCACATGTGAAGGCTGTTTGAGTTTCTTGTTGTTCATTTTTGAGGGGGGGTATTTTTCCTAGGATGTCCAATTTTGGATTAGGGGGCGGTTTAGGATAATTAATACTCCATCCTTGTCCTACTTAGCATTATTTTCATTTACCTTGTAGTTGATTATGTCATTTTCCCCTGAGTGGTGTGCAGATGTCATATAGGACCCAGTAGCCACCTAATGTGCCTTTCATGCATGATTTTAAGACCACTACAGACAGTTACCTACATTTTAGGAGCCAACTCAGTAATCTAGTTCATTCGACCCAAGTTAGCTGACTCTTGCGGGGGGTTTATGCTCCGATTGCCACTGTTTTTGGCCTCATGCGCTCTTTTCTGAGTGATTTGCATGACAAACTCATGATTGCACCATCCTTGGTTAGTTAACTAACAATAGCTTCAATTAATTGAGTTTAGGTTAATTTGAGTTGAGTTTGGGACTTCCAGAGAACTCCAGTGATAATTCCTATGCTGGACTGACTGAGTGTTATGCAACCAAGTCCTAGATATAGCATAAAAATAGCAGAAATAGACCAAAATAAAGTAATCAATGCCTTCATAATGAAGAGATGAGATTAATAACAATCCTCTTCGATGGAGTAAACTCCTTATACAATATACATAATTCAAGACAAGATACAATGATGACTAAAATGAAAAGGTCTCCTTCATATATATAGGAGAAAAAGTGGTACAATAACAACTAATAGACCCAAGTCGACATAATAATATGTAATGGACCATAATAAATGGGGTAATGTGCCACTACAAAGGGGGTAATGTGCCACTACAAAGGGGGTAATGTGCCAATATTTAGGGCTTATCATGCCACTCCCTTTGAGACAAGTGTTTCCCTCAATGCTTGATTAGTTGTGGATGCTTCTATATGAAGGACTCATCTTCCCATGGCGATTCTTCCACTAGTAGGTTCTTCCATTTGATGAGGTACTGTGTAATAGCTCGATTCCATAGCTGTTTGGTCGTTGTTTCGGTGATTTTTTCAATTTCCAATATGACTCTTCCTTCTTCATCAAGCTCAGTAAAGATTGATTGAATTTGGATTGTGTCTCCTGTTACCTTCTTTAAGAAAGAAACATTGAAAACTGGATGCACTCTTGAATATGAAGGAAGATCCAATTTGTAAGCCATACTACCAATCTTCTGCAACACCTTATGAGGACCATAATACTCGGGCGCTAATTTATTGTCCTTATTTAGTTGCTTGAGGGACATTTGCTTGTAAGGTTGTGACCTTAGAAATACCCAATCTCCTTCTTCGAGACTCCTTGCACTTCAATGTTGATCAACTTGTTGTTTCATCTTGTTGTGTGACATAGATAGGTTGTCCTTAAGTATATGGAGAAATTCTTGTTGGTGCTCTATGTGATCTTCCACGGCTTGAAATTTAGATTTTCGCTTTAACGTAGATGTGATAGATGGAGGCTGGTACCCATAAAGTGCCATAAATGGAGACATTTTTTATGATGTATGGAAGGAGGTATTGTACCACCATTCTGCCAAAGATAACCATTTCATCCACTGTGTTTCTTTATCATATGCAAAGCAATGAAGATAGCCTTCCAAACATTTGTTCACTATCTCAGTTTTCCCATTAGATTGAGGATGATAAGATGAACTATGAGCCAATTGGGTACCCAAACAATAAAATAATTCAGTCCAAAATTTTCCAGTGAAAATTGGATCTCTATTGCTTACAATAATCTTTGGATTTCCATGTAACTTCTGAATTGTTTCCAGAAAAGCTGTGGCTACTATACTTGCATTAAAAGGGTGAGAAATTACACAAAAATGTTCTTTCTTTTTGATGTGGGTATACCTATGATAAAATCCATTAAGACATATTCACAGCACTGGCAAGGTATGTCTAATGGTTGTAGAAGTCCTAGGGTATTAATTGTTTCCACCTTATTCTATTGGAAAACCAAGCATTCGACCAAGAACCTTTGAACATCATATTTAAGACCTTCCCAAAAAAATTCCTTCTTCACCCTGTGGTAAGTTTTTCAGGAATCTGGAGTGCCCACATATAGGAGAGGTGTGTAATTCTGAGAGGAAATTTTCTTTTAGTTGGGAGTCTTTGCATAAATATAAGCGATCCTTATACCATATTGAATCATTTTTCCACACAAAAGTATCTGATACACTTGGATCATCTTGTAGCTTTTGAATGAGTGTTCACACAGATAGGCCATATTTCCATTCTTCCCTAGCTACTACTATCTAGTGGGGTTGTAGAATGGAAATTGCACAAAGTAATGCCTTGTTATCTTCATCTTTTCTGGAAAGTGCATCGTCCACCACATTATGTTTCCAGTTTAGATAGATGATTTCAAAGTCAAATCCCAAATTCCTGGTTTCCCATTTGTGTTGCTCTTCCAAAGATAATCTTTGTTCCAAGAAGTATTTAAGACTATCATGATCTATTTTGACCTTGAAGTGTCTACCTATTAGGTAAGGATGACATTTATTAAGAGAATGTATAACTGCCAACATTTCCTTCTCATAAATGGGCTTCTGTAAGAGCTTTCCCTTGATTGGATGACTTGTGAAAGCAAGTGGGTGTCCTTCTTTCATTAGAACAATGCCAATGCCATTTCCTGAAGCATCACATTCCACAATAAATGTTTTTGTGAATTCTGGTGTGGCCAAAACAGGAGCTTTGCACATAGCCTACTTAAGCTGTTCAAAAGTTTGAGTTTCCTCTGGAGTCCAAGAAAATGCATCTTTCTTCAGTAATGTTGTTAAAGGTGCTGCTATTCTTCCATAGTTATGAACAAACTTGTGGCAGTACCCTGTTAGACCTAAGAATCCTTGAAGATTCTTCGTTGTTTTTGGAATCGACCAATCCATCATAGCTTCAATTTTGTTGGGGCCTACCTTGACACCTTCATGAGATACAATATGACCCAAATATTCTCCTTCCTTTACCCCAAAGAAACATTTGGAAGGTTTTGCATATAGTTGTTGCTCCTTTAGTAGTTGTACTACCCTGTCAACATGTTGAACATGTTCTTCCCAATACTTTCTATATATTAGTATATCATCAAAGAATACTAGAAAAAAATTTCTAAGGAAAGGCTTGAAAATGGAATTCATCAAACCTTGAAATGTGGAAGGCGCATTCGTGAGACCAAATGGCATGACCAAAAATTCATAATGACCTTCATGAGTTCTAAATGTTGTTTTTGGAATTTCTTTATCCTTCATTCTAATATGATGATATCTAGAACAGAGATCCAAATTTGTGAAGAAAACTACTCGATGTAATTCATCTAACAATTCATCAATGACAAGAATAGGAAATTTATATTTAATGGTGATCTTGTTGAGATCTCTATAATATGGACACATACTCCATGATCCATCCAGATTGTGTACCATTACCACTGGTGTAGAGTAAGAACTTTGGCTAGTCCTAATTATGTCGGCCTCTAGCATTTCTTCAACCATACGCTCAATTTCACTCTTTTGTCCATAGGGGTATCTGTAAGGTCTGATGTTAGGAGGAACACTTCCTGGAATTAAGTGAATAGCATGATCAAAATATCGAACAGGTGGAACACCTTTTGGAATATCTTCAAATACCTTGGAGTGCTTATTAATGACCTTCCGGAGATCTGGGGAAATAGGAGACTTATATGTTTGAAAATCTAATGACCATAATTGTGCAATTACACCTTGATGTCCCTTTTCTATCAATTTGGTCATGTCGTTAGAGCTTATCGCCATACCTGGTTTCCTTGTGATGCCATTTAACTCATATTCTTTTCCTTCCCATAAAAATTTCATGAAA
Organism: Larix kaempferi; assembly: GCA_027924585.1. Lineage (NCBI taxonomy): Eukaryota > Viridiplantae > Streptophyta > Pinopsida > Pinales > Pinaceae > Larix > Larix kaempferi. The sequence goes on from BSBM01000131.1 coordinate 1,193,676, forward strand.
AGCTTCTGAAAATTAAAATCCATTATTCCCAATGATTGTAACCATTGAACTCCTAAGACAACATCAACACCCCCCATCAGAATAGTAATCATTGGACTATTCAATACATATTATCCCATAGTGAGATTGATATTATGGAATTTTCCTGATCAATTTATAGTTCCTCCATCTCCAATCATTACTTGAAACTCCAGTGCTGGATATACAAAGCGATTGAGAACCTTGGCCAATTTACAGTGAATGATATTATAAGTACTGCAAGAATCAATCAACACCGTTACCTTTTTATTTTTTATATATCCTTCGATATTGAGAGTTTGAGGAGCACTAATTCCATCCAATTCATGATAGGATACGGTGGGAGTAATATCTTTCGAAGTAGTTGTTGGAATATTCTCACCATCATTTTTATATTTTGCATGCCCGCATGCATCCAGTCATCTACATGCAATTACATGCATCCAATCATCAATATGGTAGTCTCCCAGCAGCTATTCCTTATTTTGTAGCCCCTAGGAGCCTGTTTCTGCTTAGTTTTATCCCTCCTAGCCACTGATGTGCCCTTGTTTTCATAACTGGAGCACAAGTGCACCTTCTTCCATCTATTTAGGAGTTACTTCAGTTAGTTCCATGATTAGTGGATCTGTTCCTTGTTTTGGGGACTGATTACTAGTTTAACTGACTCAACCACTTAGACAGACCACCAGAGAGACTAGATCAGCTATACTAACTACTGAAAGCTCCTCATGTGCCCACATTGGATTCTCCTTCCCTAGATCAGTTCCCATGCACTCAGTTAGACTCAGTTACACTCATTTAAGTAACTATTTGACTATTGTGACTACTACCACTGGTTTGGGTGATGTCTCCAATGCTATCCAAGCCACACTTTGAGGAGAATTCGAATGACCTTAGTGGCATTCTAATTCATTTGATTGTATTCAGTTATTATTCATTATTCAGAGTTCCAGCTTACAGTTGATGTATGATACATCAGTTTTTCTCCATTTAATGTGTAATGAGTGATTATTGATTTAGCATTTCTTCTTCTTATTTCTGCACTTCTTGAGTGAATTCTAGTGAGTTCTGCTACTACTAAGTGATCCTAATCCTAAAATATCACATGGTATCAGAGATGACAACAATATTCTAATTGCAGTAGCAGCATTTGCAATAATTCCTTGAGCAACTGTCTTTCATTGAGCACTAGAAGCCTCTGGGTTTCCACAACAAGTCCTGGTGCTATTTCCTTTAATTCACTGGAGAAATCCAGTGAGGTCTAGCTAGGTGTGAAGGACCTAGTCACATGTGCTCAGTTTCCTAAGGAAGTGTTCATTTTGAATTGCAAAAGATCTTCTTTTCATAATTCTCATTTATTTTGCAGGAATTTCCCCTCTTCAGCTTCGAATTCTTCAGTATCATGGATCTCAAGTTGAATTCATTCAACTACTTTGAATGGAAGGAAAAAATGAACATCTTCCTGAAGTCAAGGAGACTTTCCAGATTGGTTAATGGCTTGGCAGTTGAGCCCATTGGTGCAATAGATAAATCCAAATTACTTAGACAAGCTTGATGAAGTAGCAAGACTGCTGCTACTTAGCATTTCTGAAGACCTACACTTTCATGTTATCGATTTGAAGAATCCAAAGGAGGTTTGGAACAAGCTCAAATCCCTCCTTGGATAGAAATATTATTTGAAGGGTCATAAACTAGAAAATGAGCTCATCTCCTTCATCCCAAGCAGTTTCGAAACTATCACAAAGTTTCTCAACAAATTCAAGAACTTGATTTCACAATTGAAGAGGTATGGGATTGAGAAGGAAGAAAAACAACACATACTTGCCATCCTATCGAAGCTAGGCCCTGATTATTAAGTGTTTGTTTCGACCTTCCTGTCAACAAAGTTGTCCATTCCAAAATGGAAATTCCCTTCACTTGAAGGTTTCATCCAATCTCTCACACTTGACGAGGAGAAGCTAGTGCACATAGGAGTGATAAATCCAAGTTGGATTCAGCTCTTGCAACTAGTCAGTCAAGGAGAGAGAATGGAAAAGGAAAACAAAAAAATTCTGATAGAAATTAGAATGACCAAAAGCAAAAGGAGGCTCCAAATTCATCAGATGGAGCTTCGAATCCTAGGAAGGACAAGCAAAATCAAAAACGAAAATCTAAGTGCACATACTGTAATCAAGGATACCACCCTGATATATCATGTATGAAGAAGACCATAGATCTCATGGCTTCACTTCTTGAAAAAAATAATCTTCTAGTACTTGTATGTGCTAGAAAGAAAGAGAGTGAACCATCTGGATCTGAAAACAAAGAGAGATGCCATGCCCTCATGGCAGGTGCATCAACTCAATCCTCCTTCATCATAGATTCTGGAGCATCAAGACACATGTCTTCCTCCAAGGATCTCTTCACTAATTTCGAAGCTACTATTGGACCATCCATCATGTTGGGGAATGATTATGAGGTCTCCTCTGAGGGGATTGGAAGAATCAAACTTAATCATGGGTACTTCTTAGATGTTCTCTATGTCCCTACATTTATTGCAAATCTACTTTCAGTATATCAGATGACCCATACTGAAGAGCCCAAGAGGGTGATCTTCTCTCCAAATGAGGTCGAAATTCAAGACATGGTATCAGGTTCTACCATTGCAAAAGGTGTTGCAAATCATAAGTCGAAACTATATGAGTTCTCCCATTTTCTATCTCTCTCTACATATTCCGCTCTTCACACTCATGCAAATGAAGAGAGTAGGCTATGGCATGAAATATTTGGGCATCTTAGCTATCAATACTTGCAAGACATGCATACTAAAGAGATGGTTGAAGGGATGCCCAAGATCAAGTTTTCCGAGGGAAATTGTCATGGTTATTTGATTGGAAAGCATCCATAAAATAAGTTTGAGAAGGGGAAGGCAAGGAGAGCCTCTCAACCTCTAGATCTGATTCATAGTGATGTTGCAGGGCCATTTCCAGATATATATTTGAACAAGGAAAGGTACATTCTTACTTTTATTGATGATTATTCAATATTTACGTGGGTATACCTTCTCAGATTAAAGTCATAAATATTTGGATTCTTTAAGTTTTTCAAGTCTTCTGCAGAAATGTTTTCATATAGAAAGATCAAGGCCATTCGCACTGATAATCGAGCTGAGTATATCAAGGGTGACTTTCAAACCTTTTGTGCTCAAGAGGGAATTGAGATGCAACATAATGTTCCCTATACACCACAGCAGAATGGTGTTTCTAAAAGGAAGAACAAAACATTGAAAGAGATGGCCACCTGCATGCTAAAGTCGAAGGGGTTGCACCCTAGTCTTTGGGTAGAAGCCATCAATTGTGCCACCTATATTCAGAATAGATTTCCTCACAAAGGACTCAAATACATGACTCCTTTCGAAGCATGGATAGGATACAAACCTGATGTGTCTCATATTAGAGTGTTTGGATCTAGAGCATGGGAAAGGATTCCAACTGAGAAAAGGAGAGCCCTAGATCCACAAAGCAGAAAGTGTATTATGGTGGGTTATGCATTGAATGGAAAGTTCTACAGCTTCTTGATCCTTCTACTATGACCACATTCCTTGATAGGAGTGTACAGTTTGAGGAATGGCCTCTACATGATGCTCATCCTACTGATCAAGATATTTTTCCTACCACACCTCCATTGCTTGATGAGCTCCAAGAGAGAGAATATTCATCACATGACAGTTCAGATTCAGAGTATGAGAGTGAAGATGATGAAGAGCGAATGCTAGATCCAGATCCACAAGAACCTGAAGATCTTGCACCTGATGATCCTCCTCTTCCTAGATGGGAAACCACTACTCTTAGATCTGCTGGAGATCTTGTGGGACATCCACTTGATCCGAGGAGGACCAAATCTGATTTTCAGAATGGAAGGTTTCATCCTTCTCACATTACTGATCCATTTACTGCCGACAGATCCTTCTTCATTGGAGAAGCCCACTTACCATTTGAGGTGAGTGATGTACATGATTGATCATCCTATCACAGTCTATCTTGAGGGGGGGATTTCTTCCCACTGGTTTTTCCCTCTTTCCTCACTTTATTATATAGATTGTTGTACGGGGTGACATTTGGTATCAGTTACCAGGGCCCTACCATTTCAGTTGTTCCTCATAGTATAACTTGTGGGGGGGTGTTGGAATACTCTCACCATAATTTTTATATTTTGCATGCCTGCATGCAATTCTGCATGCATCCAATCATCTACATGTATCCAGTCATTAGTATGGTAGTCTCGCAGCACTATTGATGCCTCGGGGGTGCAAGGTATGTGAAAAGTGCTGGAATGGGTTCCAAGGCACACAACAGGGGATGAAAACCCAACCAAAGGCTTCGAAAGACCCTGCGCAAGGGCAATTCTATCCTTGAGTTGTTTGGTGTGGTAATCACCCACCGATATTTGGCCTCCGCTGGCCTCCGATATTTGGCCTAAGGGAAGAATCTATTCTAAGTCGGATTTAGCCTAAAAGGAAGAGTTGATGTTGTGCAGATCAGATTTGAAGTGTGATGAACAAGTAGTTAAGTACCTTAAACAGAAATGTCCTTGGGTTCTTCACTTGTTAATTAAAGTTTTATCAGTTAATAAAAATTAAGTGACAATTCTTCAAAGTGTTTGAGCCTATTCAAATATCTGATCTGTAATCATTCTGTTAATTGAAAAATTAACATTTGATTATAGATATTTATTTGCATCGAATCATTTGCAGAGATATAAAAGTGAAAAGCGTTCAATTAAAGAAATTTAATAGAACAATTTTGAGCATAATCCAGACATACAGAGAAACCAATATGAGAGATCTTATGCATTAATGAATGTCATGCAAAATATTAAACACATAACCGAAGACAAATTTGAAACATTAACTCAGCAATTCTCAAAGAAATTTGAAGAACAATAGAAGGTGGATTAAAAGATAACTTTCTTGAATATAGAAGTCTTGTACAAAAATTACAATGACTCTGATAAACCGAGTATCTTCAGTCCAATATCCTGCTGAATTGCAATTCCAAAATTCCCCCACCCCTTACTAAGGGAAAAATTCCTCCTTATATACTAAATTTACATAAGAGTTCCAAAAGGAGAAATTCTACAAAATAGGGATTACAAAATCGGATATAACCATTGATCCAAGAAATCTTGCTATCTTTAAGCTTAAAAGATTTTCCGCCACCTTTCACAAAAGAAAGACTTGTTCTTTAATCAGATAAGGTCTCGTTGCACCATAAAAATTCAATCACAGATTGTTCACTATCATCAACAGGTGGTGTGGCTTGCAGAGCATCCGCTGTAGGAAATTCGGGGTCGGGGAACCCACTGTCAAAAATAGAGAAATCCATTAGAGGATTTACTTCAGGAACGGTAGCCGACATGTCAGGTTCTTCATTAATTATAAAGTCCTGTATAACATCAGTATTGAAATCAGTTGATTCCTCCAGAATTTCCTTCCTTTGCTCTTTGGGGTTTTGCATGTAGGCAAACAAAGTTTCGAAGTCTTCTTCACTGCTACCGCTGCTAAGATCAGGAACACCTGCATCAAACGGTGGTGACAACATTTCTTGATACAACAAGGGGTAGAGTTCTTCATTTTCAACCTGAACATTAGAAAATTCACCATCTGCATGAATATTACTCATTCTGAATGAGTCTTGGATAGTAGGACACAAAAATTACCACACAAAGTCTTACATCTTCCAGAAGGCAAGGGATGAACTAGAGATTTCATGTTAATTGCTATTTAAAGGCCAACAAGCAGGTCGATGATAATCGGACGGGGCAATCTGCAATGATTAAACTTATCCAGTCAATTCATTGGAATTACTTCAATTGTAATTGAAAGAGCCGAGGTATGTGCCAGTCGGATCAAAGCTTGTGCGAAGTACGAGTTCAATTACTGCTCGCATGATTTTGAATTGCCTTTACGATCACATCATTGCAAGCAATCTTCCATCAATAATTATGACTGGTAATTAATAACAAAGATGAAAGTTAGGGTGATAAAGTTTATCTGCAAAACATCTCGACTAGGAGTTCCAGTACACGGGCTATCAATTCTTCGCATGTAACAAATCCGATCGATCTAACCCAACTTCCACAAGAATGATAAAAGCTTTCAGTTCGGGAATAAGTGAAAAGAAATGATCATCAAGAGGTGGAACAAAAACGACAAGATGTCAAATCTCAAGTCCAAACATGGCGAACTTAAGGCGGAGAGATGGCGTCCATCCAACATGAAGTAACTGATAGACTTGTATTAGTGTCTACTGTCATGGATTACACAGAAAAATGATAATTTGGCAAAACCAGCTTTCAAAAGACAAAATGGAAAATCCTGACTTAACTGACTACCCAAAATCAACATGACCGTGAGACCATAACAGATGGATGACTAAGATTAACCGGAGCAGGATGCAGAATCAGGTTCAAGTATTTTCATGAAGTTCTTATTCAAAGATTCCGCAAGCCGAAACCTGAAAGTACGGATTTGCGGGTTGCGGGTATGCAAAATGGAAGTAAAAAAAAGGATTTCCGAAAGTTGAATACTCACTATGCGGGTGGCGGGCTTCGGAACGTTAAACTGTGAAGCGAAATAACCATCCAGAAAGCTGCATCCCGAAATTATGGGTTGCGGATTTCAAAAGTACACACCAAATAAACAAAAAATCACAATCCCGAAAGCCGAATGCCACCATTGTGCGGTTCGGTTTTTGGGGTAATTATTTCTCAGTTTTATTACAGAATGATTCCACAACCCACAGCCGTTGGGTTGCGGGTTTCGGAATTATCAAAACCAAAACTTAAAAACAAAAGTCTTGCAACCCGTACCTGTCGGGTTGCGGGTTTCGGGTTCTCTAAATGTCGAGTTTTGGGATGATGATAACAATCAACAAAATACTCAAAATTTTGGCTCTTTTCAGAACGAAGCACTTTGGAAGAAATAATCAAACCCTTACAACAAGCAGACCAAAAGCATGCGTGAATAATTTTAGAAGTAAAATCAAAATCTAAAATTTTCAAGATGACTCACCCAAATACCTTTGCGTTTATTAAAATTGGGGGCTCCCGTGCTTAGCTAAGCATGGGATCTGTTGTGGCTACAACAAATGGTGACTGGCTAGGAAGAAACAGTTATCTCTACAATCAAATCCATCTAAAGACAACATGTCAATCAACCGATTTCTTGAAACTCAATTCAAAGAAGATACTCAAAAGATAATAGCCAACAAACAATGAACATGAAAATGGATAGATCTCAACAATGACCATTTTAAAGATAACACTCATCCGATAAGGAGATTTAGAGAGTAATAACAAATCTTTACCATGATGTAATCATTGAAAACTAGCTTGTGTTGAATCTAGGTACAATCTTAGAAATGCTCATTGATATCCTAATTACAGATCCCCTTGGTTTATTAATTATATGTATATTCAGTGATCCTCTATGGATTATATATATACTCCTTTATCTTTTCTTTCTCTTTTTTTTTTTGTCCCTTTTTTTTTAAATTTTATTTTTATACATAAAACCTTGTTGATACGAGACCACTGTACTGACTTGGTGATCAGATGAAATAGCGCCATTCATAGGCCTGATCCGGAAATTGGTCAAGCTAGCTCGACGACGAGACTACTTGTCTTCTGGCTGCAAGACCAAAAGAAATTATCATGGCTTGGTAACCATATTGTGATAACTCCAGTCCAAGATCAAACCCATGATCATAGCAGGGTTGGCTTGTGATAAGACCCCCCTATTCTTGTATACAACAAAAAATCCCATAATGAAAGACAAAGAAATTTATTTTGGCATAGGCTACAAGGCATTACCATGGCTGGGTGACCATATAGTGATAATTTTACTCACCAGTGCTTTGCGGATCATGAATGGACCGACCTCTAATAGGATCTTCCACCTTCCAGCAGAACTGAAAGTCATCTTCCAAGTGTGGTGGCTTGATGTGAAGATGTCATTCCACTTTAAACACCTATGAACCTAATGGGATGGCTTGATAACAAGACCACCCACCTTGTAACTTATAATTTTAAACAAAATTCATATTCAAAGTGATTGTAAAAGGATCCATGAGCAATCGGAACTAGTCAGGTTATTATGATATGTTGTTCAACCATGAAACACCAGATAGAGAAATGATGACCATCCTCTGTACCTCAATTACACAAATAAAGCATGGTGAAAGATAATGATCAAAGTGAAAAGTGTCCAAAGGCACTACACTAATTTGACTGTTTATTCTTCAGAGCAAATTCTAATCAAAAGCCAGAAAGTAAGATTGATAACGATGCTGAAACTTCAGAAGAAATTGTTGCCAAGAAAAGTGATCATAAGCCATTACCACAAGTGTGAAGCCTTATTAATGAAAACCAAAACAAAACAATAAAACCAATCAAAATGTCAATGCAATAAAACAAATGATTGAAAAACAAACCACACCTATGTACAAGTGCACCAGATTGTTCAAACAAAATACTTTTTGAGAAGAGACACATTCACTGGGAAGGTGTCTACAACTCCCTCTAGCGTCTGTAATCGAACAGTGCTGGGCCCAATCTTTTCTGTAATAATGAAAGGTCCTAGCCAAAGGCGTTGAATCTTGGTGTACTGATTCTTATCTTTACGTTGCTTATCCCACCTTAGAACCAGGTCACCAACAGAAAATTCCCTATTAGATGAATATTTTTCATCAAACCATCTCTTCACCATCTGCTGATGATGATACAACTTGTTCTTGGCTATTTCCCTATCCTCCTCTAGCTTCAAGAGCGTGTCAATTATTTGCTGGAGGGGAGAAGAATCATCTTCTTGGACAGACTGGGCCAATTGTAGCGAAGGAATGGTAAGATTAGTGGGAAGGATGGCTTCTTTTCCATAAACCAAACAATAGGGAGAATTTGCAATTGCTGCTTTTGGGGTAATTCGATCTTCCCATAATGCATTATACAACTGTGTGTGCCAATCTCTGTGATGAGAAGCTACAGTCTTCTTGAGAATTTTTATCAGGTTTTTGTTCGATGACTCAACCAAACCATTACCTTGAGGATAATAATTGGCAGAAAACTTAAGCTTAATACCCATCTCAAAGGCATACTCAGTTATATCGATTGAAGAGAAGTAGGATGCATTATCGAAACTAAGTACTCTGGAGCGCCAAAGCATGTGACGATCTGGCTATCAAGGAAAGAGATTACTTGGGCAGCGTTACATTGTTTAAGAGGAGTTGCCTCCACCCATCTAGTGAAATAGTCTGTGGCTGTGAGGATATACTTATGTTGGAGGGATGAAGGAGGGTTTATAGGCCCAACAAAATCCAGTCACTATTGTTGAAATGGAAACTAAATTGTAACCGGTTGTAGAGGAAATGTAGGTTTCCTAAACTTCCCTGTGCATTTCTGGCATGGCTCACACTTCCTCACATAAGCATAAGCATCTTTAAACAATGTGGGCCAATAATATCCGGCCCTAAGAATCTTGTGTGCTATAGTCTCTCCTGAAAAATGGCCTCCAGTAGGACCTGCATGAAATTGAAACAGAGTGTCATTAGTTTCACGTTTTTCCAAGCATCTGAGAAATACTCCATCATAATTTTTTCTAAAAAGAACTTGATCAATGAATTGATAAGGAGCAGATTTCAGTCTTAAAGCCCTTCTTTTCTTAAAATCAAGGGTTTCGGGAGCAAACCCATGGTTCATGAAAAATATGATATCATCGTACCATTCCGATGTTGGGGCATCGATAACGTTAACAACACCTGGTGGAATTTCTTCCTCGTGATCCCATTCGGACTGCTAATGTGCAAGGTCATTGGATTGCGCAGTAAGGAGACAAAGACCTTGTCCTTTGACAATTTTAGTCAGCCTGATCTCAAGATCATATTCTTGTAGGGCAGTCATCCAATGGGCCCTCTTTTCCCCCAATTCTTTCTGGATGAGGACATTTCTGATAGCAAAATATTGAACAATGACTTTGGTTCAAGACTTCAGCAAGTAGGGTCTATAATGTTTGACGAATTTATAGACCGCATAGGCTTGCTTATCGATCTACGAGTATTTAAGCTCTACACCTTTGAATGTTGAGCTCATAAAAGAGATTGGGATTTTAGTATCATTGTCATGCTTTGAGTTAAGACAGCTGCATAAGAAAAGTTAGTGGCAAAAGTATAAATAATGAAATCCTTATCAAAATATGGGGACATGAGAGCAGGAGCTTCTGCAATGGCCTTTCGAATTCGGATAAACGCATCTCTCTGTTCCTTTGCCCAAGTAAACTGCACATCTTTCTTGACCAAAAGTTGTAGTGGTTTAACAATATGGGCAAAATTTGGTACAAATCTACGTACAAAATTAATCTTACCTAAGAAGGATTGCATTGCTTTGCGCGAGCCTGGTAAACCAATCTTTGAAATAGCCTCTGTATGTTCAGGATCGATAATCATACCTTCTTTCGAAACAATGAAGCCCATAAGCTTTCCTTCTGTTACTACAAAAATAGATTTCTTTGGGTTGAGAGAAATACCGAATTTCCTACAACGATCAAAAACTTGTTTCAAAGCAAACACATGTTCATGTCGTTTTTTAGAGTAAATAGTGATATCATCAAGGTAAACTACAATAGAATTATGCATTAACCCTTGGAAAGCTATATCCATAGCTCTCTAAAAAGTAGCTCCTGCATTGATCAGCCCGAAAGGCATTCGTCTATAGGCAAAAGTACCCCATGGGGTCCTAAAGGCTGTTTTCAATTGATTGTCCGGGGCAACCATAACCTGGTTATACCCCAAAAAACCATCTAGGAGGGAAAAAATTTATGACCCGACTACCTTTTGAAGAATCTGCTCCATTGGTGGAATAGGATAGTTGTCTTTCCCAGAAGTCCGATTTAGGTTCCTGAAATCGATAGACAGTCAAATTTCCCTACTTTTCTTACGGACAGGTACTAAGTTAGCGATCCATTAAGTGTTCCTGACCGGAAAGATAATTCGAGCAGTGAGTAGCTTCTCCAACTCCTTTTTTATAGAAGGCTCCAAACTGGGGTGCATCTTTTGTAGCTTTTGTTGAAATGGCTTAACCTCTAGTTTCATGGGTATATTATGAAACATGACGCTAGTGTCAAACGTTTTCAACTCGTCATACGTCCAAGCGAAACATCCTTATACTGTTTACACAATGAAATAATGGCTCTGCGTTCTTCAGGGGTACAATCAACTCCCAAATTGATGAAATGAGGTTCCTATTCGGTGCCTAGGTTGACCCGCTCATAGTTCAAGGATGAGCTTTGAGTTTCACAATTAGTTTGAGATTTGAACTTGTCCTGTAAATCGTAAAACTTTTCTAGATTGATCACAGACTTCGGGATGACGTTTGAGGAATCAGTGAGAGACTTTTCATGTTCTGCTTCATCGATGGCCATGTCTTGAAACATATCCTGAGTAGTGAGGAATTCGAGTATCTATCGTTCATCATCAAACACTTTCCAATTAGTCACATTATCCAGAATGGATGGTCTGTACATCAATTCGATAGAAAAAGTTTGAGGAGATAGACCTTCTGGTGGGATCAGTCTAGACACTGTATTTGCTAATAGGTCTGCATCCAAATTTTGTGACCTGGGAACTGATTTAATATTGAATGCCGAAAATGAGTTGGTTAGATCCCTTACCAACTTTTGATAATTAACCAAACGCGGAGATAAGCAGTGTATTTTATTCCTAACTTGCTTGACTATAATTTCGGAGTCTCCATAGCATTCTATTGCTTGTACACCTAAATAAATGGCCTTCTTGAGCCCCTGCACAAGAGCTTCATATTCGGCTACATTATTAGTGAAATCAAATTCTAACCTGCAAGCAATCATGATTTTCATTCCTTTAGGATTGATAAGAACACAACTCGCTCTAGCTCCCTCCTTGGACTTGGAGCCATCGAAAAATAAGGTCCATGAGACAGGGTCTAATCTAAAATTCGTATTCACATTATATACATTATGCACAATTTCACTAGAAAAAGGTACAGAAGTGACCTGAGTGATATGTGATTCATTTCGGATGCTTTCTTCTGGTGAGGCATCAGCTGGGAATTCACCGAAAAAGGTATCGAATGTAAATTTCTCTGTACGAGAGGTGAGATAACTAGCAGGTTCACTTGAATCATTAAGATCAGTAACTGTCTGTTTCATAAAAGTTTCTCTGCTGATCTTAATTTTATTCGGTTGACCATTGTAAGGCAACCATAAATGGGACCAGTCGGTTGCAAAGTAACCTTAAATTTCTCTGACCAGTCCCTGCTTAACCACATCCCATAGGCTTCTAGGATGTCAGCTATCACAATGTCAACTGTCTGATGGATCCTGGGATCAGCTGACAGCGTGAGCAGAACGTTTCTCAATTTTCCAACCACTCTGACTTTGGATCTGTTAAGTTGCACAATCTGGGTTGGACGGGGTTCCCACATTGCATTCAATTTTCTGCAAACAGAGAGGGGCATCACATTTGAAGATGCTCCCGAATCTATCATGCATTTGTGTACATTCCGGTTGAAAATCTCAAAAGTAAGCAAGAAAGGAGGAGTTCTCTTACTCGTTGGTTTTTTATCATCAGTTTTAGTGACAGAGTCTAGATTATTATTCTGTGATTCTCTAGGTTGTTTGACTATCATGCTTTTAGGTAAAGAATCCCTCATAGTAGGAATCTTGAGTAGCTCAAACAGAGAGATGTTTGCTTTGACTCTTCTTAAGTCTTCAACCAGGTTGTACTCCATTTGAGGGAGGACTGTATCCTTCTGTGGGACAGTCTTGTTTATTGTGGGAACCGGGGGAGAAGATGAAGGTTCTTGAGGTGGCTGTGGTCTTGACCTTGTATTATAAGGATGTTGTGTGCTAAACACCGCCTCAGGTTCTTCTTCTTCTTCACACATAGGAATTTCTAAAAAGCAACCCACAGCATCGACTTGTGGATCATCTTCTGCTTCTTCTTTAGGTAGTGGAGGATCTAGGGTAGTCTGATCTTTGGAAGTGTCAGGGGTGACTTGAGATTCTGCTGCCAATGCTCTAAAAATAGAAAAGAGTTCATCGTTTGTGAGTGCATCTGCCGGATTTGGTGGTGGTGGATTTTGTGGAGGCTCATAAGGTATCCTAAACGGTGGCCTTACAAAACCTCTGTTCTTATTCTGATTATCATTAGTGTTCTTCTTCAAATCCACCATCTCATTTGACATCTTCTGAAGGAAGTTTTTCATGTCAGTCATATCAAATGGATCCTTGTTCTAAACTATGGGTTTAGGGACATTCTCAATTTTCTTCCTGGACTTGGAAGGTTGTCCTTCTAAAGCTTCAGGGTTGTCTTCCCGACAAAAGATGTCCTTCTCAACTTGGATTACATCATCAAATGCTTCTAGTAAAGTACCCTTCTGTGCCCTTTTGACCCATATTGCAATAGGGGGAGGCAAAACCTTTTCATAATAAGCCACCAACAATTCTTCAGCAGGAAGAAGATTGGTAGGAATTCTGTTTTTGAGATATGAAAACCTTTGGTTAAAGTCTTTTACCCTTTCTTTTCCTTTGATTTTCATGGAGGATAATTCTAAGACAAGATCTTGCAGTGTTTTGTCATCCCCGAATTTCTGGGTAAAAAGTTTCTCGAATTCATCCCAGGAAGTTATAGATTGGGTTGGTAAAGCAAAATACCAAGTGGCCACTCTACCCTCAAAGGTGTTTGGAAAGAGTTTGCATACGACATCCTCATGTACCATGCTTCTAAGCCTGATTGCCTGCATGAAAGTTTTTATGTGATCCAATGTAGGTATCTTATCATTAGGGTTGTATTTAGGCAGCCATTTCTCAGGATTCTTTGGTAATCTATGTTGATCACCTAAATGAAAACTGCACATTGGTCAAGCCAATGTCTGTTTTGACCTTCTCTAGCCATTGGAGGTTCTTGTTCTTCTTCTTTAGATGAGGAACTAGAAGAATTCTTTTCGTCTAAGGAAGATGATGAAGATGAAGGAGGGGACGGTGGTGGACCACCAGCTCCAAGATTTGGTTGACCTTGTGTTCCTACGAGAGTGGCCTCACGGTTATATTCAGGAGAATCTGGTCGATTAACTAGGTCTTGGTTTTCAGATTGTTGATCAATTGTATGTTGATCGTCTGTGTTAAAACTATTGGTATGTTGAACCTATGGATCAGTGGTCTGTGAGGTGGGAACTTGTTGATCTTCCCGACCGCTAGCCTGCAAAATACCTTCGAAGTTTAGAGCTTCCAAGTTCCGTCTTCATTGATTGGCAAGTCGTTGTTCTGCTCTTAAAACCCTATCGGCGGATGTTTTCAATATCTGGTCTAGCGAGATGGGTCCCCTTGTAGGTGACGTGAAAATGATATCTCCTCTGTTCTCCTGTTGTTTCACAGGTGTGATAGGTATAACCGCAGGTTGTGTGGATGCGACAGGGAGAATCGTAGGTTTTGTACTAGTTGGTTGTTCAGATGTTGAAGCCCTAGTCTGGCTTCAGGTTTGAACCGTTGAAGTACTTGTTGGAGGAGGTTTATTAATAGTCTGCTTAGGCATGTTTTACTAGTGGCCCTCTTTCTAGTGCCATTTGTTGATGCCTCGGGGGTGCAGGGTAAGTGCAAAGTGCTGGAATGGGTTCCAACGCACACAAAAGGGGATGAAAACCCAACGAAAGGCTTCGAAAGACCCTACACAAGGGAAATTCTATCCTCGAGTTGTTTGGTGTGGTAATCACCCACCGATATTTGGCCTCCGCTGGCACTCTATGAGTAAAAGATTTGATCTTAAAAGATCAGTTTTCGTATCAAGGAAAACTAAGTGTGAAAGCTTATTACCAAACCTAACTTAACCTACCTAAGGGAAGAATCTATTCTAAGTCAGATTTAGCCTAAAAGGAAGAGTTGATGTTGTGCAGATCAGATTTGAAGTGTGATGAACAAGTAGTTAACTACCTTAAACAGAAATGTCCTTGGGTTCTTCACTTGTTAATTAAAGTTTTATCAGTTAATAAAAATTAAGTGACAATTCTTCAAATTGTTTGAACCTATTCAAATATCTAATCTATAATCATTCTGTTAATTGAAAAATTAACATTTGATTATACATATTTATTTGGATCGAATCATTTGCAGAGATATAAAAGTGAAAAGCGTTCAATTAAAGAACTTTAATAGAACGATTTTGAGCATAATCCAGACATATAGAGAAAACAATATGAGAGATCTTATGCATTAATGAATGTCCTGCAAAAGATTGAACACATAACCGAAGACAAATTTGAAACATTAACTCAGCAATTCTCAAAGGAATTTGAAGAACAATAGAAGGTGGATTAAAAGATAACTTTCCTGAATAGAGAAGTCTTGTACAAAATTACAATGACTCTGATAGACAGAGTATCTTCAATCCAATCTCCTGCTGAATTGCAATTCCAAAACTCCCCCACCCCTTACTAAGGGAAACATTCCTCCTTATATACTAAATTTACATAAGAGTTCCAAAAGGAGAAATTCTACAAAATAGGGATTACAAAATCAGATCTAACCATCGATCCAAGAAATCTTGCTATTTTTAAGCTTCAAATATTTTTCGCCACTTTTCACAAAAGAAAGACTTGTTCTCGTGGCACCATAAAAATTCAATCACAGATTGTTCACTATCATCGACAGGTGGTGTGGCTTGCAGAGCATCCGCTATAGGAAATTCGGGGTTGGGGAACCCACTATCAAAAACAGAGAAATCCATTAGAGGATTTACTTCAGGAATGGTAGCTGGCACATCAGGTTCTTCATTAATTATAAAGTCCTGTATAAAATCAGTATCGAAATCAGTTGATTCCTCCAGAATTTCCTTCCTTTTCTCTTCGGGGTTTTGCAGGTAGGCAGACAAAGTTTCAAAGTCTTCTTCAATGCTACCGCTGCTAAGATCAGGAACACCTGCATCAAACAGTGGTGACAACATTTCTTGATACAGAAAGGGGTAGAGTTCTTCATTTTCAACCTGAACACTAGAAAATTCACCATCTGCATGGATATTACTCATTTTGAATGAGTCTTGGATAGTAGGATGCAAAAATTACCACACAGAGTCTTACATCTTCCAAAAGGCAAGGGATGAACTAGAGATTTCATGTTAATTGCTATTTAAAGGCCAACAAGTAGGTCGATGATAATCGGGCAGGGCAATCTGCAATGATTAAACTTATCCAGTCAATTCATTGGAATTACTTCAATTGTAATGAAAAGAGCCGAGGTATGTGCCAGTCGGATCAAAGCTTGTGCGAAGTACGAGTTCAATTACTACTCGCATGATTTTGAATTGCCTTTACGATCACATCGTTACAAGCAATCTTCCATCAATAATTATGACTGGTAATTAATAATGAAGACGAAAGTTAGGGTGATAAATTTTATCTACAAAAAGTCTCGACTAGGAGTTCCAGTACACGAGCTATCAATTCTTTGCACGTAACAAATCCAATCGATCTGAACCAACTTCCAAGAGAATGATAAAAGCTTTCAGGTTGGGAATAAGTGAAAAGAAATTATCATTAAGAGGTGGAACAAAAACAACAAGATGTCAAAGCTCGAGTCCAGACATGGCGAACTTAAGGCGGAGAGATGGCGTCCATCCAACATGAAGTAACTGATAGACTTGTATTAGTGTGTGCTGTCCTGGATTACACAGAAAAATGATAATTTGGCAGAACCAACTTTCAAAAGACAAAATGGAAAAGCCTGACTTAACTGACTACCCAAAATCAACATGACCATGAGACCATAACAGACGAACAACTGAGATTAACCAGAACAGGATGCAGAATCGGGTTCAAGTATTTTCATGAAATTGTTATTCAAAGATCATGCAAGCCAAAACCCGAAAGTATGGATTTGAGGTTTGCGGGTATGCAAAATGGAAGTAAAAAAAAGGATTTCTGAAAGCCGAAAACCCACTATGCGGGTGGCGGGATTCGGAACGTTAAACTGTGAAGTGAAATAACCATCCGAAAAGCCGCATCCTGAAATTACGGGTGAGTACACACCAAATAAACAAAAAATCACAATCCCAAAAGCTGAATGCCGCCATTGCGGGGTTCGGGTTTCGGGGTAATTATTTCTCAATCTTATTACAAAATGATTCCGTAACCCGCAGCTATCAGGTTGCGGTTTTGGAATTATCAAAACCAAAACTTAAAAACAATAGTCCCACAACCCGCACCTGTCGGGTTGCGGGTTTCGTTTTCTCTAAATGTCGGGTTTCGGGATGATGATAACAGTCAACAAAATACTCAAAATTTTGGCTCTTTTCAAACTGAAACACTTTTGAAGAAATAATCAAACCCTTACAACAAACAGACCATAAGCATGGGTGAAGAATTTTAGAAGTAAAATCAAAATCTAAAATTTTCAAGATGACTCACCCAAATACCTTTACTTCTATTAAAATTGGGGGCTCCCGTGCTTAGCTAAGCATGGGATCTGTTGTGGCTACAACAATCACCTAGTCCTTATTTTGCAGCCCCCAGGAGCCTGTTTCTACTCAGTCTTAGCCCTCCTAGCCACTGGTGCGCCCTTGTTTTCATCACTACAGAAAAATTGCGCCTTCTTCCATCTATTTAGGATTTACTTCAATTAGTTCCATGATTAGTGGATATGTTCCTTGTTTTGTTGATTGATTACTAGTTTAACTGACTGAACCACTTAGATAGAACTCTAGAGAGACTCTATCATCTCTACTGACTGCTGACAGCTCCTCATGCGCCCACATTGGAGTCTCTTTCCCTAGATCAGTGCCCATGCACTCAGTTAGACTTAGTGAGACTCATTTGACTAACTATTTGACTATTGTGACTACTGCCACTGTTTGGGTGATGTCTCCAAGATATCCAAGCCCCACTTTGAGGGGAATTCGAATGACCTTAGTGGCATTCGAATTCATTTGATTGTCTTCAGTTATTATTCATTATTCAAAGTGCCAGCTTACAGCTGATGTATGATACAACAATTTTTATCCATTTTCTGTGTAATGAGTGATTATTGATTCAACATTTCTTCTTCTTCTTTCTGCACTTCTTGAGTGAATTCTAGTGAGGTCTTCTACTGCTGAGTGATCCTAATCCTAAGATATCATGGTAGTATCCTCTATTTATTCATCTTGAGACCGTTCCTGTTCTTTTGTTGCTTCTTGTTCATTTTCTTCATATGCTTCACAATCTGTGTAAAATAGTTTCTTCTCAATGTACTTGTGGCCCTTACTGTATTTTCTATTAGAACTATAACACATCCCTTTTTCTCTTTTTTCCTCTATTTGTTGTGGTGTCAACCTTGTAGGTTGTGGATGACTCAAGACCACACTTACTTCTTTATAGTTGTATGTGGTATACTTATTGCCATAATTGTTTTTTCAACTTTTCTTGCCACCCTGAATGCATGCTCCAAGGATTTAGGTTCCCATAGGAGAACCTCATGTTGGATGTTATATCTTAAATTTCCTATGAATATGTTAGTTATATGCTCTTCTCGAATATCTGTGACCTTGATATTCAATATTTGGAAGTTATCAATGTGCTCCCCAATTGAACCCTTTTGTTTGATATTTATCAGTTATCTAAAGAAGGTATTGCTCTTGGTGTCCTCATAATGTGTTATCAATTCCTCCGTAAAAATTGTCCAAGTGATAAGTGGTTTACGAGAGAAAAGCCATCTATACCACACAAACTTATTAGGTTCTAAATATAAATATGCAACACATACCTTTTCTGTGGATTGCACCTCGTGTAGCTCAAAGAACTGCTCCATATGTAGTATCCATGTGACTGGATCCGTTCCATAAAACTTCCTCATATTGATCTTTTGGATTTAGTTGGTTATTTACCCCATGTTGGAGTCCCTAAAGTCATGATGTATGTTCCTTTAATTTTCATCATGAATTTCATGGGAGGTCTTCTCAGTTCTAGGAATCCCTTCTTGCAGCAACGTTGACAAACCTTCTTTCAAAACTTCCATATCCCCCTTAAAACCATTCAAATCATCTATGTAATTTTTCAAATCATGCATTTTCACTTCCATTTCATTCTTGGTTTGACCTAGGATTGATATTAGTGCATCTTTTGTCACTATTTTCTCTTGTAAATCAGATATGTCCTTGCACATTTCTTCACCTTCATCATAAGTCCATGTAGAACTGTCTGGAGGATTATTTGGTGTAGAGGTTCCCCTTTTAGGAGGAATTTATAACAATATAGATAGGTATCACACCCTAGGGCTCACCACAATGAGATCCTTCTACTCAAGTTAGTCAAATTTAAAACGACATATTTTTTTTTTAACCTTGATTGGAAGATTGTTTTCGGGCCGAATTAAAACAGAGGTAAAATTCGAATTTTGACTCCTCTTGGTCTGAAATTTCGGCCTATTTTATCCTTATGTGTCCTATTTCTGATTTCGCAGGTCTGAACTGAGTCTAATGTTTCAATAGAAAGTTAATGCGAATCTCCCAACACTTCTTATTTTTTGTCCTTTCAAAAAATCGAACTTGTACAGACTGCCACATGTCCAATATTTTGGATCCGAGTCTTAAAATTATACCACAGATACCGTGGTCTATAACCTTTCTTATGTATCTGGTCTCACTCAATTTGGATCTAGCATGCCCCTGATATGACCTTTTCCCCTATAACACCTATTGTAGACTAGTTTTTGGACTAGTAAAAAACCCTAAATTTCGAGGCCAATATATTTGATCCTATGATGTCGCAAGACCTGAATTTTGGACCATAGATAGCTCAGCCTGTGTTTTCAGTTTTTTTTTAATATCGCTTTCTGAATCCTTGTAGAAAAACAATTATAGCGAAAATTCCAAGATGACTCATTTTGAAGAAGCCAGCCCCGAGGAAAGAGCTCTGATACCAAATGTTATGCAAACATGTCCCAGATATAGCATAAAAATACTAGAAAGAGGCCAAAAGAGAGTAATCAATGGCTTAATAATGAAGAGCTAATATGAATAACAATCCTCTTCGAGGGAGGAACTTCCTTACACAATGTACATAAGACAAGATAAGATACAATGATGACTAAAATGAAAAGGTCTCCTTCCTATATATAGGAGACAAAGGGGTACAATAACAACTAATAGACCCACTAATAGACCCAAGCCGACATCAATAATATGTAATGCACCATAATAAATGGGTAATGTTCCACTACAAAGGGGGTAATGTGCCAATATTTAGGGCTTAACACTGAGACTCGAATTCTCCTCTGAGATTCGAATTTTCTCCATTGTAACATCATTGTTGACTATACTGATTATTGGATCATGTGACATTATTGTGTTCCTATTTGGGTTCTCATGCATGATTAATTGTCTTCTCATTTTTACTGCAATTTTCACTTTAATTCATCTGTTCTACTCTGTTATCTCCCAAATTGACCACCATCATTTTGGGTGACAGAATGGGTAAAATTTCTTATTTCTATGAGTCTTGGGCTTCAAATTTCGAAAAAAACAGGTTTCGGCAGCTAACACTGTTTTGCAGGAAGCCAGTTAGCTGCCGAAAGGGCCCATTTTCGGCAGCTAAAGGCATAAACAGAAAAGACATAAGCTGCCGAAAAGGTTTTTACAAGCAAAATTAAAGGATTGGGTCCGTATTCAGTCCCACATCAAGCGAGCCTGTGTTTAAGCCGCCGAAAGGAAGAATAGAGCGCAACATTAGCCCGCAGGAGGTTCTCAGCAGGGTAAAACTCAGTGGAAAAGGAGGAGTCAACTTTTGATTTAAACTCCATGATTTCAGTAAGAGGTTCCTTTTTTGTCTGCTACAAGATATTCTCTCATGTCACAATCTGCTGAGTCTCGCTTTCACAAGCTGGAGTCTGCTCAAATCTTGGTTGCAGTGACAGGTCATCATCCAGCTCTATGACTGACAGTTAAAATCTTCAGCTACAAATCAGGAATCATAAACGAACTCCTTCTTTCAACAAATAACTGAGACTCCAAAGGAAGGGTATCTCTAATCAACTGAAAAGGTAGCTAACCCTCTGATTCAATTTAAGAGGAGCTCGGCAAAACGTTAATAACACAGACCTGTAACAGAAAATTGGAGGAATTTTCTGCTGAAACCACGTGATCTTGCGGGGCGATTTTGACGGCCTTACCGAACTCCAAATTCAAATCTGAAAGCACCAGTGGATAGCTTAGGTTCTGTAGATCAAAATCGACTATTTGAACAGCCAAAATGGACATCGGACGGTGGAGAAAATCGATTTTTGCTGAAGGCAGTTTTTTTTTTTGGAATTCTACAGGCTTTCGGCAGCTTAGGCGGGTTTCTACAACACTCATTAGCTGCCGAAAAGCCAGCTTTCGGCAGATAAGTCATGAAATTGGCAGCACTGTTAGCTGCCAAAAGTCTGTTTTTGGCAGATTTTTGTATTTTTGCACAGATATCATTTTTGTTCGAGGATAAAGCACAAGGCCAGTCTTAAGAGACGTATTATGAATTATATTATCCATATCTAAAGGTTATTGGGCGAATTTTCAATCAGGGGCATATTTTAAATGACTTTCACCTTGAAATGAGGGATGGCTCTAAGGGATTGATTGCCACATCAGCTTCTTGACTGTCTCTGCGCCCAGCTAAGATCACCGAGCCTTGGGAGGCTGCTGCACTTCATCGACCACCGAGTTTTGAAGAAGATTGACACATCATCAAGTCCCTTGATTCAAGGAATCAATCCTTTCTCTTTGCATTTACTTTTTTAGTTTGATGTTTCAGTTAGCTCAGCCAGATCCACGTTTTTAGGATCTGAGAATTACTGTGTAAAGGCTATAAAGCCTGAGAACCAATTCATTGTGAAGGGTTCGATTTTGGATGGAATAATTGGCTACTGTATTCGGTTTTCCTATGCTAATATAGATCACAGGTTTCCTTCAGCTTCGATATCAGTTTTCATTTTCTCTTTCACTGTATCAGTGTTGTCTAGCTTTGAATGTGAATGTTCTCTTTACATTGTTTAGCTCACAGCTTGATTCCAGTTCCTTGAATGTCTCTCGAGCCCTACTTTGTACTGGTTTGGTTACATGTTTTCTTCATCCACCTTTGATGTTATATGCTGATCAATCGATTCTTGAGGGCACTGTTTCATCTGTTTACATGCTGAATGTCTGAATACTGTACTCTGATTTAGTCATCCCATTGATCCACCCTTTTTTCAAAAGACACAAAAAATCATTGAATTCTTAAGTTACCAGGCATACCTAGCTTATAACCCTAGGTAGTTTCCTGGAGAGCTAACATACTCATTATTTCTCTGTGAAGTATACTCAACTCCATGATCTAGTGTGATTTAGAATTTCACACATACTTTCTTGGTATAGACATTGGGGTCATAATGAAATATAGAAAAACCAATGTCAAGGAGAAAGATATCCATATTGGGATAGTAGGCTCGAGGAGCTTGCTTAAGGCCATATAAATATTCCTTAAGGAAATAGAAAAGTATAGGTTCATTATGAGCATAACCAAGAGGTTGATCCATGTAAATTTCTTCCTGCAAATACCCTTGTAAGAAAGAAGACTTGATATTCATTTGATGGACCTCCCATTTATGTGTGACCGCAAGAGCAAGAACAAGGCAGACAAATTTCATTTTGGCGACAAGGAAAAAGGTTTCATTGTAGTAAATTCCTTCTACTTGAGATAACCCTTTGGAAACTAACCTTTCCTTCAATATTTCAACACTTCCATCTAATGCATTCTTAGTTTTGTAGACCCATTTACATCTGACAAGTTTTCTTCCATTCAAAAGAGGTACAAGATACCAAGTATCTTTCGCTAGTAAGGAACAATATTCTTCACCCATAGTTGCATCCCAATATGAATTCTCTAAAGGTTCTACAAATTCCTTTGGATCATGATTATCTGAAACTTGAGACAAAGGAGAAGTGGCTCATTGGAACTAAGAACGTGTTCAGCGTTGATCTCTGGGATCATGGGAAAGATAACCAACCGTTTCACATGTTGAACATGCCCATTGAGGAAGTGTTTTTTTTGGTGCAACTGGAGGAATATGATAAGGAGGATGTGTATTTTCATCCTCATTATCATCATCATAAGCTAGAGTAGGAACACTATCAAGGAAGTTTGGAGTAAAATATAGCACAAGCACCAAAGATGGCTTGTGGGCCACATATGGCAAAAACACCAAATTAGGATCACAGACCAAGATATTTATATCAAATTTAACATGTCTTATAATAATTATATCATGGTAATGTGGTTCAATAAGTATATAGCCATTGACATCTTTATAATATCCAACAAATAAGCACTTTTAACTTTTAGGTTGTAATGCTTTCTATTTTTCATTAGGAATATGAGCCCATGGTTCACTTCCAAACATACGGAAGTGACTTACACTCCATGCTTATTCTAGTCTGATATCTTGAAATGATTTAGTGTGGGTGCAATTAACTATGTAATTTTCACAATTTATGGCTTCAACCCAAAATTGAAGGCTTAGTCCCTTAGCTTGGAGCATACAATTAGCCATTTCTTTTAAAGTGCAGTTCTTTCGCTCAACAACACCATTTTGTTTTGGTGTATATGGAATAGTGTGTTGTTGTTGAATGCCTTGTGCAATACAACAAGTAGTGAACTTGTTGTTAAAATATTCTCCCCCATTATGAAATCTTAGCTTAAGAATTTGATGACCAGATTGTTTTTCAACAAGGGCCTTGCAGGAAAAGAACATTTCAAATACTTTGCTCTTAAGTTTTAAGAAATAAACCCAAGTGCATATGGAATAATCATTAATGAAATTTAAGAAATATTTGAAACCAAAAAAGGAATCAAAAGGAAGAGTACCACACTACAAGTCAGTATGCACAAGCTGCATGGGGGGCGAGGCATGCCAAGAGGCACACTTATCAAAAAATTTCCAATGATGTTTTCTGAGTACACAACCGAACAAACATCATCCATGCAAGATACCATCAGAATAAATGTCACCATATTTTCTTTGCATAGATGTTGTAATGAGTGATAATTTAAGTGACCAAATTACTCATGCCAAAGTTTGCTCAAGTCATTTCTATGAACAACAAAAACTGAAGGAAAATGTGATGACCCAAAGTTGTTAAATTTGTGCAACTTGGTAATATCATCAAGAATTCCAGTGGCAGGGATATGCTTAGGATCTTTTAAATCCTTAATTACAACTTGGTTAGGTGTAAAGGTTACAATTTTACCTCACAAGAATGAGTAATTTGATAGACTGACAAAATATTTTTTTGTATGACAATCTGTATAGGATTTATCTACAGTTTCTTTTGAGTTTATTGCATTTGTTGACTTAAATAAATGTGTTATTCCTTCATTTCCAATCAAGCATTTAGGAGTCATTTATTTTTCCTTCTAAATGGGAAATACAACCTTGTCATGCATGGCATGATATGTATCATAGTAGAGATCAAATATATAATCTCTAATACTGAAAAAACATTGAAAAAATTCTTTTTGTAACTAGGTAATGATACTAATATTTTAGGCATAAAGCTCTACCTCACACTTATCAGCAGCAAGCAACGTATCCATGAGATGCCTATTTCATAGTGACAAAAATATCCTTAGCTAATGTATAATTTCCCATTGTCATACACATAAATAATCATGGCCATGGAAATTGATGTGCCAACAGAATGCTTCATACTCATGTTTTAGGAGAATCCCATTTATGACAGCTCTTTCACCAACTAATACTCTTGTTTTAGGATAATCCCATTTATGACATTTCTTTTACCCACTAATGTACTTGTACATTTGACGCATCATTAAATATCTTATCATGTTTTTTTAGACATTAATTGAGTAATTCATGTTTGTTTAGATATTTGAGTAATTTGCATTAGTGTATATGCTAAACAATTGTGTTAGGGAAGAAACCAAAATTAAATATTTGAATTACTCTCCATTTGAAAACTTCACTTGTACAAATGGTGACAGCTGTGATATTTGATATTTTGGTAAGGATTTGTATTATTTCTCTCATTATATTGGAAAATTGCACACATAATAAAGGAATACAACAATGACTGTAGGATTTGATTTAGCAAGATGTTGATTCTAGTGGTTTCTGTCAAATGTGAATGTTGTGGTTTTCTGAAGTGATTGGAAGTTTTGAGCATGAAATTTTTGAATATTTGTATGATGGTAGTAATTTTCTGACATTAGCCTAGATCCTTCCTCACTCGAAGAAACTGATGTTTTGGACCTTGCTATTGTTCCTACTACAGGTAAGATGTTTATCATTGGTGCATATTAACCACACCAAGTTAGTGCCATTAATAGTTGTCTTTGTTGGAATTTCTCATTAGACTATATTAACTTGTAGATATTTATTCAAATGGGAACCTTAAACAATGCTGGAGATATTCTAAATGGATCCACTAGTTGGTAAATATCTCTTGTCACCACTTCAAGCTCTAGTTCTAGTGTGCAAGGGAAAAGTAAATTAATAATGCCAACTTTCTATATAGATAAACTTGAGATATACTTTAATTGGTTGTATTTTGATAGATGAAATTTCAAGCATAATAGGTGACATGTTTTTGCAAAACCATACATGTTCTTGACTTTAGAATCATATTTGGGAGTCAAAGAATATATTGTAGAGTCACTTTGGCTACTTATCTTTTGTATCAAAATAAGTCTTCTACATTTTATTGTAAGGGTTAAATATTCATATTGCATGTTATAGGTTATAGTTTGGTGGCCTTAATAAGCTTAAATTATATATCTTATATGAAGATGCGATGACAAGGAAAATATCTAGCAACCATGCAGGTCAAGTGGTACCAAATCAATTAAAGGATTCTCTAATGATGCAACCAGGACACGACCCTTTTATGCTTCACAAAATATTGCTCCACCATTTATTGTACAAATGGATTCTATAACTCAGATGATGGGGTATAAAGTTCCTACCAATCCTTTTAGGAATCCATATACAACTGGATATCCTTATGCTACAAGGAATCCTTTTTGTTGGAAGATCGGGGTTCATTCTATTATAAGATCAATGGATGTGAAAGAACTTATCAGTCGAAGAAGATGGATACCATTGAATTTGGGGCCCTCTTGGGAAGGAATTATGAAATCCACTTAACATAAGATCATTGTTGTAGTCTATGGCTATGTATGTAAATCATATAAATTGAGACTTATATGTTGTATTGCCATCTATAATAAGGCTTTCAAATAAGGTTTGTAAACGAAATTTGAAAATATTTATTCTTAAAAATATATAAGCAAGAAATGTTATTTCTCTAAAAAAATGTGTTACACCTAAAATCTTCCCATCATGAGATTCAGTGTATACACCCCTGGAGTTACCTTGATTGAGTGCTTAACCTGGAAGGATTTGCACCCATTTGTACTAGGTTTTGAGGTCGTCGCAGGTTGCACTCATGCAGCATGTGACGTCGTAACTTGCTCTATTACAGGGTGCGCCGATGTTAGTTAATGGACAAAAATAGCCCTTCGAGCCCCTTCTCGAAGCTTGCTAACTTGGGACCTTATCCATGACCTCTTGGGAGAGCTGGCACTCGATTCCTAACACCTAGGAAGGATCCCTTAAGCATCTCCTATCATATCTCAACCTATCCTATCCATACCCTATCCACTTAGTCCTATTTAAATGAAGCTCACTCCCATCCCAAAGGGAGGAAGTCTATGGTACTCTTATGCTGGTGAAATCATGTTCGGATATCCACATCATCTATTTCAGGATACATCATCTATTTCAGGATCCTGCATGATCTATTTCAGGATATGCAGAATCTAGGGTTTTGCATGCACCTGCATGCACTTGCATGCATCCCAGTCACCAGTTTGATGCCTCCAGCACCTTATCCACCTTCTTCTAGCACCCGGGAGCCACCTACCATAGAGTTTTATCCCTCCTAAGCTGAAAGGCGCCCACTTCTCACCTACTTCCAGAGAAGGGCGCACTTGTTCACCTACCACTGCAGTTCCACTTCAGTTACATTCAGTTAGCTCCGATTCTCCCTGATTTGAGGCTAGTTTCACTCCCGACTGACTGTATCACTTCCGTTTGACCTCCAGTTTGATTAGGTGACTTGTTCTGACTTCAGTTAGCCTCCCATGCGCCCCCACTGAGCCTCCAGATCCTATATCAGTGCTACACACTTCAGTTACATTTATTACACTCAGTTAGACTCAGTTTGACACCTGGATGACTGGTTGTTGTGATTGATGAGCACCACCGATGATTGATGAGGACTCCTAGATAGAGTCAAGCTACTCCATTCAGTGATTTGAATGACCTCCTTAGGCAATTCGAATTGCTCAGTCATTGTGACAGTTTGTATTGTAATTCATTCACCCTTTCTGGGATAGAGAGCACTGCTGCATGTTTTGCACAGTTTTGCACCATATTTTCTATGTTCATCTGTTGTGATTGATTTACTTGTTCATTAGATCTGCTGTGACTAATTTTACATGGTATCAGAGCCATTGCAGGGACAAGATCTCTTTTCTACAGGTGTTTATACAAGAAGATTTGACTGAATTGCTAAAAATTGCAAAAAGTTTGGCATGAGATATCTCAAGGGCATTCGCTCCTGTGCATGCAAAGCTTGAAAACTATTCCAATACCACTCCAGAAGCTTGAGTTACCACATAATTCCTGGATCTGATACATTGGACCCATTCAACATTGCTTGAAATCCAATCCCAGGTGTGATGCAACTCTCAAAGGGTGGATTGTTCGACCTTATTGTGGTTGTTTTGATGTGATTTGCAGGTTTATTGTCTCCTTCAAGTGCACTCGCTATCTTCTGCATGCAAGGTTTCCTACATCAATTGCATTCGCTATAGTCTGCATGCAAGCTTCCTCTTCATCAGTTGACTCAATCCTTGCAATGGAATACTCTTCTTCAAAGCCTATCCTCACCCCATTCAATTATTTTGATTGGAAAGATGATATGGATATCATATTACGTTCAAAAGGTTACTACCGAGTCACTCTTGGTCTTGAATTGGAGCCAAACAATGTGTCAGATCGAACCAAACACTACAACAAGCTTGATGAAGCTTATGGTCTTCTTTGTCTCTCCATCTCCAAGGATCTTCACTTCCATCTCAGCGGATTGAAGACTCCAAAAGCCATATGGGAGCAACTTGAAACACTATTCGGCAAGCAGGATGAGCTTAGGGCTTTTCAATTAGAGAATGAATTGATTGGCCTTAATCCTGAGAATTTTGAGACCATCAATGAATTCTTCACAAAATTCAAGAACTTGAACTTGCAATTGAAGAACAGTGGTGTTATCAAAGAGGATAAACAGTTGATCCTCTCCATTCTAAGCAAGCTTGGGAAAGATTATTCGGTATTTGTCTCTACTTTCAATTCCGGTCGGCTAACTACCCCGAATTGGAAGATGCCTACCTTGAATGCCTTCATTGAGTCCGTTACGAAAGAGCATGACAAGTTGATTCAAATGGGGTCCATAAGCTCCAAAGATTCAGCCCTATTTGTTCAAGGACCCAAGATCTCGAATGGTAAAGGAAAGCTAAAGAAGGAGAAGCCCAAATTCGAGCCTCACAAGCAAAAAGACAAAGGCAAGCAAACGGATGCACCATCCGGTTCGAAATCCAAGCAAAAGGGCAAAGAAGGTAACCAAAAATCTAAATGTACTTATTGTAACCGTGGATTTCATCCCGAAAGTTCATGTATGAAGAAGACTATAGATCAAATGGCCCTCCTTTTGGAAAAGAACAACATAACCCTTCCTGACGGTGCAAGGAAGAAGGATCGGAATGATGATCATGAAAGAGGACAAGCACTCATGGCAACGGTTTCGAAGCCCACTACTCTCTTGATAGATTCGGGTGCATCAAATCATATGGCTGCAAATATTGATTCTTTTTCCTCATTCGATCCAAACAGCTCCATCCCCATCCATTTGGGAGATGACTCAAAAATTTCTTCAAAGGGCAAAGGTACGATTCATGTAGAACATGGATGCTTTCAGAATGTTCTCTATGTGCCTTCCTTAGCTTCGAATCTCCTTTCTGTGTATCAAATGACACATACTGGTGAACCAAAGCAAGTCACATTCAGCCCTAATACAGTTGAAATTTCTGATATCAAAAGTGGAAGACTAGTTGCGGTTGGAAAGGCAAACCACACTGCAAAATGTTATGAGTTTTCGCACTTTATTCCGCTTGCAAAGCCCACTGCTCTTCGCACACATGGTAATGAGGTTAGTAGGCTTTGGCATGAAAGATTTGGACATCTAAATTATAAGTATTTGCTGCTGCTATCAAATAAATCCATGGTAGATGGGCTTCCACAACTCCGTTCCTCGAAGGGAATATGCACCGGTTGCATTATTGGGAAGCACCCTGAGCACAGATTCGACCGCGGCAAGGCTAGCAAAGCCTCTACTATTTTGGGATTGATCCATTCTGATATCAGTGTTCCGCTTCCCCATATGTCATTAAATGGTTCAAGGTATGTTTTGACATTTATTGACTATTTTTCCCGCTTTACATGGGTATTCTTTCTCAAAAACAAGTCAGAAGTGCTTGGAAAATTCAAGGATTTTAAGGCTTCTGTTGAGACCACCACTGAGAGAAAGATCAAAGCTCTTAGATCTGATAATGGTGGGGAATATATCAAGTCCAAGTTGCTGCAACTTTGTGCCCAAAGCGGAATCAAGATCCAACATACAGTTCCCTACACACCCCAGCAGAACGGTGTAGCGGAAAGGAAAAACCGGTCACTGAAAGAGATGGCTACATGCATGATTGAATCGAAAGGTTTGGCTGCAAATCTTTGGGCTGAAGCAATCGATGTTGCTGCATATATACAGAACCATGTTCCACATTCATCCGTGAAAGGTATGACTCCTTTCGAAGCATTCTTTGGTCACAAACCGGATGTGTCAAATTTGAGAGTTTTTGGCTCTACTGCATGGGCTAGAATTCCTTCTGAGAAGAGACGAGCTTTGGATACACAGAGTATCGCGTGCATATTGATAGGATATGGGGAAGAATCAAAAGCATATAAACTCATGGATATCATATCTAAAAAGATATTCATAGAGCGCAGTGTGCAGTTTGAAGAACCGCTTCAAGAATTGCAACTAGTTGAGGAGAAAACTGCCGATTCACCGCCTTCACCAGAAGAAGATTCGAGCAACAATAATGAAGGTATGAGTTCTGATATTTCTGATATTGTAGCAGCATATGATGATCATGA
This sequence comes from Larix kaempferi, assembly GCA_027924585.1. Lineage (NCBI taxonomy): Eukaryota > Viridiplantae > Streptophyta > Pinopsida > Pinales > Pinaceae > Larix > Larix kaempferi. The sequence continues at coordinate 1,224,019 of BSBM01000131.1, forward strand.
AATATCAGGTTTGGAATCCGACCATTATGATCCCCCTCAGTTACCAAAGTGGGCCCAAAACACTCTACAATCTGTTGGTTCTAGTCTTGGAAATCCTGCTGATCCGAGACGAACAAGAGGAGACTTTCAAAGAGCAGGTATGGCTCTTTCTATTGCTGATCCATTTCTTCCTGAGATTTATTATTTGATGGCTGGTTCAGATCCTACATCATACTATTCAGCCCATCGAGATCCGAGATGGAAAAGTGCCATGGATGAAGAGTACAGTTCTCTTCAAAAGAACAATACATGGGAGCTAGTTTCTCTTCCACCTGGAAGAAAATTAGTGAAGTGTAAATGGGTCTACCGTACTAAAGTTGCTGCTGATGGCACTATCAGCAAATACAAAGCAAGGTTGGTGGCAAAAGGTTTTTCCCAAGTCCAAGGAGTGGACTACACAGAGACCTTTGCACCGGTTGCAAAGATGGATTCCATCCGCCTTGTTTTAGCTATTGCCGCATCCAAGCACTGGGAAGTGCATCACATGGATGTGAAGAGTGCATTTTTACATGGAGACCTTGCTGAAGAGGTCTATATGCAGCAGCCAGAGGGTTATACATCAGATCCATCATTGGTTTGTAGATTGAAGAAGTCTTTGTACGGGTTAAAATAGGCCCCAAGAGCTTGGTACGCAAAGATGGACTCCTTCCTTCTTTCTCAGAATTTCCAAAGATGCAAATCTGATACAAATGTGTATCTTCAGCGAGTTAAAGGTAATTTGTTGGTTATTGTACTTTATGTTGATGATCTGCTTATTACTGGTAGCACACTTACTTCAATAAACAAGCTAAAATCTGCCTTAAATCTAGCTTTTGACATGAGCGATTTGGGCTTGCTGAGTCACTTTTTGGGCTTGGAGATAGCTCAAAATTTCGATGGGATCACTATATCTCAGCAAAAATATGCTTCCGACCTGTTATTGAAGTTTAATATGGCTGAATGTAAGGCAGCCCCGTTCCCATTCCTCTCAGGAATCAGTCTTGAGGAGGGAGATTCCACACCGCTTGCAGATTGCAGTATGTATCGACAGTTGATTGGTTCACTACTTTATTTGACACATTCACGGCCTGATATCTCATATGCTGTGAGTGCCGTGTCAAGATATATGCAGCAGCCACATGAGCTTCATTGGCGAGCAGCCAAGCGGATCTTGCAGTATGTGCAAGGTACGAGACAGTTTGGCATACACTATGCTGCAGATTCTGAGCTAGATTTCATTGGTTTTACTGATTCAGATTGGGCAGGTGATAGCATTGATCGGAAGTCCACTTCCGGTTATGTTTTCATGATTGGTCATGGTGCTATTTGCTGGTCCAGCAAAAAGCAAGCATCCATTGCACTTTCTTCAGCAGAGGCAGAGTATCGAGGGGCAGTCAATGCCTGCATTCAGGCAGTTTGGTTGCAGGGTATTCTTTCCGAGTTTGGTTTTGGTGGCACTACTTCGACTGTCCTATTTTGTGACAATCAAAGTGCTATCAAGATATACAAAGATCCAGTTCAGCGGCAGAGGACCAAACACATTGAGATTCATATGCACTACATTCGACAGTTGGTGCATGACCGCACCATCATTCTGCAATATTGCCCTACCGATGAGCAAATTGCAGACATCTTCACCAAGAGCTTCACTGAGAAGAAGTTCTCTTACCTTCGTTCACTGTTGGGGGTGAGTTCCATCATGGTGGAGACAGATTGATTCATTATTATGCTTTAGCTTGAGGGGGGGCTTTCTTCCCACTGGGTTTTCCCTCTTTCCTCACTTAGTTTATTTTCAGCATTTTTTGGATTATTGTATTGGGGTGACCTTTGGTCTTAGTTACCAGGGCCCCACATTATTTTAGTTGGCACATCATAGTCTAGCTTGAGGGGGGGTGTTCGGATATCCACATCATCTATTTCAGGATACATCATCTATTTCAGGATCCTGCATGATCTATTTCAGGATATGCAGAATCTAGGGTTTTGCATGCACCTGCATGCACTTGAATGCATCCCAGTCACCAGTTTGATGCCTCCAGCACCTTATCCACCTTCTTCTAGCACCCGGGAGCCACCTACCACATAGTTTTAGCCCTCCTAAGCTGAAAGGCGCCCACTTCTCACCTACTGCCAGAGAAGGGCGCACTTGTTCACCTACCACTGCAGTTCCACTTCAGTTACATTCAGTTAGCTCCGATTCTCCCTAATTTGAGGCTAGTTTCACTCCCGACTGACTGTATCACTTCCGTTTGACCTCCAGTTTGATTAGGTGACTTGTTCTGACTTCAGTTAGCCTCCCATGCGCCCCCACTGAGCCTCCAGATCCTATATCAGTGCTACACACTTCAGTTACATTTATTACACTCAGTTAGACTCAGTTTGACACCTGGATGACTGGTTGTTGTGATTGATGAGCACCACCGATGATTGATGAGGACTCCTAGATAGAGTCAAGCTACTCCATTCAGTGATTTGAATGACCTCCTTAGGCAATTCGAATTGCTCAGTCATTGTGATAGTTTGTATTGTAATTCATTCACCCTTTCTGGGATAGAGAGCACTGCTGCATGTTTTGCACAGTTTTGCACCATATTTTCTATGTTCATCTGTTGTGATTGATTTACTTGTTCATTAGATCTGCTGTGACTAATTTTACAAATCAAGATTAATAGATCTAATACTCTAGCTTGGGGAACATCCACTTCTCTCTCGGAGCTTTGGCATTGCTTGTTGGAAGGAGCTTGCAGCGTTAAGGCAATGGTTGTAATCCTCTTTTCTATTGTACTTCTCCACTCTTCAATACAGTTAATATAATTTCTTTCCATAAATGTTGTTTCCTTGATAATGCTTAAAGATTTCCTCCTTAACTGTTAGCTTAGATCTATCATATGAGATATATGCTTTCACTTCTCGTGGTCTATTATATGTTCAACAAGGTTTAGCTACTTGCAATCTGGCAGCGCTAGAGCATTGGATCAACGAAAGAGAAAGGGAACTACAAATCTAAGGTAAACGATCTACTCTTACATCTGTATTTATATACGATCTAGGAAAGTATTTTGTGTTCTGTCCTATTTGTTCTAGACTTACGTTAAGCTAGGGAGATCAGGCCTTGCGTCCGCTCTCGGTAGATTGTCCACAAAACAAATTTGGCGACCATACTGGGGACTTACATATTGTTCTGTAGTTGTCAATCTAAGAGTCATTTTCAGTTGATTGCTTAACACAAGCCTTTTAATTGTCATTTGCTTCTTGAGTTGATTTCACTATCAGATCCTCATCTTGAAGACTCTGATCTGCTTCCTCTGATTTTGTACTACTCATTTTCAAACCATTTCATAGTTCATTGCTTGGATATTTGATTCATTTTTTAACTTAGATCTCTCCTATCGCACCTGGTTAGTGAAAACAGAGTGACACTATGTCATTTATGGTCTTTGTTCTTTGTCTGTTAGCCACTCATCATAGTCCTTTCATTGGTATACTGCGACACCATCGCACTCCCCGTATTGGTGAACAGTGACTTCGCACTGTGTACAAGCATAGAGTGTGCCGATTTGTCGAATTTGGCATGCAGACTGTAATATCCCTTTTTCAAATTTTATCAAAATCCCCAATTTTTCACTTTTTTTCCCAATTTCGACCTTTGACTAGTTTTACTGTTTTGACCTCCAAATCAACCCAAATGCTCCCAAATATTCTGTAGGAGTGTATGAATGGTATTTAGACTTGAATATCAGGTTCAGGGATGTTTTATGGCCCTCCAAATACTGTTGCAAACTTGATTTGTATTCTGATCAATATATGTAATTTTGACTAGTAATTTGTGCATCAAATCCCCCCCAGGTAACACTGCAAATGGCCTTCCAAATGCCTCAAAACTCTCACAAATTTATGAACAGAGGTATATAATGTGTTAATTATGTGATTAAGGTCTCATATGCACCATTAATTTATTTTTACTACTGTTCTAACTCTCTCACATTCAACAGCAAAAACCCCGAATTCGACCCTTGGGGAAATGGCACTATTTCACCTCCCAATACAACTAAACTGAGTAAAAATGCTTCAAATGCTCAAGTACAGTACATGAAACTTGTAGAAGAAATCCATGGCAGTATATTGATCACAAATATATCAGAGAATCATCCATCCATTCGAAATAATCAACATTATAGTGTCATACATCAATGCATTGGGGAAATGGACATTGTTTGCTCATTAATCAATAGTTTTGCATACAACCAGTGGGTATTTCGACCTGAGACTTTCTGAATATCAATAACAGAGGATATTAAGCTATTAAAATCATATATAATGAGAAGCTCTCTCAAGAAGCACAAGTGCTCACCAAAAACGCCCTCCCTCAAGGAGCACGAATATGCCTTCAAAATTGGAAACGGTGGAGAGAAAGTGCTGCACTAAACCAAACCATGAAACTTCATGTAGCTGCTACCTGCAAATACAAACTCCATTAAATCACCATGAAAGACCTGAGTGGCCTCTCCAAACACCAACTTGGATGGGAATCTTTCACCCTCGAAATTGGCTAAGGCAAGAAACTAGTCATCCACTAGCTCTCTCTTCACAAATGCAATTTTTCTCAAATCCTCAAAATCCATTCTCATACTTGATTTCTACATTTTATAACCAACATTAGCCTTCAAGGGGTCGAAATCCTCTCAATAGATTCAATAATTTTCCATTTAGAAAATATTCCTCATTTGCCACTTGTCTCCTAGTTCCAACCTTCCATCTTCTCCCAAATTCAAATTTGAGTCTCTTTAGATTCCTCCAACTCCATGAGCGCCTTCTTGAGCCTATTTTTGGGCTGACATGTCATAATGGTCAGGTGTAATAAGTCAGGTCTGAATTTTGTCATAAATGTCATAGATGCTTCATTATTGTTGTCATAAAACTAGGGAATCTAGCCCAACTGTCCACTAGTCTCCAATTTGACTCTTCCTCTCCCATGGAGGTTACTATTCCATCCCATTTCGACCTAAGATGCTCAATGCCATGTGTTATGACTTACCAACTCACCCAAGAGTGTTCACCTTCCCATGAATTCGAATTTGCAAGAGAGAGCTGCCATCTGTCATTGAAAAATCAAGCTAGTGTGGGTCCCACCACCTCCATATGTCTCCAAAACCCTTGCCACCTAGAATTTCTCTTGAATTTATTTATTCATCATATTTATTAAATGCTTGAACCCTTCTAATGTCTAAATATCATTTATTAGTTTCCTTATTTCCATCCCACATGTACCCATCCAACCTAGGAAACTAGTAGGATTGATGGGATTGTCTTACCATGCACTTATTTGAATGGGGACATTACAGTCCTCCCCACCCAAGATTGCTTGTCCTCAAGCAATTTCAAATTTGGATGCTGCAAAATCTTCTCCTCTTCCCATGTGGCATCTTCATTTGGTAAGTCCTTCCATTGCACTAAATATTCTTTGATGATTCTACTCCTCAACCTTCTTTCCCATGTCTTCAAAATCTTTTCCGGAACAAGTGTGAGCTGACCTTCATCATCCAAAGGAGGAAGTATTTCTGAAGTGATGATTTGCTGACCAAGAGATTTCTTAAGACAAGAAACTTGTGTGTAATTTAGAGACGTGTTTTGGCGTCGTTAAGCATGGCAGTTGTCGTTATTTTCCAGCACTGTATCCCAAGGGTATTGTAGTCTTCCACGTACTTATCAGTATATTGAGCTCCTTCACATACCCACCAAGTACCATAATCCATACTTGGCGTATATCGAAGGGTGTATCACGTACTCGGTAGTATATCGGAAGGTCTCTTGCCGAATGGTTGTGCATTAGACAGCACCACTATGGATTTGAGCTCCCACGTACCTTGCGTATATCGGGAGACGCCACTAGGATTCCTAAAACTAACTGAGTTAACCATTTGGCCATCTTGGCAAAGCAATACACCGAGAATAGCACTCGGGGAGATTAGCACACACGTACATTCCAAGTAATCAGGTATGCAGGCAAGGGTATGGTCCCAATCCTCCTTATCGTGTCATATTGTTGGACCCTGCAATATATAGCAGTTTGTGATGCCTTGATAATCCCGTGAGGTTCCAAACTTTGAATCCACTATGTCACAGAAGTCTACTTGTTTCCTTAGTTTGAGTAGGTTTTTCTGGACTGATTTTCTTTTGTAGCATACCCTTAGGAGAAACGCTGTTTCAGCCATCCTGGTTGACTTTCCTAACACTCTGGAGGATTTTCCCTGGAGAAGATCCCGTAGGATCTTAAACTTATCACCCGAATATCCCCTTAACCCGAAGGCTATTTCAAGGGTAAGAATGGATTAACGTAACACGGTCATAGTTACTGAAGTTGAGAACCCCACTCTGAATGTTGGAGGACTTTTGTTTCCCCCAACTCCACTAGATTCATCGACCTCCAACCCCCCACAGGGTGAAGAGGTGGAAATTTCTACTTGACAAGATGATACCCTCCCGGTTGTTATGCCGGGAGAGCCTGGATCATTGGAATGGATAAATCAACCCCAGGACGACCCCATAGCAGCTGCTGGTCCGTCTGCAGCCTATTGGACATCATCTCCAGGCCACCCAATGGCTCATTTTTCCATCGCATCCCCACCCAACTGGACTACTCCAGAACCCTCTAGACCATTGTATAGGCCCAACCTTGCCGAGATTTTCAGCCCTATTCATGATTGTCTGGAACGATTACGTGTTAAGGGTGATGAACTTAGAAGACAAAGCCTCGAGCAACGACCTAGGTATGGAGACATCCCAATTCCTCCAATATCTTTTGGTTCACCCGAACCATCCCTCCACAACCTGACCATTAATGATACTGTTCAACCCTCGCAAGAGTCTAGTCTTGCACCTCAAATGAACCAATCGGTTGAAGGACAACAGTCTAACACACCTGTTACTACCATGATTACTTTACCAGTTCCTCCCCCACCTCAGAATTTGAGGGGAGGATACTCCATTCCCCCAAATTATCTCATTGGTAACATTACCACTACGGTAGCTAATCAACAACCTATGTTGGTTTGAACTTTGTCTAGTGGTCAGCCCATTGTGGCTAGGGGGAAACCCCCATTTCCTAACCAGAACGTAGGTGGTGGAATCTCCAACAGACATCCCGTTGGACCTTCCCAACACGCTAGACCATCCACCATGGGATTATCTCATGTTGGGGGGCCATCTAATGTAACTCAACCCTCATGGAGTCAAGCATATCTAGGTTCCATTAAGCCTGTGCCGGGTCAATCTAATCTCGAAAACGCACCATACGGGATACCCTATCCCAGAAATCCCTACACTCTATGGGTGCAATAGCTCGTTTTACGACATGGACCCCAACCACCTATCCCTCAAGCACCACCACCCCCGATCGGTCCACCCCCACCTCATGCTGGAGGCGGCGGTCCCCCACCTAACTTTGGAGGAGGTGGACCTCTCCCTTCTGGTGGAGGTCCAACTCATTTTACCAACAATAGCCCCCACCCTTCCGGCGGTGGTGGGAATGGTCCACCACCCCCCCCAAGTGGAAGTGACGGAGGACCACCCTATTATGGTGGAGGAGGACATTTCCCTTCGGGCAGTGGAGGTGGTCCACCACCCCCTCCAGGTGGAGGCGGTGGCGGATCTAATTATTATGGTGGTGGTGGTGGTGGTGGAGACCCTCATCCTTCCAGCGATGGAGGTTGTGGGGGGGCCCCATCCTTCTGGAGGCGGAGGTGGTCCACCACCCCCTCCAGGAAGAGGCGATGGCGGGCCACCTTATTATGGTTATGGACCCCCACCTCCTCCCGGCGGTGGCGGCGGACCTCCACCTCCTCCCGGTGGTGGAGGTGGACCCCCACCTTATTGGAATGGACCACCTTATGGTGGCGTACCCCCTTACGGTCCGAGCGACACACCCCCCTATGGTCAATTTCCTCCATGGTCACCCTTTAATCAGTCGATACGAGGTCCTACCAATCCTTACAAGCCTTATTAGTACTACCAGTACCCGCAGCCTAATCAACAACTGCCCTTTTTGTCCACTTTGGACCTACCTGATCTATCTCGACTGACGAATGACCCCATCTACCATGGAACTAACTGGCCCCCACTTCCGGTGAAACTTCCATCGGATATCCCTAAGTTTGACGGCAAGCCAGACGAGGATCCTAAACACCATGTGATGACACACCATTTATGGTGTTCATCCAACTCTCTGATGGACGACTCGATCCGTTTGAGATTATTTCAACGGACTCTCACTGGGTCCGCTGCCAAGTGGTACATCGAACTACCACCTCATTCTTTTCATGATTTCGGTTCTCTTGCTATGAACTTTTTGACTCACTTCCAACTGCCTATACAGTACAAAACTAGTACGGATCTTCTCACCTCTCTCCTCTAGAATACCACTACTCATATACATGAGTGGCGGAGGAGAAGACACTTGATTAAGGCTCCCATTCCAAACCAACTACTAGCAGATTGGTTTACGAAGTCTCTCATCCCTCACATAGCTCGAGATGTCTCCATGGGTGGTGCTGTCACTGAAGAACAAGCTATCACTCATGCCCATTACCTAGACTTAGTCTATGCTCAATTGGGAACCCTATTTGAAATTCTTCCCGACGCACCCCACGACACTTATGACCCCACGAAACCTCCTAAGGGACCCCAAACTGATGGCATCATTGGATCCCTTAACACCCATCCTGCTTCTAACACTGTTGGATCATCAAACCTTCATGGTTCGTCCCCATTACCAACTTAGGCTAGTCATAGCACCACCAAATCGACCACTCCTGCTGTAACTGAAGAGGTGAATTATATCCAATCAACTTCATCTCAGAAGTCCGGTGGCAAGAAGAAGAACAAAGGGAAACCTAATAATTCTTCCACCCAGCAGGAACAAAAGAGCACTCCTGACGACACCAAACAGAAATGGAAACTAAAGTATCCTTGTCTACTGTGCAGAGATGATCACTTCTCCAAAGAGTGTCCCCATAGAGACGAAGTTCAAAAGTTTCTTAGGAGTAAACCAACTCCCATAGTCCTCAATGATCTGTTTCCCACTCAAAATCAGAAAATGATTGCTCAACCCCCCCCCAACCTAGGGGGAACCATCCAATACCGCACATTTTCTCATGGTGCGTAACGAAACGATCAATTTGAACACTCGCTCGCAATCTTACGACTCGGTCCCTTTGAAGGAACCTGTTGGAAGTAATACTGAAAAAGATTCCAACTCCTTACCTGATGTCACTGTACCATCAGCTTCTCTCACCATTGAGGAGCCATCCTTAGATTCGATATTGAGACCACCCAAAAGCACGATTTGAAAAGTTGTTTTCAATCCTAATGCTCAAGCAGCACAAAATTACAATATCATAGAGGACTTGGCGCAAGCTCCTTGTGCCATGTCTACCTTGGAAGTTTTTCAGAATTGTCCTAATCAACGCAAAACTCTCCTTGCAGCAATCGGTGCAGTCTACCCTAATTCTTCGAATACCATCATGTTCCGACTTGACTATGCCAAGCTGAGGCTTTCCCATTAGCTCACATTCCAAGTGGCTACGAACATTGCTGGGAAAATTGTCCATCGTTCCATTTTGGACGAAGGCGCCTCTACTTCTGTCATATCAATCGCCTACTGGAGAGCCATCAGCTCTTCTGAATTGAATTGTTCTCCTACCACGTTGAAAGCATTTGACGGGCGTGGCTTTCAACCTCATGGGATCGTACAAGCTCTCGCAGTTGAGTTGGGTGGAAAGACCGTAACCATTAATGTGGAAGTGGTCTCGGCCCCAATAGATTACAATCTCTTTCTTGGTCGCAATTGGTCTTACGCCATGTAGGCAGTAGCCTCTTCAATCTTCCGCATAGTACAATTCCCCCACCAAGGACAAATTGTTACTATTGACCAACTAGGATTTTGCACACCGGACACTACTACTCATCCTGGTGACCATGTTCCTTCCATTGGACAAATGTCAAAACAGTATGAGAGTATAGGGGTTGGCCTTTTAAAAGATTCATCTCTCATGGGCATTTTTCCAACTTCGGACCCCCCTAATCATGTTGCCTCGGTGAACATGATCTCCACAGAGATTTCATCCCACTCCACTAATACTTGGCTTGTACCTGACGAAGCCACAATGCACCTAATTGGAGATGCAATGCCTCTTTCACCCATTGAACACATTTACAAGGCTATCCAGTCAGCACCAGAAAACCACTTAACTGTGGCTTCCCCATCCTATTCTCTATGGCGGGCATCATCTCTACCTGATCTATTAGTTGGACTTTTCATTCAGACAAGTCCATCATGGAATTAATGAATGTTGATGATGGTCCATGGGATGATCTCCACCATAGGTCATCTTTTCTTCCTCCTTTGGCGTACATAGAGGACAACATTAGCGCCATCTTTTCACCGGATATCTACTTGGTCCCTCATTCCCCCATACTTACATGTCTTTCGGACACTGAGGGAAACTTGGCCAACATTGAGCCTACCACCCTGGTAGACATTTCGGTGAAACTTGGTGTAGTGTAACACATTCACATAGGCCAGAAGTGTTCCCCTAACGAAATAGCCATTGGTACAACCTTATTCAAGCGATTTCGAGATGTATTCGCTTGGTCCTATGAGGAGATTCCTGGGATAGACCCTGTGATTGTTTCTCATGAAATAAAAACCTATCCCGACATCAAACCTGTACGTCAAAAGTTGCGACTGGTACACCCCCGGAAGACTGCAGCAATCAAGGCAGAGATTGAAAAGCTCTTAAAGACTGGCTTCATCTATCCTATCCCGTTGACAGATTGGGTCTCAAACGTCATCCCTATGAACAAAAAGTAGGGTACCATTCATGTCTATGTCGATTATCAAGACCTTAATAGGGTTTGTCCAAAGGACAACTACCCGACCTCGTTCATTGACCAGATTATCGACAATTGTGCCGGAAGCGTCATCTTTTCATTCATGGATGGATTTTCTGGTTACAACCAGATTGAGATCAACCCAGCCAACCAACATAAGATGAATTTCATCTGTCCTTGGGGAATGTTTGCATACTGCAAACTCCCGTTTGGCCTTAAAAATGCTGGCACCACATTCCAGTGGGCCATGTCGTATGCCTTCCATGACCTTAAGGACTTTGTGGAACCTTACCTGGATGATCTCCCTACTCATTCAAAGCAGCGTGAGTTCCACATGGATCATCTGATGGCCATTTTCCTCAGATGTAGATGGTACAATATCCGTCTGAATCCTCATAAGTGTATCTTTTGCATTGAGTCCGAACACCTCTTAGGATTCATAGTCTCGAAGGATGGGATCTGCATCGATCCCTTAAAGGTGGAGGCCATTGTCAACCTACCACCTCCAATTGATGTGACGAAACTTCAAAGTCTCCAAGGCAAGGCGAATTATTTAAGGCATTTTGTTTGTAACTTCATGGAGAAGACTAAGGGGTATATGAAACTGCTTAAGAAGGACGTCCCATTCATTTGGAACGATCAAGCTCAAAAATCCTTCGACAGCATCAAACATGACATCACGCATGCCCCCATAATCCAACCGCCAAACTATTTCCGAGATTACATCTTATATCTCGTTGCTTCTGCTACCACTATCGTCATGGTTTTGGTATAGGAGGATCAAAACGCCTAGGAACATGTAATATACTATGTGAGTAAGGGTCTCATTTACACTGAAACTAGATATTCACATGTCAAGAATCTTTCTCTCGCAGCAGTCATCGCCGCCCAAACGTTCTGGAACTATATCTTGCTTCGCACCACCACCATCATTGCAGACTCGAACCCCATGTACCACGTACTGACACGTCAGGTGCTTGGGGGTAAGTACTCATGCTGGATTGTGATACTACAAGAATTCGACCTTCTTTTTTAGAAAGGCAAGTCTAAAAAGTCCATGGTGTTTGCTAAGCTTATTTGCGACTCTTTTCTGGATGAATCATTGTTTCTCATCAGTACAACTGATCCGTGGTATGGATATATTTTGTTATATCTTCAAACCCAATGCTTCAACCCTCAACTCTCTCGCAATGACCGTCGTAGAATACGTCACCATGAGAACTATTATCTAATCATCAGTGATACTTTGTACCGCCATGGTGTCGATTCAATTCTTCGACGTTGTCTAACTCATGATGAGGCTGAACGCGTTCTGAATGACTATCACGCTGGGGCGTGTGGAAGTCACCTCTCTGGGATGGATACAACCCAGAAGATTTTGCGTGCAGGATATTATTGGCCTACCATATTCAAAGATTGTATTGAGGCCGTGAAAATATTTCCTCCATGTCAACACTTCCATACGAAGAAGCGCACCCATCCCGCCCCGTTACACCCGGTTATTGCCATGGGCCCCTTCGCAAAATGGGGCATCGATTTTATGCATTGTAAGCCTACCTCCGTCGGGGGCATAGTTACATCATTGTAGCTGTGGATTACTTCACAAAGTGGGCCGAGACAATGCCTACATACCAAAATGACGGCAAAACCGCCGCACTCTTCATGTTCAATCATGTAATATCGCGGTTTGGAGTTCCTTAGGCGATAGTTACCGATCACTGTTGTCACTTCCAGAACCATATGGTTGATGAACTGAGCGATAGATTGGGTTTTCGCCATGAAAACTCAACACCTTACTACCCACAGTCCAATGGACAGGTTGAGGCCATTAACAAGGTCTTGAAAACTATGGTCCAAAGGATGGTAGGTACGCAAAAGTCCAACTAGCATAATATGCTCTTTTTAGCATTATGGGCCCACAGAACTTCCATTAAACCAGCCATAGGTTTCATTCCTTTTCAATTGGTGTATGGATTGGAGGTTTTCCTTCCTATAGAGTGCGAAATTCTGTCTCTACAACTCGCTGTCGAACTTCTTCCTAATACTACTGCCGAGGAAGAACGTTTCCTCTACTTAGCAAAACTTGACGAGTCCCGCCGAGATGCTACTCTTGCTAACGAAGCACACACGAAGCGCATCAAAGCTCAATGTGACAAGTCAGTTGAACCTCATATTTTTAACAAGGGTGACCTGGTCCTCACATACGACCAAAAACATGACAAACTAGGCGCAGGAAAGTTCGAGTCCATGTGGCACGGACCTTACATTGTCGAACGTGTTTTTGAAAAAGGAGCTTACAAGCTTGAAGACTATGACGGGATATCTTTGGGTGAACCCCGTAATGGGATTTACCTGAAGAGGTACTATGCCTAAACCTGTCATGCATAGACTTTCTTATATATACTGTACATGGCGCGTTTGTGTGTTTTTGTGTGGCGTGACGCGCTTATGTTTTGAGTGTCTTTAGATCTTGTTTATGCTTCTTATACCATGTTATGTCTGCGTGTGCAGATGGAAACATGCTACGGATTCACGGAAGGCACCAGCTGTCATACCCGTAACCTTGCCTTAGCATCCTGGGTACTATATTCCCCAATAGGCGAGCTCATCAGCTCAGGAAGAAGTTGCCTTGGGTTCGCAACCAACAATGCCGCAGAGTATCAGGCAGTAATTGGAGCCCTAACTGATGTTGTTTCCTTGGGTATGAACCACATTATCATCCACATGGATTCTCAATTAGTGGTATCCCATCTTAACCGGGTCTACGCTATCCGTGATCCTACCCTACTCTATCTCTTTAGACGAGTCCATCTCCTGGAAAGGTCATTTTAATCCATTCAATACCTACACATTCCATGAGAATTAAACACAGTTCCTGACTCGATGTCCAACTTCATTTTAGATTGGTAGATCGCACACACATAATACTCATAATATGTAAAAGCATTCACAACATGTAAATAATGTACTGTATAAAAAGCAAAGCATATGAACAAAATCACATCATTCATCATTTTTGAAACACATAATGTCTAAATCATCGGGAATGTCTGTATATATATAACATCAAAAGTAGTGCTGGTACAAAAATCTGAAGCACGATGGATTTCAGTAAGTCTCTACAAAATTTGAATCCTCGTAGCTTTCTGTAGTACAAAATATGAGGCCTCTAAGCTCTCAATACAAGTATAATAACATCATCAAGCCTGACGCCTATCTCGTACACCCCTAGGATGGACAGCTCTCTATCGGTGAGAATGGAAGCACTCCATTGTCCTCGCTACCTTGTGGAGTAAGGCATTGAAGCATACAGACGGTCCAACTCGGAACCTCTGCATAGGTCTCGGTAAGTCATCTACTACTGGCTCAGGAACATCCACTGTCAGTTGGGACAAGTTCCTATACACATCCTCCATCTCCACGATGGAAGCATAAGAACCTGGGGGCACAACTACTTCCCCACATCTATCTCTCCTCGCCAGAAGAGAGACTCCTACGGGCCGTATGGGACCCACATCTGCACACACACGTTATATACTTGTCAGCACTACAACAAAAAAATCATAAATATGCAAAACTTAAAAAATACAAGGGTTTTGTTGTTACCAATGTCTCCCCATGCTGTACCCTCGGGCAGCACTAACTCGAGATCCTCTCTGAAATTCATACCGCCGTATGGGTAGCCCTCACTGCCATGAGCAACTGGCCTTCTAGCCAGTGGAAGAACTCGACACCAAAGCTGATGATAGGGCCCCCACCATGACGGGCCATCACCTCTACCCATCTGAGCATGTGAGGATCCCTAGGATCCCTGTCATCCAGTCATACCTATGGGAACAAGAGAGGGACCCACTCCAAGAGAAACAATATCACGATTGATCTGTATCCAAACTGCTTGAGCTCTCCTTGCCAACATTTGGTCAGCTGAGCTCGGATGTTTGTGAGGAGACCCTCACACCAGTTGAAGATCTTGGGGGACATACAGTGCTCCGCATAGAGCATCTGAGCCTGAGTGGCCATGTGTGAGACTTGGATCCCCGCCACTCTAGTAATAGTGAACAATATGGCACGCAGTGGCTGGTTTGAAACATCCCTAATGGGAATCTTCCCACTAGAGGATCGAGCATGAGCAGTACAATGCTGCATCACCATGTCATCAACAGTGCGATCACTAGCTCGTGATCCAGTGAGAACTATAGGGTCCCCTCTTCGAGACAAACTAGTAAGAAAATAGATGTCCTCAACATCTATGATGAGGATGTGCTCACCGATCATAAAGTGTTGTTGGGCCACATCCCAGCACCGGAGCATATGTGATAGCAGCGGGATTTGGGCCCTCATGCCCTGAATCTCAAAGAACTTGAGCAAACTGCAGTTTCTCAAAGCATTTACGCAATGTGGATCATTGGTGGCTTATACATCTTCCACCTCATGTTCTCTTTCCCTCACTCTAATACCATTTTTGCTTGCTATCAACCTACCAAAGTGAGCATTTTAAGACTGTTAGACATCACTTCAACCACAGGAAGTCCACCTTTGGGTTTAATTTGATGGTTGGGATATTTGTTTCCACCGTGGCACTGTGATATTGCACATAGTGCAATGATGTCGCACTCCACGTTTTTGGGACTTGCGCTGAGTCGGTCTCATCGTAGTTCCCGAAAGGGTAGACTACGACGAGCCGAGGGCGCATAAGCCCTCCAGAAATCCATCAAAAAACCTAAAAAAGGACCTAAAACCAAAATGTAATCCACTACAATTTGGCTAGATGAAGTTTAGGCTAACCTGCTCCAGACGGCGGGTGAAATGGCGGCTCGTAGCTCCCGGTATCAACGAATGAATTTTTGGCTCCAAATTGGCACTTCTTCTCCCAAATTGGCAAATGAAACAATGGTGACTATATTTGACCCATTTTTCTATTTATAAATGAAATAGAATATTCTTTTTTCAAATATTTGATGCTTTGAGGTCATTTGCTATAGTTTTAATCATCTTTGATCATATTTGGAATATCTGTTGACTATTTGACCTAGTTTCCAAGTGTGCAGGAGTCGTTAAGTGGCCTTTTGTGCCGTTTCTCGCATTACAATGGTCATTTCAGGTATGAACACTCCCTTGAATGTTTTTTCATTATTTTGCAACGGTTAGATTGTAAATTTTTTATGTTGATGAGCTTACTCTTCGTTTGTTCTCGTGCTCTTGAAACTATGAGAATAAGTACCAAGTTACGATTTATCTCTTTTCCAAGCTCGTTAAACTCCCATAGAAAAGGATACCCTCGGAGTCTACCTTTAATCTCTTTTCAGGCTCTTGAAAAATGAAAAGATTGCCAAGCAAACTTGTCGCGTTCACGCTTGTTAAAGTATTTGAATGGTCGTCTTCCTGGTGATAGTTTACCCCTTTTTCCGACCAGGGGGCACTACTTACAAAAAAGGCATACTCCAGCGAATCATGACTAGAAGAGTCCTCTCCCGCGTTGTTTTACCCTTTTTCGAGCGATGAGGCTAACTTTACGAAAAGGACTGTAGGAGTCTTCTTTAGTTCTTTTCAAACTCTCTAAACATGAAATGACGATCGAGTTTACCTTCTATGGACTTGTTAAACTCTTACATTGAAGGGCCCTCCATGGGACGAACCCCTCCTATCCCAGGTTCAGAAAACATTTGGGATTGGACTCATCTATGAGGTGAGCTATACCGAGCATCTGGTTACCCTCATCAAGCTTGTAAAAAACACATGAGGCACTCATCGTTCATGATGGGGAAAAAGGAAGGCTTTTATGTTAAATACTTTGTCAATGGCAGTACGTAGTCATTCTTGAACATAACACTCATCTGCATTTGTATACAGTACTTGGATCATCTGTTTGTCCTCGAGTTTCACTTACTTCCTGAGTCTTGTTACTCCTTTGAGTCATTCAAAGAAAGCTTCCCTCATCAGTCGCATTAGGAATTAGTGTTGGACTCGTCATGTCAATACTACCAAGTCATGCCATGCACATGTTCAAGAATACGTCCACCATTTATCATCTGCAGTCAGTACGCTCGTCACCATGACGGTCTACTCTGAGTCAGTCTTGCATGTTACTGTACCATCCAATCTTCTCTACACATCTTTTGTCGTGTTTCGTGTCGATTGATGGGGGATTCATCATGGCCCTCATTCGAAGGATTCATCCTTGTCGACATCAACTCATCATCCGAGGATTGAATCTAGAAACCAACCAAGTACCTTGGCCCTACATGCTTCAATGGCAGGTTACCTCGCTTTCAACATGAGTTTACATCATTGAATATTGATTAAAAGATTTAATCTTGCGTTCGACTTCAACTCACTTATTCACGCTTGGTGATATGCACTATGATACCTTGGGAATCATTAACATTAATGGTGATCTCCTTCGCACTTGTTAATGGTTTACATCAATGATCGGTAATCAAGTGGTTTCTACCATGTTCGACGTCAAGACCTTTGTAATCACATGGATAGATTCGTATCATTGTGGGTTCAGCTTGAAGACCCTGGGGAGTCATGTTTTACCCAGGTTGCGATGGAGTTTGTATTGATTCATATTACACGGATCCACTTTTGTATTGGTCATGGTTGTGTTATCATCTCATCATGGATATATGCTTGTGTCTAGTATCCATGATTGTGTTCAGTTGGTCATTACTACCATGGATCTGTGTTGTATTGGTCGGCAGCCATGTTGTGAGTCATTTGAGATTGTGTACTCAGATTCAGTTGTACTACAGCAATGTCCTTCATCTGACAAGTCCATTACCATTCCTTCTATCAAAGCACTTCACCTGTCTATCTTCAACAGCTTCATGCTTTGGGGGGCATTCTGTTACACCTAAAATATTCCCATCATGAGATTCAATGTATACACCCCTGGAGTTACCTTGATTGAGTGATTAACCTGGAAGGATTTGTACCCATTTGTACTAGGATTTGAGGTCGTCACAGGTTGCACTCATGCAGCATGCGATGTCGCATCTTTCTCTATTGCAGGGTGCGCCGATGTCAGTTAATGGACAAAAATAGCCCTTCAAGCTCCTTCTCGAAGCTTGCTGACTTGGGACCTTATCCCTGATCTCTTGGGAGAGTTGGCACTTGATTCCTATCACCTTGGAAGGATCCTTTAAGCCTCTCCTATCATATCTCAACCTATCCTATCCATACCCTATCCACTTAGTCCTATTTAAATGAAGCTCACTCCCATCCCAAAGGGAGGAAGTCTATGGTACTCTTATGCTGGTGAAATCAAGCTCAATAGATCTAATACTCTAGCTTGGGGAACATCCACTTCTCTCTAGGAGCTTTAGCATGGCTTGTCGGAAGGAGCTTGCAGCATTAAGGCAATGGTTGTAATCCTCTTTTCTATTGTACTTCTCCACTCTTCAATACAGTTAATATAATTGCTTTCCATAAATGTTGTCTCCTTGATAATGTTTAGAGATTTCCTCCTTAACTATTAGCTTAGATCTATCATATGAGATATACGCTTTCACTTCTCGTGGTCTGTTATATGTTCAACAAGGTTTAGCTACTTGCAATCTGGCAGCGTTGGAGCATAAGATCAACGAAAGAGAAAGGGATCTACAAATCTAAGGTAAACGATCTACTCTTACATCTATATTTCTATACAATCTAGGAAAGTATTTTGTGTTCTGTCCTATTTGTTCTAGACTTACATTAAGCTAGGGAGATCAAGCCTTGAGTCCGCTCTCGGTAGATTGTCCGCGAAACAAAATGGTAGAGCATTTTAAGGTGACACATATTTCTTTAACTAGATCAATTTTTCTTTTATGTTATGTGCTTTTCAAACTAAAATTACTTTTGCGTGATAATGTACATAAAACACTTGTCTATATCAAGGTATATAATATATGTACATGAGTATTTCTTATGATTATAAAAATAAGAATATTGCATAGTTTTGAATGAATAAAAACATGTATTTGATGTATATAAAAAATGTATAAATATAAACAATAGTCACAAGCTTTTCACTAGTGATAATATTTTTAGTTGCAACATTAGTTATAATACAAAGAAAACATTTAAGACTAATGAAAATTAATAAACGCATTAGTCAAATTTTTTAGTCCTTTTTGGCTAGCCATAAATTTTTCCTCGCAATGTTAGTTGTAATAAAGAGACCATTTAAGACTACCAAAAAATATTAAAAACATTAGTCACACTTTTTAGTGTTTTTTTACTAGTAATAAGTTGTAACATTAGTTGTAATAAATACAACTTTTAAGACCAACAAAAATGATTAAAAACATTCGTCACATTTTTCAATGTTTCTTTGCTAGTCATAAAAAATTTAGTTGTAACATTAGTTGTAATTGTTGAACTTTGGTGTTGTCATTGATGTCAAAGAGGTTGTTGGACTTGGTGATGACATTGAAATATAAATGCCATTTTGGAGAAGTATATAGAAAACATGTGTGCAAGCCTCTGTAAATTAAAGCAAGTCAAAGAACTAAGTTATAGAACAAGGTTGTTTGTGCATGGTGCTCTAATCCCACCTAGTTGTGGCACTCTAGTGTGAAAACCCCACCAAGCCAAGGAACTAGTGTGCACAAGAACCACAAAGGCATGGAACTTCATCCATGCAAGATAAGACAAGTGACAAATGCTTGGGTAAGATTGACTGTAAAAAAAGGAAGAAGGGATGTTACCGTCTTAGAGAAGCCCCAACTTGTGGACACATCAATTGAGCATGTTGAGTATAAATATTAGTTAGGTTGATGAATGAGAAGTAAGATTTGAAGAAAAAATGGAGTAATATTATGAATTTACAAGCTTCAGGTTAGATTAAATGCTCATCGGAATCAGAGGAAATATGATTTGAAGAAGTGCACGAGGTTACAATATATGCAGAAGAACAAGGAGCAGTCGTGTAGACATAAGGAGAATTTGTGAGAAAGGTGCAAGGAGCATGTGGAATATTATGTGCACGAAATCAGTATAGTAAGGGGAACTGCATCAAGACACATTGTAAGAGAAACCATGAGCATAATTGAACCAGAATACACCAAAAGTGCATGCAGTAGAAAGCAAAGATGAGAATAGAATATAGTGAGAATTGTGCGCGTTGATCTGAAGACAGTGTGACAGAATTACTGCAATATCTATATCTTGAGGTGGTTGCATGGGGAAAGGAAAGGAGATTGTAGTCTCCACTAAGGGTGGTGCCTGAACACTACAAGTTGGTACTTGGGCGGAGGATTGGTGTCCTCATGGGTTGGAGCTTGAATTAACAAGTTGGTGCTTGTGTGGAGAATTGGTGTCCTCATAGGTTGGATCCTGTAGAAAGCGAGTTCGTGCTTGCATGTGGGATTGGTGTCCGAATCATATTGGTATCTTAGTGAGTTGGTTCTCACATCATTGGAGATTAGTGTCTCCCATCTCTCTATGTAATTTCATTTTCATACATATATATAAAAGTTTCTTCAAACATTCTGCACACAGTTGGTTTTTATTGATGTGTTTTTAAATATCAATTGGTGCATGTTTTTAAAAGTGAAAATTGCTTAATCTGCCCATGATACTAATTCACCAGCCCCTATTAGTATCATTAAGAATTCCAACAATTTGTATCATAGCAGGTTGCTTCAAGAACAACTTAACAACTGGAAGATATATCATTGTGCATAAATGGATAAATAGGAAGGACTTTCTATGTATAGACCACCAAGGTTTGATGGTTCAAACTACACCTTCTGTAGCATAAGGATGGAAGTATACTTACAATCTCTTGGATTCAATGCCTGGAAAGTTGTTGAATGGCTATAAAGTTCCCGAGAACACACCAGTTGTTACACTTGACAAAAGGCTATATGAGTGTAATGAAACGGCTAGGAATGCAATACTATATGGTTTAGAAGACTCGGATTTAACCAAAGTTATGAAGTGCACATAAGCTAAAGAAGTGTGGGATAAGCTTAAAAACATTTACGATGGAGATGAGAAGGTTAAGAAAGCAAAGTTGCAAACTTATTCAAGACAGTTTGAAACTCTAAAGAGGAGGGAAGAAGAAAATATTGCATCGTATCTTCTTCGAGTAGATGAGATTGTTAATGCCATCAAAACTCTTGGAGTACAAATTTCCGAGGAAGCAGCAATACAAAAGGTACTATGATCCTTGCCAATAAGGTTTGACTCCAAAGTATTAGTTCTAGAAGACAGAGACGATTTGGATAAAATAAAGATGGATGAACTTCATGGGATTCTTACGACATATGAGATGAGGATATAAAAAGAGAATCCTTCAAGAAAAGAGGCATCCTTCATATCTTCCAAGAAGACAAAAGGTAGCAGACTGGAACATAAAAAATGCTCCTATCATGTATCAGATGATGAAGAAGCAAAATTTGTAAAGAATCTCGAAAGGGGTCACAACAAATATAGAGGTAACTTACCTTTCAAATGTTCTAAATGTGGTAGAGTAGTTCACTTTGCTTGAAAGTATCCTTACAAGGAAAGAAAGGATAGTGTAATGTCCCTTTTTAAGAAATTTATTAAAATGACAAATTTTTCACTTTTTTCCCTAATTCGACCTTTGACTAGTTTTGATGTCTAGGTCTCCAAATTGCTCCAAATGCTCCCAAATATTCAGAGGAGGTGTATGAATGACATTAATACTTGATTATGATGTTTAGGGATGATTTAAGACCATCAAAATAATTCTTAAAACTCCTTTAAGATTCTGTTCAATGTATGGGATTTTACTAGCACTTTGGGGTTCAAATCCCCCAAGGGTAAATGCTGAATATGGCTCTCCAAATGCTTCCAAACCCACTCGAATTTCTGAAAAGAGGTAGGGAATGTCTCAGGAAAAAAATTAAGGTTTCATGTGCATCATTATTCAATTTATTAATTATGTTATAACCCTCTCCCAAACAGCTACAAAATCACTAGTTCGACCTTGGGGGAAATGGCATTAAATCTTCTCCAAATGAAATAAAATTGAGCAAGATGGATCCAAATGCTTAAGTAATGAACATGAAACTTGTACATATCATAAATGACAGTCCATTAATCATAAATAAATCAGAGGAATGATCTTACATTCGAATACATCAATACATCATTGGTACATATCAAGATAGTGGGGAAATGGCACCATGCTTTCATTAAAAATCAGATTTATACATTTCCACTTGGAGTTTCGACCTGAAACTTTCTTAAGATGAAGAAAAGAGTATTTAATTCACATTAAAAAATAAATGGGGCATTATAATCTCCCCTAAAGAGTACAATAGCTCACCAAAAGTGCCTCTCCTCAAGGATCAATAATATGCAATGAAAACTGGAAATGGTTGAAGGAGTGAGATACACTAGAAGAAACCATGAACTTCCTTGTAGCTTACAACTGCAAATAAAAACTCCATGTAAGATCTGAATGGACTTTCCACACACCAACTTGGATGGGAATCTTTCACCCTCGAAATTGGCTAAAGCAAGAAGACTAGTATTCCACTAGCTCTCTCTCTTCACAAATGAAAATTCTCAAAATGGTCAAAATCCCTTCTCATGCTTGATTCATGTATTTTATAACCAACCTTAGCCTCCTATGGTTTGAATTCCTCCCATTAGCTTCTAGATATTTCCAATTAGGAAAGATTCCACATTATGCCACTTGTCTCCCAAGTTCCCAACCTTCCACCTTCTCCCAATTCGAGTAGGATCTCTTTGGCTTCTTCAAATCCCATGAGCGCCACCTTAGAGCCTATTTTTGGGCCTGACATGTCATATTGGTCAAATGCTAGCAATCAGGTCTGAAATTTTTCATAGGTGTCATAGATTCTTCATCATTGTTGTCATAGGAGATAGGGAATCTAGCCCAAGTGTCCACAAAATTCTAGTTTGACTCTTCCTCTTCCATGGAGGTTACCATTCCATCCAAATTCGACCTATGATGCTAAATGCCATGTGTATGAGCCTACCAACTCATCCAAGAATGTTTTCCTTCTCATGGATTCGAAATGGCAAGAGAGAGATGCCATGTGGCATTGAAAAATCAATCTAGTGTGGCTCCCACATCCTCCACATGTCTTCAAAACCAATTGCCACCTAGAATTTCTCTTGAATTTATTTATTCAACCTTTTTATTAAATACTTGAACTATTCTAATGTCTAAACATCATTTATTATCTCCCTTATTACAATTCCAAATGTATCCATCCAACCTAGGGAACTAGTAGGATTGATGGGATTGTCTTGCTATACAATTATTTGAATGGGGACATTACATATAGTGATAGCGAAGAGGCTCTTAATTATACAGAACAAAGGAAAACACACCAACAATCCATGTCTGAAAACAAGAAGAAGAAGAGTCTGTATTCCAAAGAGAACATCAGCTCATCTAATGAAGATGATATAGATTATAATTCAAGAGAAGTATTCTTCATGGCAATGGTAGAAGACCTCGAAAATAAAGGAACAGAAGAAATGGATAATTGTTTCTCTTACATTAAGAAGGAATCATAAAATAAGGAGGAAGTCTCAAATAATCCATGTGAAAAACAAACATATCTTACTATAGGAACATTCTATAAGTATTTCTACAATGGAATCTACATCTCACCTTCAAAATCCTATGCTGAGATTGAATCTTGTAATCTGCCTGATATGAGTAATAGTTAGGAAGATTTTGAAAGAGAGGAAGAAACACTCGAGTCTAAGAATGAAGAAACTATAAAAATTGGCTGGGAAGGAAAACTAACCAGTGCTCTCGATGAATTAAGAATAGTAAGAAAAGAAAATTGATCTTTGAAAGTACACCTTAAAAAATATAAAGAGATTTTAGACCAACAAAAGGATCAGTTACTCAAGGCTGAGAGAACAATTGATTGTTTAAAATATCAAGAGATTGAGTTTAGAAGAACTCAAGAAGTGATTACAATCAAAGCACTTGAAGAATCATGAAATGAGAAAAGGCAACTTAAGAGACAACTAGCCTGTGCACTGAATGCAGTTAAGAATCTTGAAGAAACTAACTTCTTTTTGGAAGTGTCATTGGAAGAAACAAAACAGGAAAATGAGATATTGACAGAACAACTACTATAGGTTGAGCAAAAGGATACAGAGATTGCCCACTTAAAAGGAGAACTAGCTAAATCAAGAAAAGAAGAATAGCCTTTGAAGAATCCAAGTCATCTCTCTTTTTCAATAAATGGGTCCAAATATGAAATTCCAGACTACGCACATCCAAAATGCGACAAAGATATTTCTGGCACAAAAGTTGAAGCTAAATTCATGACCAACTCATCAATTTTGGATAATATATTGAATAGTCAAAGGTCACTAGAAGACAAGTATGGTATTGGCTACGATAAGACAATTGAAGAACTCTACGATAGTAAACATATTCCAATCACAAATCAATGAAATGGGTCATCTAAGCTAGTCCAATTCAGGTATGATAATTTCCTCAATGATTACAATTTTCCTTGTAATAGAAGAAGGTTCAATACACAGAGATGCTTAAGGTGAATGTATTATTGATGAAGGGGCATCGGGGCCTAGGTGAAATAGTTGAATATTATTGACAAGAGAAGGCTGACCAAGGGGATTTCCGATGACCACTGGTGCGGGAAGACTGGCATTCAAAGCTAGGATGTTGAGCAGGAAGTTGTTTAAGTATGGTCGATAAGAGCGTGATTAGAAGGAGTTGAAAGTCGACGAGTGGTCGAACATTGACACTGACAAAAGTGGAAAAGTCCAAGCATGGGGGATGGGGAAGACTGGAAACCTTGGAGACTAAGTGAAGCCGACAAGTTAATTTGAGGACCGATGTGTTGATGTATATGTAACTTCGGAATGTATTTCATCTATGTATTTCATATATATTTATTGTACCCTTATTAGAGATGTGTTATTCCTCTATAAGGAAGTGTTGTCATGTGGATTGACAAGTGTCGCAAGTGGGTGTACTTGCCGATGGGTTATTAGACCACCATGTGTGGGGTCGGCCCTGAAATATATATATTATAATGTGGATGTACCCAGCTAGACAAGTCAGCCCCATAAGGTCACTAGGCAAACAGGTTAGTATAAATAGAGATCAGGTGATCTCTATTTAGATCATTCGGAAAAGTATATCTCTGTCACTCAGAAAGTGGCACACTAATGAGGAGGAGGATCATCTACTACTAGGAGACTATCTCAGTGTATTTTGGTTGTACTTTGGTTGAGCCATTGCTCTCTCTATCTCTGAGGAAGTTGTGGGGTTTTTCACCTTAGGGTTTTCCCCATGGAAAATCTGTGTCTCTTGTCTCTCATGCTTTTGATTATTGTGATGCTTGTCATTGTTATGCATTGATATAATGTACATGTTGTTCTTTCAGTGAAGATCCTAGAGTATTGTGAATTAATGCTCAAAATTTAACATGGTATTAGAGCTAACCTGAGAAGAAGACATTTTGCAGTGACGAAAACTTGAGTTTCTTGTTTATTGGGTTTCTCTCCACAGATTTTGGAAAAGAAGTATAGTAGATTGACTCTACTCATCAAGGCGCATCTATCTATCCAATCAGAATTCAATTCCGAGCATTTTCAGATTTGGCCCTAAAAATTAGGGTTTCCACAAAAATAGGAATTTCTAGAATCTGAAGACATAGCTAGAAGCTCCTTGCAAAAATCAAAGTTTAGAGCTTTGGATCGAGATTTTTGGCTAGGTAGATCTCCGGGAAACTCAAACCCTAATTTAGGGCTCTCCCTAGTGAACCTGCGGGGACAAAAAGACAAATCTGAAGGGTAAAGATTTGCTGACCTCAAATTCTGAATGCACCAGGATAATCAGCTCATCAAGGCGCATCTTTTTATCCTTTCAGAAATTTGAAATTCACATTTTGAATTTTTAGGGTTTTTCTGACAAACCCTAATCTGGGACCAGATCCAGTTTTCAGCATTTCAAGTGGTAAGACCTAAATCTTTTCTATTTCCATTTGAAGTACTCTTTAAGATGTCTCACCACACCAAGCTTGAGGACAAGCTTGAAGGGGCTAATAACTTCCGAGCTTGGAAGTATAGGATTGGGTTAATCCTGGAAGAGAATGAGTTGGACTCATATATAAAAGAAAACATCCCTATCCCAAAGGATGAAGAGGCCAAGGTATTGCATAAGAAGAACTTGGTCAAGGCAAAGAGAATCATTGTTGATTCTATCAAAGACCATCTCATACCCCATGTGTCTTCTCTAAAGACACCCAAGGAGATGTTTGACTCTTTGACCAAGCTATTTGAAGGGAAGAACATAAATCGGAAGATGACTCTGCAGAATCAATTGAAAGGGGTCAAGATGTTGAATGGAGAAACCATTCAATCTTACTTCTCCAAGGTCTCTCAGATCAAGGAGCAACTTGAAGCTGTAGATGAAGTAGTGAACAATGATGAAGTTGTTATGACCACTCTGAATGGCCTACCTAGGTCATGGGACTCCTCTATTCAAGGAATTTGTGCAAGAAAGAAACCGATCTCTTTCAGTAAACTATGGGAGGAATGCTCTCAAGAAGAAGCTAAACTTGTAGCTCGTGAGGAAAAGATGGGAGGTGAAGATCAAGCTCTCACAACTCACACCAAAAGAAGCAAGCCCAAGAAGGAGCACTCTCGCTACAAAAGATCCTATCAAAAGAATAAGAAGGATCTAAGATGCTTCACATGCAATGAGAAGGGTCACTTTGCTTCAGATTGTCCCAAGAACAAAAGGGATAATAACAACAACTTCAGCAAGAAAAAGAAGGGCAGCAAAAGAAATTTCCATGCTCATGCTACCGAGGATGATGAACCTCCAAAGAAGAAGGCTAGGGCAGAAAGTGATGATGACTCATCTAGTGAAGAAGAGTATGTTCTAATCTCTGCTCTCACAGGTACTATCTCCCATGGTTTTAATGATTGGTTGATTGATAGTGGGGCTTCCAAACACATGACTGGGTTTAAGGAATCTTTTGTGAATCTATCTGAACATGAATCACCCCATAAGGTGAAACTTGGGGATGATTATCAATACCCAATCAAAGGAAGTGGTGAAGCCTCCTACAACCTAGATTCTGGAAAATCTTTGAAGATGAAAGAAGTCCTTTATGTACCTGGGCTCAAGAAGAACTTACTCTCCATCTCTGCATTGGATGCAAAGGGTATGAGGGTTGCATTTGTGGATGGTCAAGTCCTAATGTGGCCAAAAAGAAAGACCATAGATGATGCAGTAGTAATTGGAGAGCAAGAGGGAGGGTTGTATAAATTGAAGGGGACAACCTGAACATGCCATGGTGCATGAATCCCTGGAGCCAAGTGAACTTTGGCATAGAAGACTTGCTCATATGCACTATAGGGCACTTCCAATTGCAAGCAAGGTTGTAGAAGGTCTTCCTAAAATCAAGACCAAACATGAAGGTGTTTGCAAAGGATGTGCAAAAGGTAAGAACATTAAGAAGGCTTTCCCAAGCAGTGAAAGCAAGGCCAAAGATATCCTGGAAATCATCCACTTAGATGTATGTGGTCCTATGTCATCCAGTTCTCTTAGTGGGTATGTTTACTATGTCTCATTTATTGATAACTTCTCCAGGAAGACTTGGGTATACTTCTTGAAGAACAAAGATGAGGTGTTTGATAAGTTCAAGGAATTCAAAACCTTGATAGAGAATCAAACTGACAAGAAGATCAAAACATTCAGATCCGACAATGGTGGAGAATTCACTTCAGGTGACTTCAAGAAGCTTTGTAGTGATTCGGGGATTAAGAGGGAGTTGACTGCTCCTTATAATCCCCAACAAAATGGCGTTGCGGAAAGGAAGAACAGAACTATCATGGAAGCAGCAAGGACAATGCTGCATGACTAGGATCTACCTATGCATCTATGGGCAGAAGCAGCTAGAACAGATGTATATGTGCAGAACAGAACACCCCACAAGATATTGGACAACAAGACACCAGAAGAGGTCTGTTCTAGTAAGAAACCTGAAGTCAACCATCTCAGAATATTCGGTTGTCCGATATACACACATGTCCCAAAGGAAAAGAGGACCAAACTACATCCTTCAGGAAAGAAGGGTATCTTTGTGGGTTACAGTGAAAGCTCGAAGGCTTACAGAATATACTTTCTAGGGTTCAAGAAGATTGATGTCAGCAAGAATGAATATAAGTTCAAGGACAGGTAATCCAGATCAAGAGGGAGCACACTCCAGCAGCTCCTGCAAGGATGCAGATTTTGAGAGGGAGTTGACCATCTTCCTACATTCCTCAACAGAAAGGTGTAGAAGAAGCTACTTCAGCAGCTCCTGCCACGAAGCAAAGACTCAGAGGGAGTCCACCCAACAAACAAACAAAGATAAGTATTTCAATTATCATTTCTTGCCTATTTTTTTGTTTAAATAATATTATGCTTATGTTCCTAGACTTAGGAGATGTATTGTGCATATTAGAATGATTGCATTAATGAACAGTATACTACTAATATGCATGTGATGGGTAAGTGGCCTATGGCACTGTACAACATTCCAGTGCTACTTATCTAGAATGAAACCTCTTTACTGACATGTTGGGAGTAGTGCAAACTCTTAACAATGTTCTGGTAGAGACTGGAAGGCATCTAGAAAGTTGTGGAACATGGATAAATGTTGTATTGAAGCATTGGCTAAGATAACTGCATGACTGCATGACATATTTCTTTATGTGTAAAGAATTTGTTCTGAAAATTATGAGATGTTTCTAATCATGCAATTTAACTTGCTTTGTAGGAAAGACTGTATATCTTCACCTACAAAAGGACTACAACATTTGTTCCAGCAACAAAGATATCTATTGAAGATATTGAAGTTCCCAGGATCTGGGATGAAGAAATGGAATGCCATGATCCGTCGATCATGAAGAAGATGTTTGAGATGCAGTCCCAAGACTTGACAGGGAGTCACATGTGTGCAAATTGAAGAAAGCCTTGTATGGCTTGTAGCAAGCTCCCAGAACTTGGTGTGATACAAAGAGGAAGCTTGCTGCCAAGTTCGATATAAAAGATTTGGGAATGATGCATTATTTCCTAGGTATGGAGGTGTGGCAGAGTACAGGTGGGATATTCCTTGGTCAAGGGAAGTACACAGTAGATATCCTGAAGAGATTCGGGATGATGGATTGCAAGGCCATGGCCACACCTATGGCATCGAATCTGAAGCTTCTGTGTGATGCTTCATCTAAGTCGGTTGATGTCTCTATGTATCGTCAGATGATTGGGTCCTTGATGTACCTGACGAACACAAGACCAGATATTTTCTTTGTAGTGAGCACATTGAGTCAGTTCCTGATAGATCCGAGGAGTGTTCATCTGGTTGCTGTAAAGCATGTTCTGAGGTACTTGAAGGGTACAGTGGATTATGGGCTCAAGTATGAAGCGAATCAAAAGTTTAACCTGCAGGGTTATGTTGATTCAGATTGGGCTGGCAGTGCTGCAAATAGGAAGAGCACATCTAGGTGCTACTTTAGTATGGGATCAGGTGTGATCTCTTGGTTTAGTAGGAAGAAATCCTGCGTAACACTGAGTACAGCTGAGGTAGAGTATGTTGCAACCTGTTCAGCTAGTTGTGAGGTAGTATGGTTACGGAAGCTACTGTCTGAGTTATTTGATCTCCCATTGGATGCTACTAGTATCTTTTGTGATAACCAGAGTTGTGTGAAGCTGTCTGAGAACCCAGTGTTTCATGACAGGTCGAAACACATAGAGATCAAATATCACTATATCAAGGATATGGTGCAGAGAGGAGCTGTGAAGCTCCTGTACATTGCGACGAACGAGCAGATTGCAGATGTGCTGATGAAGCCACTAGCCAAGGTGAAGTTCGAGTACTTCAAGGAGAGGCTTGGCGTTCTTCAGATTGATGACACTTCGAGGAAGAACTGATGGACACATTTGCTGAATCCATTCCAAGCATGTTGGAAGAAGGATCCTTCACATGGCTGTGGATGTGAGCGCTGGATGATGAGCATCAGGATGATGTTCTGGTTTCTGCTTTATATGATCAGTAGGATCATTTGTATGTATTTTGTGTATGCATCATGTTGGATGCTGTATATGATCAGTTGGATCATTTATACGTATGTACGCATCATGTTGGATGTTGGATATGATCAGTTGGATCATTTATATGTACGCATCATGTTGGATGCTGGATATGATCAGTTGGATCATTTATATGTATGTACGCATCATGTTGGATGTTGGATATGATCAGTTGGATCATGTGTATGTATTTTTGTATATGCATCATGTTGCATGCTTGGACCATGTATTTGTATATGTATCAGGTGGATACATTGTATGATCAGGTGGATCATGTATGGTGATATGTATCATGTATTTTTATTTGTATCAGGTGGATACACTGTATGATCAGGTGGATCATGTATGATGATATGTATCAGGTAGATACTTGGTATGCATCAGGTAGATGCATTGTATGATCAGGATGATCGTGGATGACGAGCTTCAGGATGTTGCTCCATATGACATGCAGCAGGATGTTGCAGTGATGATGATCAGGATGATCATGTGTACATCAGGATGATGTATGGTGAGTATCAGGTTGACAATCTATGGCTGTGGATCAGGTTGTGCAGATGAGCATATAATTTGGCCCTAGGAGAATTGCAGATAGTCTTTCGAGGTTTTTCCTATGGCATATAATTTGGCCCTAGGATATCTAGCAAATGCTCTTTTGAGGTTTTGCTCTGGGAGGACATATAATTTGGCCCTGGGAGATCTGCAAATAGTCTTTCGAGGTTTTGCCTATGGCATATAATCTGGCCCTGGGATATCTGGAAGATGCTCTTTCGAGGTTTTGTCCTATGGCATATAATATGTCCCTTGGAGATCCGATAGGTTGGGCTGTGTGCCCGTAATAAGTCATGGGATGCTCTTGCGAGGTTTTTCCATGACCACATATAATCTGTCCCTGGGAGATCCTATAGGTAGAGTTGTGTGCTCGTAACAGCCTGGGATGCTCTTGCGAGGTTTTGTGGTGACCACATATAATCTATCCCTGGGAGATCCTATAGGTAGAGTTGTGTGCTTGTAACAGCCTGGGATTCTCTTGCGAGGTTTTGTGGTGAGGTCACATATAATACGGCCCTGGGAGATCCTATAGGTAGATCCGTGTGCTCGTAACAGTCGGGGATGCTCTTTCAAGGTTTTGTGATGCACGTAATAAGTCCTGAGGATTCCATAGTATGGCCAGTGATGACGAAGACCTGCAGGTGGTGGGCCTACATCCAGTATGAAAAAGGACTGGCTCTGTAGAACTTCCTATGACGAGTAGAGTCAGAGATTGGTTGAGATAGCAACAGCAGTGATGATGACGATGACGATGATCCCAAGAAGAAGACTTGTCTAGCATATCTATGTCGAGAAATACCTTCCTAGTTAAGAGGGAGTGTTGATGTATATGTAACTTCGGAATGTATTTCATCTGTGTATTTCATATATATTTATTGTACCCTTATTAGAGATGTGTTATTCCTCTATAAGGAAGTGTCGTCATGTGGATTGACAAGTGTCGCAATTGGGTGTACTTGCCGATGGGTTATTAGACCACCATGTGTGGGGTCGGCCCTGAAATATATATATTTTAATGTGGATGTACCCAACTAGACGAGTCGGCCCCATAAGGTCACTGGGCAAACAGGTTAGTATAAATAGAGATCAAGTGATCTCTATTTAGATCATTCGGAAAAGTATATCTCTCTCACTCTAAAAGTGGCGCACTAGTGAGGAGGAGGATCATTTGCTACTAGGAGACTATCTCAGTGTATTTTGGTTGTACTTTGGTTGAGCCATTGCTCTCTCTATCTCTGAGGAAGCTGTGGGGTTTTTCACCTTAGGGTTTTCCCCATGGAAACTCTGTGTCTCTTGTCTCTCATGCTTTTGATTCTTGTGATGCTTGTCATTGTTATGCATTGATATAATGTACATGTTATTCTCTCAATGAAGATCCTAGAGTATTGTGAATTAATGCTCAAAATTTAACACGATGAAGCACATAATGGTCCACGTGTCAAAGAGGACAATGATTAGACCAACACCTATAGCAAATTCAAAGAGGTGCATAGGTCGAGGAAACATACCTACAGCCATTGTGGGTAGTTGAGGAATTTAATGGAAGTTAAGAGGGTGGTTGAGATCAAGCCATATGTCACCACAAGATAATTTTGTGCAGGCACATTCATGGGTGCTGGAAACTACAGGTATGCAAGATCGGAGATAGTTCGACAAATAGAGTAAGGACATTTCAGGGAATCCAGACAGGGTGGACCTAGGGAACAACAGTCGAGCAGAGTAGAAGACTGGTGCGAAGGCACATAAGAAGGGGTATCACACAGAAGAGAGAGGAGCAGTGATCGAGGATCTCATAGTGGAGAACACACAGACAAAGTATAGATTAATCATGTGTATTGTAACAGGATGAGGCCGACTTGTTTATTTGTTTGCATGTAATTTTGTAAATGATTCAAGTAATAGAATCCAACGCCTTGGCATTTCGAGTTCACATCTAGTCTTTGTGAGCGAATTTGTGTGAATCTATTAAGCAAGAGGGTTAGACCGACCTGCCTTGCGTCAATTATGGTCACACTGCAAAGTATTGTTATATCGTAATATGTTATACATTTGATGGATTTGGACATAAGGCAGAAAAATGCCGAAGATCAATAAAACACTTAGAAATGAATATTTCACATATTACAGGAAATAAGTACAATAAGACATGGGTAGAGGAAGGAAGTAACTTTGCAAAGTACCAACATAAACCTGTGCACACACAAAAATGGGTAAAGAAAAATTCACAAACATGAATAGTTGAAGTCAATAATGTAAATACTTCTCTGGAAACAAGAAGTTGTTTCTTTCTCTAATAGCCCTCAAAGTGTGTAAATAAAACCCTTGAATTCAAAACTGTTATGTGGATTCAAGGAAACTAGAGTTAGAACAATATAGCCAAAATTTAGATGATCATGTTCAATTGGTATTCATATATATAAGTGAAAATGTTACCAAAATGGGGTACACATATCAGCCATAAGTGGAAAACATGTCAGAAGGAAAATACTATTGCGTGGACACAATTCATATATAGGGGTCATGTCACAGAGGTTAAACAATGAAAAAAGTACATATGTGCCTCAACAAGCATAGCAATTTAAAAAAAATTGATTCTCATAGAAGCTACTTCTCAAAAACTCAGCAACAACAAGCACAACTCTGTATTAGGTGAATATAGCTTCTCAGAACTAGTACCACCAGGTGCTCCCTGAATATGCTAAAGAAGAACCAAAATTTGCTCATGTTGATGCTCTAACTGCTCTCCACTCTCTTACATCCATTTCTTGGGTCTGAGATGCCCAATTCTCTAGACTGTGCTTGAAGTTTGCGAACTCTTTTCATTGATCAAGAAATGTTTCCAAAATCCTGTAAATAGTTGCATTAACTCGCTCAAGAGGATTCGACATCGCAACATAAGTATTGAAATCTCTACAACAATAAAAACTGATGATTATGTGTTCACTATGCTTGATGAAAGGCTCATAGATAGGATGAATTATTAGTTTCCTGCAAGCTTCGAAATAAATTGATGGAATGTATAAGTTAGTTGCATTTATTACTAACATCACAAATGAACTAACAAAGTTCGACGATTTGAGATCACACATGAAAAATAAAATCTTGCTATATCATGTGCAGATGTAAATCATAAATGATATGTCCATGTGAAATATTGTCACACATCATAGATATGTCACATGACAAATCAGTATAGTACGCATCAAGAAAATTTTGGAAATGCAATAAGATATGCACAAGATCTCAGTTATTAATAATTGCAGAAAATAAATAATGGTGCTGATCCTATTGCGTAGAAGAATCAATGACATGGAAGAAACTTAGCAGAGTCAAAATGAAAAAATGAAGAAATGGGAAGCATGAGGCTAGGAAGCTGTAATAGAGGATTGTGTGATGCCTAAACTACAACAAAATTGTGCACAAAGACAAGCAGGAAAAGGACCATGTAGTGCAAAATAAACCAACACAAAAAGTGCAATTCACATAAAGCAAGAGATTAGTGCAACTGCATGAAAATTCAGTATATCGCAACACGATTAAGGGGGAGCAACTAAAACAAGGCAATGACATAAGTATTTAGATGTGGTTATCACAAAGAATCGTGCAAAAAGAAGTAATCAACACAAAAGGAAGAATAGAAAATAAGAATAGAAGCATAAGTTCAGGGGAGAGAATGTAACTGCGTAGGGAGAGCATACAAGCTGCAAGTGAAGAAAGAAATGAAAGCATAAAGACAAGGGGAGCATCCCTTTACCATTGATTTCAAAGAGGGAGAAGTACTAAGTAAACAGTCTTGCAGAGAAATGTTGAATCGAAGTTTGTGCAAAAAAGAACAGCTCACATTCAGGGGGAGGTTAGTTTCTTACTTAGTGTCGTCATCAATGCCAAAGGGGGAGATTGTTGAACTTTGGTGTTGTCATTGATGTCAAAGAGGGTTTTGTACTTGGTGATGACATTGCAATCTAAATTCCAGTTTGAAGAAGTATATAGAAAACATGTGCGCTTGAAGTCTCTTCAAATTAAAGCAAGTCAAAGAACCAAGTTACACAACAAGGTTGTCCACGCATGGAGCTCTAATCCCACCTAGTCGTGGCACTCTAGTGTGAAATCCCCAGAAATCCAAGGAACTAAAGTGCGCAATACCCACAAAGTCATGGCACTTCATCGTGCATGATAATACAAGTGGAAGATGGTTGGGTAAGCTTGACCATAAAGAAATCAAGAAGGGGTGTTATCGTCTTAGAGAAGCCCCAATTTATGGACACACCGATTGAGCAAGTTGAGTATAAATAAGAGTAAGGTTGATGAATGAGAAGTAATATTGGAAGAAAAAATGGAGTAATATTTTGATATTGCAAGATTCACGTTAGATGAAATGCTCATGGGAATCAGAGAAAAATATGATTTGAGGAAGTGCATGAGGTTACAAGATATGCAGAATAACAAAGAGTAGTCACGTAGACATAAGGAGAATTTGTGAAAAAGGCGCAAGGAGCATGTGGAAAAATATGTGCGTGGAATTAGCACAACAAGAAAAGATGCATCAGGATCCATTGTAAGAGAAACTATGAGAAAAATTGAACCAAAATACGCCAAAAGTGCACGCAGTAGAAGAAAAGAAGAGAACATAATATAGTGAGAATTGTGCGTGCAGATCTGAAGATAGTGTGATAGAATTACAACAATATCTATATCTTAGGGTGGTTGGACGAGGCAAGGAAAGGAGATTGTAGTCTCCACTCAGGTTGGTTCATAAACACTGTGAGTTGAAGCTTGCGTAGAGGATTGGTGTCCTCACAGGTTGGAGACTATAACATTTGAGTTGGTGCTTGCATGTGGGATTGGTTTCGCAATCAGATTGGTGTCTGCGTGAGTTGGTTATCACATCATTGGAGATTGGTGTCTCCCATATTAGGCTATGTAATTTCATTTTCATACATATATATAAAATTTTCTTCAAACATGTTGCGCACAATTAGTTTTTATTGATTTGTTTTTAAATAAAAATTGGTGCATGTTTTTAAAAGTGAAAAATTGCTTAATCTACACATGATACTGATTCGCCCCCCTATCAGTATCATTAAGATTGCATGATACATGCAATCTGAATACCTCTTTGGATAATAGTACATCTATGCTGGTTGTATCCTTTGTCATCTTACAAGGAATAAAATGTGCCATCTTTGAAAATCTATCAACAACGACAAAGACAGAATCATTACCTCATTGGGTTCACGGAAATCCCAGCACAAAGTCCATGCTGATGTCCTCCCAAGGAACTTCTAGTATGGGAAATGGCATATACAATCTAGTGTTACGGATACTTCCTTTCATATGTTGGAAAAGTTTGCAAAGTGCTGCCAATATCTTCACATCCTTAGCTAATCCCATCCAATAATAACATTCTTCAACCAATTCCTTGGTCTTATCAATTCCAAAGTGCCCACTTAGTCCTCCATTATGCAGTTCTCGGATCAAGTTCTCCCTTATTAATCCCTTCAGTATACCTAGATGATGATTCCTAAAATGGATTCCTTCATTAGTAAAATACTCCAGTTGGGGTGTTATGTTCCCACTCAAAGGCTCCTTCCCGATTTTCCAATCCTTAGAAAACTCTAGGTCTACTCATACAAACTCTTTGTTTCCTCCAAACCTATTAATTCCACTATCATAGAAGGAAACAATACAGTCCTTCTACTTAATGCGTCAACCACTCTATTTGAGTTTCTCAATCTATCCTTCAATACAAAACCATAACTTTGCATAAACTCTAGCCACTTCATATGTCTCTGATTCAATTTAGACTGGCTATTCAAATATCTCAGTGCTTGATGATGTGTGTACAAACACAAATTATTTAAGAAGCAAATAATGACACCATTTATTTAAATCCTATAAAATTGCATAAACTTCTAGTCATAGACTGAATATTCATGTTAGAATCATTTAAATTTTCACTGAAAAAATGAAATTGACTTTCCTTCTTGACTCAACACTACACCTATGGTCATTCCACTAGCATCAAAATCAACTTGAAAAAAATTTTCAAAGTCAGGTAATGCCAATGTTGGATTCTCCAGTACCTTCTTCTTAAACTTCTCTAAGGCTCTTTGAGTAGTTGGATTACACTGGAATCCCCCTTTCTTCATACAATCTGTAAGTGGTGCATAGATTCCATTGAAATTTTGTATGAAATTTTTGTAAAAATGTCGTTAAGTATTTCATCCAAATAATTGCGGTAATGATCACCAATGTACTAGTTTTAACTCAGATAGACACCCTAGGGTTGAAATTCAAGAAAAATAGATTGCTTAAGACAAATTACACACAAATCTTATTTAAGATATTATAAAGAAGAAACTAGTGTACCTTGTTTATGATGATTGGTCCTAGGTCTCTTTCCTCCAATCAGACTTTCTCCTGGTCTATGACCTGCAAAACAACCATAAGAACCTTCCTCAAACAAATTGGCTAATAGAAATAATGAAATTCCAATTTAACATAAAATAAAACTAGTTAAATGAAATGAACTTTAAACTATGAGACAGACACTAAATCTGGGAAGTGAAATCAGTCCAATCTATGTTCATATAGCAAAAAATTACGCATTTACCTTAATCTTCCAGGAACCTTGCAAAACCAAGACTCCAGATCTCCTACTTGTCTCCTCCAATAATCCCAATCAATCATCCAAATGCATAAAGGGATGAAACTATCTGAGGGGAATAGTTTGAGAACATAGGGAATGGGTATCAATGAAGAGGGATATTGATCAAAAGGGATGGATATAGGGTAATTCCTCCAACGTAAATTTACATAGGAAAAAGTCCCCTCTTATGGCCCATATCTCTTGTTTTTATAGTAAATGGAGATAGTTAACATCAGGTAGGAGGAGGTTATAACCGAGGGGGTGGTTAACAAAACCACCCTAGCTCCCCTATTTTTAATATTTTATATTTTTTTGGTATTTTTAGGGGAATTCGCTTCCAAAAAAAGATAACTAATGAATGATTCATATGAAAGATAAAATTAGCAAGGGAATTCAACATTTTGTTGCATTCACAGGAAAATTGAAGGTAACCAACAAATGGTTGGCAACATGCTTGAATATTAGGAGCGAATTAGACTTAACAAAAGGTTACGAATTTTTTGGATCCTATGGAATCACATTGGTTTATTTAATGTTTAAATCCATAATATGAGTGGTTAAATCAAAGCTCTTCCATCCATAAGTGTCATTTTTGTTTGACGAACAATGCCATTTAGAATGCCATCAATTGAACTATCGTCACAAATGGAGGAATGTCGTTTTGAGCTATAATTGATGCCCCTTAATGTATGGGGTTAGAAGGGAACATGATGACCAAAATATGTTATAATAACCAATAGAATGGGATATAGATTCAATGAAACAGGAGAGTCCAAGAATCCAAGTCTCAACAAGTTACTTGAAATAGAAAAAGGATGTCAAACAATTTTATCCTTGGGACAGATATGTCCATGTTCAATATGATAGAACATGACCGCCAAAAAGATATACAGTGTGGATCCATGACATATATGTAAATAATGAAACTATCAAAGCCACAAAAAATACAAAGTGGATCCATGTGATATATATAAATGGTTCATGGCCACGAATGAGCACAACAGATCCATGCCTATCAACTAATCATTTCCATAAAAAGATACAAGGTGGATCTATGAAAAACTGGAGACCATAGCCATGAATGAACAAAGTGGATCTATGTCTCATAAAACATTGGGAGAACAACATAACTGAGCTGAGTAATGATTCTCCCAATTGTACCAGTGTCATATGAGATATGGTAAAACCTTGTGCAACTTGGGAAATAGAAAAATGTGGGCATGCTACTATTGGACCAAGGTATTCCATCCAAACCACCTAAAGGTACGAATCCTACCATGCAAACAGATGAATTGAAGTCGAACATGGGGGATACCATTTGATTATTGGTCATTAATGTATATAGTTAACAAACATGAGGGAACCCACCGATAATGACTATGGGCCCCAAGTTACCTAGTACATTCTAACAAGTGTGAATAGATGTTATTGAAGTCAAACACTTGAAGAATCTAACGAACGGGATACATTGATGCATTCCCACTACTCAATAGAGAGGGAACCTACCACTAATGACTGTAGGCCCCAAGGTACTATTGAAACTCTAGAACTCTAGAACCCATTGGAAGGGAGACATTAAGGAATCCCCCATCATCTAGCATGAGGAAAGATCAAGGACTGATTTGATTTGGGAAGGACTAGGATAATGTTTTGTAGAACGGACCACCAAGTATGTCTCTCACATGCACTAGATGTAAATAGTGCATGAAAGATACCTCATGAGAAACAACTGCTAATGAAAGATATTGATAGGGGAGAGGAATACCACCAATGATGAAAAATGAATCTAAGGTATAGCATGATTCATGAAATGTGAATAGATTTCTTAACGTCAAACATTAAGGGAAACCGCTCAATCAGTGACCAATGATGTGATGTCTCTGTTGAGTGAAACGTTAATTGTCAATGATGAAAACAGGGCCAGGGTGCAATGACTCTAGGTTAATTCCTTGGAATAGGTGAGTTGTTGTAGATGAGACACCAACCTTCCTAGAAGAAGTAAATGGGGACCTTCTACACAAGTACGAGTACCAAACACTGAGTACGTGATGAAAACAGATTGACACTAGGGAATGGCTGACACATGAGGTCAAGGAAACTAGAAAATGGATGACATGGGATACATCCTTGAACATTGATCACAGCACAAAAGTGACTCATGCATCTTATGACACAAAAGGATATTGATGTAAATATGCAATGTAGGATTCATTGACATATTCTCCATATGATTTGAAGAGTAACCAATCTGAGGAGTTCTAATTCTACAATCATGTCTCAAATATCATGGTAAAAAACTATAATCCAATATGGTTGATAGACTCAACATGGTGCTCTGTTCAAGGATGACAGAACTACTTGCCACTAGGAAATAAACATTGGATATATTTAGCTTCCCTCTCTTTTTATTTATATATTTAAGTTTTTTTGTCTTTTTCATATTATTAAAGTATAAAAAAGAATAAAATAAAGCTATAGTACATGGGAGGAAACGAGTGTTAGGGACACACAATAGTAGTTCCAAACACAAGGAAAAAACACATGCATAATGCTTGACATGAGCAAGATAAGAACACTTGGGGTATGTTTCCTACTAGTAAAAGGTGTCAAGTTTCAAAGGAAAAATAATACATGGCTTAGAGATAATGAGATAAGATCTCAGGGCTTACATAACAATCTAAAATTGTGAAAGATAGCATAAGGATCGTAAACGCAAATGGGGTAGATGCAAATGCATTTATAACTTAAACACAAAAATGGGAGCCTTATAGGGAATGGCCAGAAATATATGAGAAAGAGAGGCATGCACCTTCTTCTCAAATTCATGGTAAAACTAAAAAGTCTCCTGAGACTATGATAAAAATGTCGTATGTGAACCAAAATGGAAAGGGGGTGCTGACTATGGTGGCCCATGTTAGGTAGGCTCTACTACCAAACTAGTGTAAAATGCATATAGAGATGGATAACACACCAATATCCAACAGATTTGACCCAATGGCGAATTAGAGTGACAAAAGGTTAAAATTCATCATAATAGAGGGGAAACCTAAAAATATATGTAATTTTTTGAATATACCTGACCGGGTGAATCAATATGCAGAAAATGGTCCCTAAGCCACCAAGAATCCAGCTAAAACTCTTGTCACCCATAAATTAGACAAGGTTGGAGAAATAATAGCCATAAATGTGGGGAAATTTAATCCCTTGAAATATCGAAGATACCACAACCATGATTTCATGAGTCCAACTCCTACCTAGAAACAGATTGTAGTCAAGTGGAGCATCGACAACTTGCACTTCTACATTAACTGTCTTTCCCCCTTCTCTATTGGGAGACCCAGAATGATTCCATGGGGTTGGAACAAGTGACTGTCAAATTCCTTTAACATGATTATTGAGGGAACTACTTAAGGAGATCTAATTGGTTTCCAACAAGATAAGGAAATTACACAAGTGGATGCTCCCTCATCTACAACAATTATGTGGATGTTTGACCTTTCAGACGAAACTTGTATCTAAAAATTTGCGTGGTGAGGTAAACATAGTTTCCAGTTGTCTAGATCAAATGTCAACAATTGATTTTCCAAAGGATCCATGGCCCCTATGGATGAAAGAATAGTCTTCCCTTGATTAGGACAACTAGGGAGGACTTCGAGGGTGGATATTGTACAAGGAGCCTGGGACAAATATTCCACTATGCTATAGTTTTGAGTAGCACGAACATTTGGATTGTACATGGATTTTTCAAGAACATCTTTTAGTAGTATGGACATAGCATCATTCGATTGTTTCTTTATGTGTAATGGTTGAGCTATTTTGGTTTTAGGAAAATAGTTTCCTTTACGATCAAGTGTAGTTGATTTGTAATTTGTATTCCTTGTCTAGGGGTTAATTTTTCAATGACACATGAATACTTCTCTTTGGCTTAGATTTCCCCCTTTTCAGGAGGTACCCTGGTTTCCCCCTTACAAGGTTGTGGGGTTTGGGTTAGAAGCACCAATAATCTATTGATGCTACAAATGGAATGGATTAGTTAGCATTAGTGGTTGCTTGGTAGCTTCCTGTTGTGCCAATAACCTCTTAGAAACTTCTAGTTTAGGGAAAAAGTACGTCAAGTGATCCTCTATGCTTAGGTTTGACATAAAATTATCCTTTTTATTTTCTTTATTACCCCCGACAAACATTGCTAATGTTATTGTTGTTTTTATTTACATTAATGCTACCCTTGTTCTCATTTTTCTTATTCTTATCCTTTTTCACCCAAGCTATTGATTACCCTTTTCAATAGCCATTTGTATTGACAAAACATCCATGACAGGGTTGGGTTTGGGATTTTTTTCTTTTTCTTCTTGGTTGTAGGTTAATTTTGGTTGCTACCTTGACCATCCATGGAATTCTAAAATAAACCAATCACACTATCAACATGAGATCCAAGGGTTGGTTTGGTTGGATCATTATCTTCTATAGGAGAAGTAGGTAGAATCTCATACAACATTCTTGACTAGGAATACACCAAATCAAGTGCTTGAGCCTTACTGATGGATTTTTTTTCTATTTGTACTCCAGAGAGGGACACATCCTTTTCAATGAAAGGTTACAATCATTTAATGAACCAATCAATTAAGAACTCATCGAGAATTTGTTCCTTTATTAAACTATGTCTTCTTCTCCATTCATGAATATGATCAGAGATATGTGTGGACTTGTCCTATCTAAACAAAGTTCAAAGTTTTGTGCCACTCTCACAATAGACTGGTAACTGGAAATGGTTCAAAAAATCCATCCCAATCACATTGAAGTTCTGAAAGGAAGCTCATGGTAACTCAAGGTACCACTTCATCGCTACCCTTGTTAAGGTCATTTGGAAGAGGAAAAACCAAATGAAATCATCCATTAAAGAGTTTGAATAACACCAATATGGAAAGTCAACATTAAATGGTTGGTCATATCTTCTTTAGGATTTCCTTCAAACTTAGATATGTCTGAAGGAAGTTGGTAGAGATAGAGGGCCATCTAGGATCATGTAACACTAGGTCATTGGTTAGCTTCATTAGATCTGGAAGGTTCAATGTGGACAATAAAGGTAACTTTGTTTGTGCCATAGAATTCCAAGTCCCCAAAGCCTTTGCTTCCCATTGGTTTGTATTGAAAAAATATTGTCCTGGTATATATGGATTCCTAGGATTCATGAAAGATTGATTATCCTATCCAAAGTTTTGATTCTGACCAAATTGATTTTGTAAAAAGAGTTCCATACTACTTCTAGGTATGGCCCCCATTAATCATTGGCTTCCTTGAGAAGTATTAAGAATGGGTATTGACCATGTTCATCCCTCCCACTCCAGGTGAAGGAATGCTCTCTGGTTTCACATTATTCCACTTTGGAAATACAACACTAGTGCTCCCTATTCTAGGATTAATTGTATTTCCTTGTGGCATACTTTGTCCTAAAAGAAAACCGCCACTCATACCTCCCATTCCTTGGAAAGGTATTTTCATCTGAGGTAGACTCGAGTTAGGAACAACCCCACTCATCATGGACAGGCTAGGCATGGAAATCTATCCACTATGGGATGGGAAAGCATGGGATGTAATCGATGGACCACTACTAGGGGCATTAGCATTTGTTTTAATGGGAGGAATGTTGGCATTCACAGGTTGGAAACCCATAAAATTTATCCCAAAAGAGTAAGTATTGGTGCATTGTGGCATAGATGAAGCCCCTCCGGTAAGAACCATTGCAAATGGTGGGAACCATATAGATGCTACTGAAGATGACATATTTAAGCTTCCTTCTCCTAAGGGAACATAACTGACTTGGGGTGTGACCTCTCTAATGACATGTGCCTCCCTTGTGTTCTCTATCCTAGCTTGTTAATATAGTGGATTGACAAATCTATGCATATGTGATTCAAGCTATAAATTATGCACAAAATTAAGACACTGTGGAGGGTTTAACCACCCTTTGGGGTCTAAAAGATCCTCTATAGTAATAGGACCTACATTTTCCTCAAGGTGAGGAGAAGCAACTCTGGGGGATTTATCCAACTGATACTCAGAGTGACTAATGTGTCCTTCTTCAGATGAACTCCAAGACTCACTAGAGTTTGAATGGTTCTCTTCTTGTTGTTGTTCTATTTCAGGTTCCTTATTTTATTCCTCTCCCCCCCGAGGGGGTGTATTATTGTAATCCATTCCTCACCTTGGTACAAGGAACTCTCTCTATTTAGGAGATTGTCCTTGAATCCTTTTAGACCTATGAAAAGGTTGATCGTCCATGGTGGCTCATGGAAGAAACTAAGGAGGAATCTTATGAAATTAGGAAATAAAGAAAACACCACGTTTCAAAATTTCCATGAAAATATTTACACAAGCATAAATACTCTTCCAAAGATAAGTACATGGTTGTTTAGAACCAAATACTATTTAGCGAAGAGACGCAATTTAGGGTCTTTCGGAGGTCATCCTAGAATGATTAGGGATGGAGTACAACCAACGAAGATTGATAGACAATTACCCTAATCTTCACATACCAATCAAAAGGGGTGGAAGCACTTTCCTTTGGAAAATACCCTCCCAAGTAGTTGAAACAAAGATTATACGTCTATCTCAAGTTCCAAAAGATATTCCCCTTACAAAAAACTATGTGGATCCTAGGAGAGGCAACTATGTTCACCACTTCATGCTCAGTAGTTAGGTAGGACGGTCGTGGGAAGGGAATTTTGGGAATGGGAAAGGAAAATACAACACAAGTCCTCTACACGAATTTTCCAGTGAATAGTGGTGTCACCTCAAGGAATTTCCATGCCTAAACGACTCTCAGACATGCATAACCCCATTAATCCAAGCAACAAGGGACAATTGGCCCATTTGGAATAGCTTTA
Organism: Larix kaempferi; assembly: GCA_027924585.1. Classification (NCBI taxonomy): domain Eukaryota; kingdom Viridiplantae; phylum Streptophyta; class Pinopsida; order Pinales; family Pinaceae; genus Larix; species Larix kaempferi. The sequence continues at coordinate 1,268,075 of BSBM01000131.1, forward strand.
CCTATTGCTTGATGTCTATGTTAGAGGTGCTTTCCCAACAAGTACTTCATGTTACTAATGGATTTATCACTCTTTAGTTGTTCGTAGTCTCAGTCGTATGTGATCTTAGAGGATTTAACTCACAACACCTATCTCCATGATCTTAGACCCTAAACTATTAGGTGATTTTCTACAAAAGAAAATTCCAAGATTTTTTTCAATGCTTTCTTCTTTACAAAAATAACGTTTTAAAAACTTTTAAAAGGAAGAAAAATAAGTGCAACTAAATATTTTCAAATGCAATCACACTCATTCACACTCTTTAACATGAAATATGGAGCACTCTTCAAACCACTCACTCAACTCTTCCAAATGCCAATGCACATTTTCAAATGCAAATGCAGGTATACTATTTTTTTTTCAAACCAACATTTTGAAATAACTTTTTGTTGTTTATTGAAAATGCAACTATTGAACACCAACAAGGCTAATGTAAGCAACAGAACAAGAAAGAGACACCTATCACTATGGTGAAAACAACCTCTAAACTCTAGACCTTTCAACTGACAAAATAAGCCAAAATGACAAAAAACAAGGCAACCACCCACTCTTAGACTCAAACAAGATTCTAAGTCTACTTAGTAACAAGGTTTGTTGAAGCCACTTCTACTTAAAAGGAGAGAAACCAAAAGTGCAAACAACGAGATTGTGTATTGGACTTTCACACTCAAGGCCTACTGGATAGTTAAAACAAAATAAAAAGACAATAAAGAACTCAACACTTGCAAACCTTTCATGCAATTTTGACTCAAACATATGCTAAAAACACTAAAAAACCACCTAAAGTATTCTAGGAAGGCCACAAAGAATCCTATACTACTCAAACAATTCAATTAAAGAAGGATATTTCAAAGAAGAAAAGGAAAAAACTAAGAAATTATCTCAAATACTGGGAATTTACTTCTCTGTAGAAGGTTTCCCACATACCATTCATGCATGTCTAGATCATTTGGCATGAATAAACCCTACCATTCATGACTGTAAGTACTACAGGGTGTGAATAGTTCCTGTAGTGGATCATAATGAAGGAAATCTCAAGAAAAAGTAAAATTACTAAAATTTCAAGATGTCTAAGCTATGCCTAATCCTATCAAAAGACTCTAACTCCACACAAAGTACATAGAAACACTCAACAAGGTCCCACAGAAGTTTGTTTTCTCCCTAGTGAAGTTGCCAATTCTATTGGATGGAAATTAATCACTGAGACAAGATCACCAACATGCTAGACAAGACGAGACTGACATAAGAAACTCCATTGGAAGGAAGCAAAGTTTAGTCTCACTCATAAGATCATATCAAGGAGAGAAAATATAGTCTAACGAGATAGAAGAAGAAAGAGTTTGTATGATGGTTCATCCTAGCCGCTCATTGTCTTCTCCATGATATGCATTAGTTAGCCCAATGTTTGACCTACAAAACAAACAGATATAACTTTCCTCAAACCAATTTGACAAAAATTAAAAAATTATTGAATTGAAATTTGAAAAGTACATGAAACTATTAAAAAACTTCAATACGTCAAATATCGATTACTAAATCAAAACAAGTTTTAGGGAGAGGAAAGTTGTCAAAACTCTAATGAAATAGTGAATAGAGTACAAGATATACCTTTTATCGCTTCAACACCTTGATGAACCTAAGGACTCTAGGTCTCTCCTACTCATGCACTCCAACAATCCCACTCCAATCCAAAAACATGCAAAAGGGAGGAACTACTTGATGGCAATAGTTCTACGATGCAAGGGAATGTTGACTCAGCAATAAGGATCACTAATGGAAGGGAGAGATGGATGTGATAGACATTGATTCCTCCAATGTTACATCATTGTGATGGGTGTTGGTCCCCTCCATGGTCCATTCCATTCCTTTTTATGTGAGAAGGAAATGGTTATACATGGTTACCAAGTTGTTTAGGGGGTTGCAAAACGGTCAAATTCATTTGTCAAACTTCCTTAACTCCCATATTTCAAAATTTTATATGTTTTTTCATGAAATTATGGGGAATTCACGTTTAATCCATAGGAAACATGCGAATGATTCACTTCTTGTTAGTCTGAAAATGTGAATTGTTAGTTTTAGTTGTATTTGCACCTAATGAACTAGTAGAGTACGAATGGTTTGTGCCCAATGTACTATCAAGGTGTGAATTAGAAGTGAATTCGCTCTGAATGGTCTAGCAGGGTGCAAATTTACCTTTATTTATGTCTACAACTTTTCATAATGAGTAGAACATAGATGGGGTTTCACTTCTAGTGATTAGCACCATTAATAAGATTCTAATCATGGGCTCTTCCATCCGTAAATGTCTATTTTGTGAACATACAATGACACCTTTAAGTGTCATCTTTTGCATTGTCATCACGGATGGAGAAGTGCCAATTTTATCTATAACACATACCTTCAAGTGTTTTTTATGATAATAAATAGAGCTTTCCCAATCAAGTGTAAATAAATATTGAAATTAAACTTGGAGCATACATTATATCATAATATTTCCTACTAACCTCTTATTAATTGCAGTATCAACTTTAATCTTTCCATCACCCTTATATTCTAACCCGAGCTTCTAAGTGTACTAACTCATTTACATTTTTTTTTTCATTTTAAATTTGTGAAGTAAATCAAATTCACTATAATATGATTCTTGTAAAGTAAACACTAATAGTGAAAAATCAAATGTCCAAACCTTATATGCCACAACCAAGAATCCATCTTTAAAAACTAGAGGAATTCCACTTGCATGTTCTAAGAGAAACATCTATTTATTCCTCATTGATATTGCTATAAAAACTTTATTGCTACTAGATTTATCATAAATAACACACATGTTGTCAAAACCAAGTTGATATCCTTTATAAACTAGGTTTTCGATACTAAGCAAATTGTGTTCTAAGCCAAGTGTATAATAGATACCAAAATAGATTTTGATTCTTACTCGTCATTTTCTTCTAGGAAATGATCCCTCTCCTTGTTCTTATCAAATCATTTTGTTCTACACTCAGACTCATAATGCCCATATTTTTTACAATAATGGGATTGAATATAAGATTTAATAAAATTTTAGTTACCTCCATTTGAGTCACTGTTCCTCCCTTTGCCTAAACCTCTTCCATGAATTCCTCCTCTCCCTCTGGATCCTCCTCTACCTTGGCCTCTCTTTGAAATGAAGATTCTCTATGAGAGGAGTGATTTGTTCTCTTGTTTTTGGAATCATCAATGTTGGTTTGTAAGTCAAATGCATGCTCAAGAGAAATGCAATTTATAAACCTATTCATTCTTTGATTATGTATTTGAACTAATGCCATGAGCTCTTCAAAAGAAAGTAATGTGAAATCCTTGAATTCCTTAGTTGCAACAATGGCTGAACCAAATCTAGGATTCAAACTTCTTAATACTTCAACTATTTTCCAATATATCTAAGTCTCTTCATTAGACCTTACTATATTTGCAATCCCATAACATGGGTGAAAATATCATGCAAAGGTTTTGACAATTTAGTTAATAAATTCTCAAAATCTTTCATTAGCATTTGAAGTTCGATAATCTTTTACCTTGTATGTTTCTTGAAATGCATTTTGCAATATATCCCATGATTCCTTTGAATGTGTTGCTACTGCAATATTTGGGAAAATTTACTCATCCATTATTTGGAAAAAATGACTCATCCATTCTTGATGAATATAGAAAAGTGAGATTAAATCATTTTTCTTGTTCTCTTTAGTTGATCTTTTTTATCTCCTCCATGTGCGGTAAACAACTTGATTAGTCACCACTCAATATCTAGTTTCAATTATATTACATTGGTCCTTAGAACAAAATATTGGCATTCTCTAAATAATAAGAAAATCAGGATCCTCCCATTTAATCTAAGGGAATTGAGGTTGAGTAAGTTTGATGTTGCCATTATTGGTGGTAATCTCGAGGCATTCACTCTCTTAAACTCACAGATTCTAACTATTGGGACATTGGCAAGCTACATCTTTTCCTTCTTCAACATGCTTGCCATTTGTAACGTGTTTGTTTTTATATCAATTAAAGGTTTAATCTACTATAAAACAAAGAAACAAGATGCAAAAATATTGTGCAAACAAAACCAACTTAATACATTGAAGATCAAGAATGATAACACGCACGGAAATAAATTCATCCTAGTGCTTTCACTTGACTTAAAATCTAACTTTAAATGTCTATTAACTAGTTTTAACCATTTCTAAATTTAAGCTTACTCTACTTAGAATTCAGCAATGTTAAAGAATCATTTTTTCCCAAGGCAAAACAACTGCTCCAAGACTCCGAAACTTATAGTTACGGCCAGAAATAACAACTTAGTCAGAGAAGTAAAAAATACAGAGTTTGTGAGGAGAATACTCCTATGATTTTCTTCTAT